>SJYA01002703.1:142845-200876 GCA_006410615.1 Neotragus moschatus
TCCCATCACACACAAAGCACGCATACACACACACACACACCCCTTCCCACCTCACACACACACACACACACCTCTTCCCATCACACACAAAGCACGCATACACACTCACACATACCCCTTCCCACCTCACACACACACACACACACACACACCCCTTTGCATCAGACACAAAGCACGCATACACACTCACACATACCCCTTCCCACCTCACACACACACACACATACACACACACCCCTTCCCATCACACACAAAGCATGCATACACACTCACACATACCCCTTCCTATCTCTCTCTCTCTCACACACACACACACACACACACACCCCACTTCCCAAACCTCTGGCAATAATGCGGTTCATCAGAAGGGCTAGAGGATGCTCTCGAGAGAATGGCCGCCATCCTTCTAGAAGGCTCTGACTATACAGAGTCCTCTCCACACACCTGGGGGACCAAGTGCCTTGCAGGGTCCGCACCCCTTGCTGCCGGCATGGCTGTTGTGCTCTGGGAATGGAACTTGAAAGCTATGCCCACAACAGCTGTCCTCCCCAGCCTGATCAGCTGGGTTTACCATTCTGATGTACAGTTTGCCCAACACTTCCCCTACAGCCCAACAGCCTCATCTGGTTCTCCTCTCCCTTTCTGCCTTAGTGCCCATGGCAACCAGCTGGCAAGACAGGGAGTGATTTCTGAGGCTTGAGGTACAACAGATGGCAGCTTCCTTTCTTCTCCAACAGAGCCCATGGCCAGGCAGCTGCAGATGGCATCTGGGACACGAGGCCTCACAGTGGCCACGGGGCCAGGCCTGCCCTCGGCCAGTGATAGCCGGGAGTCTAAAGGCCCAGCAAGGGGAAGGGGACTTTACAGCTTTCGTCTCAACAGAGCTTCCATCCTGCAATGTCTGACATATATTTATTCAACTTTGTTTTTTGTTTGTTGTATTTTAAACTGTGCAAGTGGTCTGAACTCCACCACAGGAAAACTCTGAAATGACTTTTTTAATCACCCATAATGTGAGCACTTGAAAATAACCATGATGTCCATTTGGGGGGTTTATGTCTGTCGCTGTTGTTGTTCAGTTGCTCAGTCGTGTCTGACTCTTTGGGACCCTGGACTGTAGCCCACCAGGCTCCTCTATCCATGGGGTTTCTCGGCAAGAATACTGGAGTGCGTTGCCATTTCCTTCTCCAGGAGCCCTTCCCAACCCAGGGATCGAACCCACGTGCCCCGAGTTGGCAGGTGGGTTCTTGACCACTGAGCTACCAGGGAAGCCCAGAGAGCGGAGTACAAAGCGAGCAAAGCCCTGGCCCCCGTGGAGTTTTATCTAGTAAGAGTATCTGGACAGCTGGCTGGGTCACTGGTTTCGACTCATTCTGCTGTTCTGTGGTTTTTGAACATTTTCTACATGGTACATGTTTACTTATGAAAATAATAATCCAAAAAATAAATACAGAAATATATCTAGTTTTAACTTAGGAAATCTGAAGCTTAAAAATAAATACCACCACTGTCGATGGGGAAGCCCCTTGTTATCCTCTCCGACGAGCTTCAGTCGTAACGCGCTCCGCGGTCCACCGCAAGTGCCCCTCAGGGTCTCCACAGCCCCGGCGCTGTCTCCAGCAAGGCTTACCTTGTGTTGAAGAGCGCAGCCTTCACAGCCATGGAGATGGCATCGAACAAATTCCCACCACATTCCAGCAGCTAAGGGAGACAGGGAGTGAGGCGGGGAGAGGCAGTGAGCATCATCTCTCCCCGTAAGTGTCACCCCAACGAAAGCACGCTGGTTCCTGCAAACTACGGACCGAGAGTTTATACAGACCAGGAAGCCGGGCTGCTCGGCTGGCTCCCGCCGCGCACAGGCTCTTCGCCCTAACTGCAAGTGCTGCCTGCCGCCCCGGCTGTGGGGCCACCGCTCAGAGGCCCCAGACTGTGTGGAGCAGCTAGCTGCTCGGGCAGTCGGGCCTACGCTGAGGGAAAAACTGCTCACCGGCGTTTTGCCCCCGCTAACTCTCAGAAGCACTTGGCAAGCATTCCGCTCATCTCTGCTCTCATACACCCAGCCCACAGACAGGCACAGGCCAGCGGCCACTGCCGCCGCCGCCGCCAGGGTCACGCTGACGACCGCAGTCGCTGCTGCTCACAGCGACCAATGTAAACCTGATGCTCAAACACCTCTCACTCCATGGTCTCTGTTAAGCGTAGCAACAACTAAGGTCTTTCACACGTTTTCGCCCATGAGCAAAAGTGCTGACTGTTCTCGAGTGTTCCTGTCCAGGGAGGGTTGCGGCCCATTATTAAGTGGAGGGCAACACACCCTTCTTCCTTACTCTCAAGAAGCCTTGGCCTGAGGTTATGGAATAAAGCCAATGGGAAGAGAGGAAGTCACGTGCAGAGAGAAAAGCTGAGTATTTCCGTGTGTGTTTGTTTAGAGTCGGTCTCCCCTTCACCTGAACTGACTCCTGAGGCTGGACGCTGTCAGCTCTGTTTATTCCTTTCTCTTCAGAGCCCAGCAGAAGGGCTGCTGGGAAGGAGGAGCCTGGCGATTATTTATGGAAGACAGGCAGCCTCAAAGCCCGGGCCTTCCAAACTCTGAGAATCAGTAGTCACACCTGGAAATCTCACGTCCACGCCCAGTACAGACTAATTCCCACCTTTAAGCTTTCTGGGCAAGCCTCCAGTAGACTCCAGGCATCTCACCTACCACCTCATATGATTACTGCTTATCAGAATATGCTCTCCCAGCCTGTATTACCAGCTGGCTTGATAACTGCAGCATGTTTGTCAAGCAGCCGGACTGGCTCCCCTGCACCCTGGTTCACATACAGACTGCTGCATGGCTAGACACTGGCGCTGGACAGTCTGCTTCAATTCCTGTCTTTGCTGGGTGACTGCTGACTTCCCGTCTGGACCTCACTTCTCCAGGCTTCATGAAGGGTGAAAGCCACTCTATCTTCCAGAGGTGTTCAACATATGAGTCTTTGTAAAGTCCTCCAAAGTGTGTCTGGCACATAGGAGGCATCAGCTAAGTGTTTTAAAAATATATCCTAATCTGCTCTTTCATCTTCCCTTTGTTCTCCTCACAGACTGTCCAGTGTGTCCACAGCTTCTCCATCTTCATTGTTGACAGCCCCTTTGGAGAAGAAATTCCGATGCAAAAGGCCTGCGGGTGACCAGGACACAGTGCACCCTGAGCGGCTCCTGTTCACCGTGTATCCCTGCTCATGGGAGAAGCCTACTGGTTCTAAGGTGAGACAGTGTCTCTTTGATGTTCACCAGTTTTGCAAGAGGCTGCACTGACAGGACAGGCTTCCTGCCCGAAGCAAAAGTGCATGAGGCCCCCTCGCTGGGCCAGCCTCCTAACGAACCACAAGTGTGTGGGGTGGCACCTCCCTGGGCAGCTGTGAAGCCTGCCTCTTGGCAATGACTACAGGCTGCCAGTTCCCGCCCTCCTCAAAACCAGCACCTGTAAAACTACCTGCTTAGTAGGAATCAAGCTCCTGCTTAGTAGGAATCAAACTCTAAATACAGACTGGAGATGAGAAAAAACAAATGAACTTGTAGTTTCATTATTTTTAACCCAAAGCATCAGCGTTCAGAACAGACCCAAACCTGCTGGACAGCTAAGCACTGCTCTTTTGGCTAGCTCTGCCCCCATCTATGAGCAAACTAATTTAAGTTTCCAGAAAGCCCTGCCCTGTTTCATGCAGGGCTGACAATTAAACAGCCAGGCTGTTCCCAGTAATGAAGCTCACTGTCAGTCCACAAGATCAGCTTTATCTTCATACTCATGAAAGGACTTGTTTGGTCCCTGGCTTTGCCCTCTGCCCTCAATATGAAGTGGAAGATGTGGTCACTCATCTCAAGGTTCACAAGATTAAAGGTAAAGAGACCCAATAAGAGCCTGTAACATGAGCAAGAAGCTGGCAAAATAAAGTACACCTGTCAGAGAAATTGCTGCCCCGTGCCCCAAAGAGGGCAGACAGGCAACTGGGAGGGAAGCGCCAGGAAGGAAACGCAGGGCTGGACCAGAAGGACGCCTGCAGGCACCGACTCTGGAGAAGGAAGGGGCAGGGCCTCGGGTCCTCAGGGGAAAACAAGGCGGTCAGGGTAGGTGGGCTACAGTGTTTTCAAGGGAGGATGAGGTGAGGTCCCGAGCTGGCTCTGGCGTTAAACCGCCCAGGCTTTGGAGCCCAGGGTCACTGCTCACGAGCTGAGATCCCCTGGCAGGGTCCCTTGACTTCTCTGTGTCTCGATGCCTCACTTATAAACGGGGAAGGCTAGTGCCCACTGGCAGGACGCCTGTAAGGGCTACACAGAAATGCACGCGAATGCTCATCTTTCTCATCCCAGCTCTGCCGATCAGCTCTGTCTGGCACCGTCTACAGAGCCTCTCTCATTTCCTTCTTCCCCGACAACCTCTGTGGATAATTTTGGGTGCTACCATGGCAGATCTACTGTCAGGTGGCATCATCTGTGCCCTACTGTACGTATGTAGTATGTAAGTTAAAAACCATCATGGGAGACCTGTGTTTCCCCAAGTAGCCTCACCCTGGAAACTGAAAGCATCCAACCGAAGACAGGAAAGGCACAGGGAGGGAAGCAGGCCCATGGGTTTCCCAGACGCGGGGCGTGGCCGAGGCAGTGGCGTAAGACCTACCAGCACGTCCACGTAGAGAACCCAGCAGTGCTCGCGGGGGCTAATGCACAGGGACTTGAGGTCGACGCTGCTCTTGTTGTTAAATATCCGGTACAGGGTGTTAGCAATCTCCGTGCCAAGGTCATCGCCTCCTCGACCTTCAAATTCAGGGGTAGCACTGGCGGAACTACACAGAAGGGCGACAGGAAAGGGGAGAGTCTTGTCGAATGCCGAGCAGAGGGGCGGGCTTTGCTCCAGGCTCCCTGGGGGGCACTGGGAGGAAAGCCACTCTGCCAGTCTGCCAGCGTCCAGACACAGGCCATGAACCTGGCCGGGACCGTGCCTGGCTGTGCTGCTGTGTGCACTGGGAGTGCCCACTGACTTCTCACAGAAGCCACCTTTATCCAGAGAGCAGCAAGAACACTGGTGAAACGAACGACCGCCAGCAATAATGAACTCTCGTATCCTGAATATTTACTAGACTCTTCTCTGGCAGGCCAAGGAAGGAGGAGGCCGGGAGAATGAGTCTGGTCTACAGAGGGGTGACAGTGTACACACCAAACCTAGATGATGACACTCGAGACAAAACCAGTGTCGGCACAATAACTCTCCTGGGGTTATCTGGGATACGCACATATACGCATGTATCTGATTCCTGCTGATGTATGGCAGAAACTTACACAGTATTGTAAAGCAATTATCCTCCAATTAAAACTATTTAAAAAGAGACATTTATAATAGGATGTCAGAGTTCTGTCATAACCTGTAGATCATCATGGTACTGAAAGGCAGGAAACGAAGAACTGTTTGCTGACTTAAATCTCTCTTACTTCGCTTATTGCTTTTACTTTGTTATTTTTCAAGAGAAATGCTTTTGCCTTCTTAGCTTCCTGAATTTTATGCCAAACTACCTCAACAAAGAAGGAGCAAGCATCACCATGTGCCCCCCCGGCCCGCCCCAAGCACTACTCAGTGTTTTAATAGGAAACTGTTGAGAATTTTGCCTTAACAAAAATAAACCCTTGGTACATTTGTGGGATATGAAAACACTCCAGTAATTATCTTATTGTAATGAATTTAAGGCCCAGAAAGACAAGAAATCAGTTGTTTCAGTAGGTCTCTACAAAACACATGTGGAAGCTCTCTGGTCCCTGTCCATCTGTCTGTCTGCTCATCCTCCTGCAAGGTTCCAGGCCCTGGACTAGGCACTAGCGACCTAGAGACGGTGGGACAGGTGTGGACCCAAGTCAGCAGTTTCAGGGACGCAGCAGGGAGTCACATGAAAACAGGCACACAGAAACGGTCCGGGAGGGTCACCGGGGATGTCAGTCAGTGTGGAGGGTTGGAGGGAGTCTCGAACCTGAAGATGAGACAAGCTGGTCTGACCGTAGACAAGCAGGGGGATTCCAGCCCAAGCAAAACCTCTGTGGAGGCTGAAGGCTGTGCCCACCCCATCTGTATGCTGAACCAAACCTCACCTCCTCACGGGTTTCACTGTCCCTTCTGTCTGGTCCATTCTAATACAGATATAAGATGAACCCTAAAACAATAGTGTGGCATTCTGTAATAACATTGCTTCCCTCATCATACAGTCTACCCTGACCACTACAAGCCAGGAGAACCCCCTCATTTAAAAATCCCTAAGAGAAACCTCATCACTGCCATAGCAACCTCACTGTTCCTTCCCGGCCTCGGCCAGACTTGGGCACCGAGCCATGAGCAGAAGCTCACTGATGGTAAATTAATCAAGTCACTAGAGACCAAGTTCATTATTTTGCAGAGCCAGCAAAAGACAACCTGTTTCTCATGTAAACCCTAAGCCATCAATATTAAGTCCTATCTTTTAAGTGTTTAAAAGCGCATCTGTACAGAGCTCTGGGTGGACAAATCCTGCAGAAGTCCTCATGCCTAAAATGTTTATCCTCCCCTCATTACAGTTGGCTGAGTCCTCCTGGGCGTGACTAATGATGGGATGGATCCATTAGCTCTTCTACAGCCCAAAGGGACGGTTTAAGGACTTCCCAAGCCAGTTGGCTAAATTAATCTACCAACAAAACCACACCCCACTGTTTTTTTTTGACACTGGGCTGGTTTAAAGTGGAAAATTTTCCCATTTTAAATGATTTCTCCCCCCAACCCTTTAAAAAAACACACATACACACACAAAAACAGGTTAACCCTTTCTGCATAGCTGGCAGCCAGAGAAAGGAGGATTTAGAAGCCCATTAGACCATAGAAAGCTCCCGGGCTCTCCCCGAATGTGCCATTCAGCACGCTTGGCTTGTAGCCTAGCAGCAGTCAGGTGAGCGCTCTTGGGCCCGTCTTATGTCTTATGACTCAAGGTAATGAATGGGTGCTCTGGTCTTAGGACTTACTACTAGACCGCAAATGTTGGAGTCAATGAATGCAGACCAAGGGAGTCCTAAATAAAAGAGCTTCTCTATTTAGTACCAAGTTGAGAGGGAGACAGAAAGAAAGAATGCAGGCTGGTAATCTTAGCCCCCTGTTCACAGGCATCACTGTATATTCTTCGGTCGAGGAACATACATGAGGTTTTATGGCATAAAACAAGTGCTTTCTATAATTATAGTTACTGAAACTGATTCAGATCCTTCATAAAGTATGAACCAGCCCCTCTTCCAGGGCTGCTGGGAAATCGCTTATGGAGCTGGATAAACAGAAAAATCCTGGGAAGGCTGCCACTCCCAGTTCTCCAGCCTCCTGACTCATCACCTCCACCCTGCTCCTCCTGCTTGGCATATCTCTGCTCTGACTGGATTAGGCTGCGATCAAGGCCATGTCTACTGGAGCAGGACTTGAGACACTTGCAATCAATCTTGCCTGCAGAGCCGTGAAGTCTTACAGCCAGGTGGGCCAGGGACGACTCCGGGCCTCACCCTCTAGTCCCCTAGTCCCCAGGCAGGTCCCAGTTCCCCTGACTTCTCTAGGGGCACACTGCTCATTTCCAAGCCTGCTGAAGGGCCCCAATAGAAGGGTATGGGAACAGTGGCACATTCTGAATGTTTCATCTTAAGCCCTCGTTTGAAGTTCCTGGGAGTTACCTCGTCAGCTCTGCAGACTTCAGAGCCCAGCGAGCCTCAAGTGACTTCTGCAGGTTACCTCTCTGTTTTGCCCCCACCCTCGGCCTTTCAGCTGAGAACAGTGCCCGCTTCAAGCAGCATGAAGTAGGAGAGGAAGAGAAATCGAGTGGCTCCACCCCCCAATTCAGGGCTTGAAACCAATGCAGGTTCAGCGTGAGTGAAGAAAACAAGCGATCATACTTAAAAGTAGTTAAGGTTCCGGACAAGCGCAAGATGCGAGACACACTGAAATGTCCATGAACGAAATGTGTTCTCCTCAACTGCCCCGGAAAAAAACCCGGAAGCCTCTCTGAGACCAAACACAGTCCCTAAACCCATCAACCGGTGGCCAAAGAGCCGGGAGGTGACCTGATGGACGGCCACTGGTGGCGACCAGAGCAGCACACCAAGCACACGGAAGTCTCGCCTTCTGGCCTTCGGATGGAGCCATCTTTCCCAAAGGTTCAGCCTCCTGATAACACAGCCTGCTCTCAGGCCACGGCTACCGAGCCAGAGACACAGAGGCAGGAGCTGGGAGGGCCGAGTCCGCTCCCAGCTAACGGTGCTGCCAGCCATCTCTGGAGTAGAGCTCAGGAACCCGTGTTTTCCTCCTCCACGGGTACAGGGCTCAGGCTCGTGTCTCAGGAACCCTTCCCTCAGGGCATCCCTTCTGAGACCCAGGGAAAATCACTGGGGTGGGGAAGTGTCTACCCCAGGCTCCGCATTTGATTCCAAGCAGATGAAAAGCAGAAGCAATTGGAAGAAAAGCAATTAGTTTTCCATGACCTCTCTACCACTGGGAATTGAAATAATTAAAAATACGAAGGTTGCTGGCAAGTAGTTAAGTCAAGCTGGGCTCAGGCAGGCAGGAGGGGGTCCCACCACCACCCAGTTGCTTTCCTCCTACTGGGTAACAACTCTGTTTCAGCCTGTGGATGGGTGTGTGCCTTGAGCTCTCCGGCAGAAGCCCCATGCTTGGGGCCAGGTGGGGTTTGGGGCAGCACCCTGAAGCCTGGGCACAGCCACAGGTACCCGGAAGCCATTGCTACTCGCTGCATCAGAGTGAAGGGGGTTTGTTTACACAACTATGAGTTGCTCTTTGAAGAGGCAAATAAGCTTCTGATACAGGTGGAAGCCAGAGGTGCTTGGTGACCTCTTGTTTGCAGGAAAATGGGGTTTTATGAATCTCACGCTGACTCCGTGAAGAAGGGTGCCACCTTGAGAAACAGATTCAGGAGAACTTCCCCGAAAAGTGGGGCTTCTAGGCCTGCTGAGGTTCTCTCGAGACGTACAGAGGAGGGAAAGAGAGCAGCAGGCAGCTGCTCTCAGTCAGGAGAGAGGGGCTTACTTCTAGAAGCCAGATCTGGGGAAGAGGCTGCTCACAGGCTCCGCCTGCCTTAGAGCCACCCTCTCCAGCTGAGACTAGAAAGGGCCACGGGCAGTGGGCCAACCTCGAGCCAGGTTCAGACGCAGAGCCGCAGGGAAATGTGGCCCCTGCAGCAAGCATGGGTGCAGGACTCTCCCTGGCGTGGCCACACTGACTGCCTTTGATCTGCCTGAGAGGGATGAGGCAAGAGATAACGAAGAGGAAGAAAGGAGAGCAGATGACAGCCCCTAACACGTGGTATCTGCTCTTCAGTGACTATTTACCGCACTGAATCAGGCAGATCAAGGCAAGAGAGGCATTTTTTTCTTCCTCCATGAGCAAAGGAAAGGATAAGCTGGAGGCCTGAACAAGGTCACCACCATGTACAGCAATTTAACAGATGGGCCGTTTCCACTGGATGACCCGGAATGCTGAGAGCAGCCGGGCAGAACCGAGGGGAGACTGCTCCAGGGGACCAGGACCAGGGGCAGCAATGCACTGGGAGGGAAACCAGCCCGGAAAATGAACACAGACACATTCTGGAAACTATACAGGGCATCCCGCTAACGCTGGCTTCTGCAGGCTGTATGAAATGGGAAGAGCAAAGGCTCAGAGCTGGACCTGAGCTGGCACGACTAGCTGTGTGAACCCAGGAAAGTCACTTTCCCTCTCGGAACCCCTCGTGTCATCTCTCTTACTGGAGTTTTGTGGGGACCAATGTCTGTGTTCGGAAGTGAAGACTGCAAGTTTGCAACTCGCCGTGCAAGTGTGGGTCAGCATCTTTGCGGGAAAGGGCTGACATCACAGGCGGCTGCTACCTTCAGAAGGGCCTGCTTGCGAGGCTGGCCCTTGGCTCGCATCTGGGCACTCGGCTCTTAAGAGAGGACCCAGTCAGCGGTAAACTGGGCTGAGACTGTGCAGGTAACGTACAGTGTATGCCAGACACCTGCTTTCCTTCTGGGAGTCTGCAGCTTCAGTGTGTGTAAAGCAGACGGTGCCTGCGTCACCAGTCAACATCTTGGGTGTTGAGTCTCTAATGGGTTTCATTAGGCAAAACTGTCACACACGGGTTGCTGTGTTTCTGTAACAATCATAGCTCTACGTACAACTACATACTCCACGCCGAGTCCTCTGAGTCCGTTCAGGAACTCTCCGGCTGTGGGGGTGGTCTTGCTCCTCCACCAGTGAGGTGTCAATATTACATATCTGCACCTAGCGTGAACCCAGAGAGTCTCACGCATTTCAAGAAGGCTCGCTGTCGCCCCTGCTGGCTGGAAGAGAGAGTTACAGATAGAAGATGGAATGGGGCCGGCAGCCCCTTGAAAAGCCCCAAGCCTTCGAAGGGGAGGTGGAGAGAAAGAACACTTTGGAAAGCCCATGGAAGGTGTAACGACTGGGTGCTCACTCTATTTTCATTACCTAACTTCCTCATCATCACCCCAGTATCATCATCTCCATTCTTTCGATCACGAGATTTAGGCACAGAGAGGCTGGGTAACCAGCCCGAGGTCACATAGCTGGTGGAGAAGGCGGCCATGATGAGGCTGGCCAGCTGGCTGCTGAGGGTGCAGAGTCTTTGCTCCTCCCTGCGCCCACGCAGCTTGCCCGGCTGCCACCTCTCAGCCTGCGAGATGCTTGGCTGGTCCTCGTCCCCACTCTGCCCAGCGAGTCATGAAAAGTTTTCTGCAAAGCTAGAGCTGGAAGACCGATGGGGCCTTATAGCGCAGATGAATCTTGTCAGGTATAAATGATTATTTTTCAAAGCTCAGTGACACCTATCGTTTCCTGTGACTCTTGTAACTACCGTGTGCTGGACGGCCTGGCAGGCGCCCTCCTTTTTCAGATGGGGAAATTGAGGCCTGGCTTGGCTAATCAGGACAAAGGCAGGCCCTAAGTCCAGGCCTCCTCCTGCCTTTCTCGGGGCCTGGCACAGCAGAGAACTCGGCACATACCTGCTGGCTGGATAAAGGATGATTAAATACAAAATAAAAGTGGGCTCAGCAGGAAACCAGAGGTTCATTCTCTGAATCTTATATCTTTTAAATCGCTTTTCTTTAAAACCATGTGCAGAGTACTGACCAGTCAACAAAGAACTCCAAGTAACCTTCGTTTGGTTTCTCCAGCTTCGGCGTCCCCATTTCTGCCTTCACGCCCACCAAGATGTCGGTGTGACCCTGTGGACACCAGCAAGAAGGGTCACTCGGGGTGGATAGCCTGCCACCCAACCACGCCCTCGTCTCCTAGACACATACCTCTGGGGACTCTCTTCGGATCAGTGCTGGGACTTGAAAAGGGACCCTTTAAGAAGGAGAGGTGTCCTTCAGATCTACACAGACCCCCTCCCAGAGTTGGTTGTGGGACTTATGTTTCCCCTGGAACATAATGCACTCTGAAAATCTAGAGGGGCTGGCTCCTGAGAGCCGACCCATTCCTCAATATCAGTACAAACCGTGGGCCCAGCACTCACCAGCTTGACCCTGGCAGACCCACTGGTGTTGGACACCACGTCGGTCTCCACTTCGACATATCGGTAGTCTTCACAGCCGCGGCCGTCCACGCGGAGGTCTTCCTGGGTGCAACAACCAACATCCTAAGGCTGTGGGCCTAAACCTCCAAGAGGCTCCTCAACTGACTCCCTCCTTTCCCCCCTAAAGAAATCCGGGGTACAACAGCTCCTTTTAGGGATTCGTCCAGAAATCTTGTCCCGAGAGCTGATAACATTACTGCCTTACATATGAGGAAACGGAGACTCAGAGAAGTTAAACAACTTGTGTTCAAGGTCCCTTGGCTAGGGAGAGCAAAGCTCAGCTTCCCGTCTAGGTCTGAAGTGCAAAGTCCAAACTATATACCACCATCCGGAACAGGTACACACAAAATCCGAGCAAGAGACATAATAAATAAATAAGCTGTTTCTTTCCAAATCTGCAATTCTGAAGCCACAAGAAACACGATTGTCAGTTACAAGTTCACCTGTCTGAGCTTGTAACCCTCTCACCCCCTAAACCCAACCAGATCTGCTCTGTAAACTGTTGGAAACAATCACACAGGCATTCTCTAGGATGGGGTCAGCAGTTAGGCCCCCAGGCTGCTCGGTCTGTAAGCCGTCCCACGGGAACCCAGCCATGCCTGTTCACGCAGGAATTCTGTGGCTGCTCGCACACACCGGCAGAGCTGAGGGGCTGGGACAGGGACCACATGACCTGCAGCCCCCACATCACCACCACCAGCCTTTCACCGGAAAAGTCTGTAGACCCCTGCCGCAGAGGACGGGTTTCAGGGTGGTCTATGTACTGCCGGGCTTTCTCCCCAGTTATTTACTTCCTCAATTATTTACTCCCATCTGTATAACGGGTGGTCTATGTTCTGCCTGGCTTCCCACTTATTTACTTCCTGAATTATTTACTACCATCTGTATAACGGGCGGTCTATGTTCTGCCTGGCTTTATCCCCAGTTATTTACTTCCTCAATTATTTACTCCTCTCTGTATAACTCATAGATAACCATTTTATGTTGTGGTTTACTCCCAGCATTTATCTTGTTGCTCAACGAGTTCCAGATTTCATCATTGGGAGCTCCCAAGGGTTGGTTCCTGCATTCTCTCAACATGCCTCAGATCTCTTTAGAGCACTTCTTTACTTCTGATAACATGAGGAGTTCCAGCNCGTCTTCAACTGCACCCCAGGGATTCCCCCACCCCCACCCTCTTTGGGGCTGGCTGACCGAACGCTGACCCCCCGGAACCTTGCAGGATCCCCGTGCCCCGGATGGTTGCCGGAGCTTTGTCCCAAAGAGAGTAGAGGGGAGAGTCTTGGTCAGCGCTAGCGGGGGGGTTGCGGGGGCGCAGTGCCCCGGCGTCCCCAGCGCTTCCCAGCAGGGACTGGAAGCCCTGGCTTGACCGGGTGATCGCTGGGAACCGTGGACAAAAAAAAGAAATGCCGGCCCCGGTCGTGACCAAGTAGGAATATGGGCCTTGAATATCCAGAAAGGATACCTGCAAGGTGAACGTGGGGTCACTGAAGGAGCCCATTAAGGCGGGGTTGATAAGGCAGGAAACAGATTTTAAAGGGGCCACGTAGATAAATGGAGGAAAGTTAACCCAAAACGATAGTAGCAAGGAGGGGATCTGATGACTTTTCCAAGTGCCCACTTTTGAGGAACCTCCCTGTTGTCAGAAGTGAAACTAACCCTTGACTTCTTGATCCTCCAAAGAATGGTCGGTGTCTCAGAGTAGCCTCAATACAGTTTCACAGATAACTCTTGGGAGCCTACTGTTGATGGGCTTTGTGCTAGCTTTGAGACACTGAGACAAGTGAAACACAGCTTCTGCCCAGAGAGGCTCCCAGGCAGAGGGAAGGCTCCAGACCCAGCATAAACGTGGTGGCGAAGAGCTGTGACACTGGCACCAGGGAACATAGTGGGTAGGGAGGTGGTGTACCCTCTGAACCTGCTCCAGTGTTCTTGCCTGGAGAATCCCAGAGACGGGGGAGCCTTCTGGGCTGCCGTCTATGGGGTCGCACAGAGTCGGACACGACTGAAGCGACTCAGCAGCAGCAGCAGCATACCCTCTGAAGAGGGTATGGAGAGGAAGTACCTGTCCACATTCTGAAGCCCTAAACTGCCGAGCCCCCAAATAAATCGTCTTTTCGTAGTAGACTGGACCTTTCATTGTTTCCGGTCTCTCCGTAACTCTCTGCAGGTGTACCTATAGGGAGAATGTCTTGCAGTGTTGAATTCTGCACTCCAGGAAACTCGGAGAGGTAAACCCAGAAGGGTTTCCTCCTTCATGAAAGTACAGGTGCCCCACCTGTTGGGACACATGCACCTAGAGCCTTTGTGTGATTGAACACCTGGATTCTAGTGAGCACCTGGGTGATGAGATAACAGGGCACTTCTAATGTTAGAAAAGGTGTCTTGTGCTGGAGATTGCTCAGAAAGAAGAGACCCCGGACGTGAAATTTTAATAGGTGGGATATCTAAGAGGATCGAGGGTTTAAAAAGTGGCAGCGAATAGATCAGAAAAGACAGGGGAAGAAAATTCTGAGTTTGGATACCATGGGCTCATCTTTATGTAAAAATCTTTCAGTGTGTCTTTGAAACTATAGAACATACATTTGAAGTGTTTCCAAGATAAATGACTAAAGATTCTCTGCTGGAGAAGGATTGGCAGTATTTGCTAAATAACATTACAAACAATGTCTGACATGTTAGCCTAAATCGATGTAAGAGATACAAACAATCAAATGCTCATTTTAAATTTTCTGCTAAAACAATGACACCTTCACTAACTGTTGTACTTTAATGCAGCCAGAACATTTTTTATCACATTTGTTGTGATCATACATTAGATATTTCAAAACCCCATAAATTCAGAGTTGTTTTTGGTTTACTGAAGCAGTTCAAAGATGTACATTTGCCAGAAAATCAAAACACCAAAGATGGCATATTATTCTATTAACCAGCTTGGTTTTCCATCACTGTCAGATTCTTTTGGGTGCATACTGATTTGTAGGTCCGTCTGTCCTAAATCTCTGTATTCTTATTAATTATATCTAGTAATAACCGAAGCATAATAGTGGTTACTATGTGCCCAGCTCTGTTCCGAAACACTTCACAAAGACTAACTGATTCAGTCCTATTAACAATAGCCCCGTGAGGCAGGTGCTATTATCCTATTTTACAGATTGGGAAACTGAGGTGCAGAGAGATTGTCTTGACCAAGGTCCCAGCTCACATAACTGGGAAGCAGTAGGGTCAAGATCTGAGAGCAGACCACCTCGCTCCCATACCTGCGTTCCTTACCACCCCTTTATGCAGGCATCCCCTTTCATTTCATTCACCAGAGTATTTGAAGGAGGCCTGTGTTTCTTATGGGCTTCCCTTGTGGCTCAGCTGGTAAAGAATCCGCCTGCAATGCGGGGTATCTGGGTTTGATCCCTGGGTTGGGGAGATCCCCTGGAGAAGGGAAAGGCTACCCACTCCTGTATTCTGGCCTGGAGAATTCCACGGACTGTATAGTCCATAGGGTCGCAAGAGTTGGACACAACTGAGCAACATTCACTTTCACACTTCACTTTATGTTTCTTGTAGGTTTCCCAGGTGGCTCAGTGATAAATAATCCACCTGCAGTGTAGGAGATGTGGGTTCGATCCCTGGGTCAGGAAGAGCCCTTGGAGAAGGAGATGGCAACCCACTCCAGTTTTCTCGCCTGGGAAACGCTATGGACAGAGGAGCCTGGTGGGCTACAGTCCATGGAGTCGAAAGAGAGTCAGATACCACTGAGCAGCTAAACAACATATTTGTTATGGGAGTGTAATGCCACACAAGCTATAGTGAGTTTTAATTCCAAAAGCAAGGAGTGTGTTCCTTTCTCTAGGGGAATGTGGGGGGTGGTGCTTGTAGGAAGCCCCTGTGTCTGTTTCAGCCAGCTCTTTTAGGTAAGGGGAAAGGTTACATATAGACCAAGTAGAGCTTAACCCAGTGTATAGGCGAGAGCCCTCAGCAGCAGAGAAGGCCAGTGGATCTGGTAGAGAGGGCTGAGATAGGCGTGGAGACCCAGATTCCAGCCACGTGCTTATTCCCAGAATAAATATCTAAGAAGCTCTTCAAACAATCAGGCAGTATTTGTTTGCATGCCTGTGTGTCCCTAGTGTTCCCGTGGGCCTGAAGTGATAAGGAAACTGCAAACACACACCTGCCTAAGAGAAGCTGAAGATTGTATTCTAACCGGGGAGCTCAGGCTCTTGAACTAGCACATGGACAAGACAATGAAATAAAGTGCTCACNATTTGTTTGCATGCCTGTGTGTCCCTAGTGTTCCCGTGGGCCTGAAGTGATAAGGAAACTGCAAACACACACCTGCCTAAGAGAAGCTGAAGATTGTATTCTAACCGGGGAGCTCAGGCTCTTGAACTAGCACATGGACAAGACAATGAAATAAAGTGCTCACTTGAGACACATGGCAATTAGATGAGAGGCCTGCCTAGAGCAAGGTGCTAATTGGGCAGGCCAGGCATCAAGGGCAACAGGTAAAGAGCTGCCGTTAGCCACTGGCAACACAATAACTTCACAGCTATAGAGGAAATCTGTCCCACCCACCCTTGTTAATTGCAGCAATAAAAGCCAGTTCAGGGGAGAGCTTTGGGGCAGTGCTGAGTCCATGGTGCTGAAACTGCAGAGAGCTCTTAGAAGAGAGCTCTTAAGATCTCAGCAAGGGAACACTTTATTCGTGGTCTTAAGCAGAGGAAGCCAAGTTTTGGGCCTTTTCCTTTGCATTCTTCCACTTAGCAAAGCAGAGCACCAGAAAAGCAAAAGTGAGCTATTGCTGGGGACTGCCCTGGCAGACCAGCGGTTAAGACTTCGCCTTCCGAGGCGCGGGATGTGAGTTCATATCCCTGATCAGGGAGCTAGGATCCTGCATGCATTGTGGCCAAAAAACCAAACCAAAAAAAGAAAGGGTACTGTGACAAATTCAATGAAGACTTTTAAAGGATGGTCCACGTCAAACCAATCTTTACCAAAAAAAAAAAAAAAGAGCTGTTGTTTTCTCTGTAGCTCTGTTTCCTTTAAACACTTTGCAGTTGTCCTGCCCGTGCCTTGTCGTAAAGAACACTCAGTATAAATAACCTGCCGCGGGCCAGCAGATCTGTCTGTCTCGCTATTGTAGAAACCATGTCTTGTGATTCCAGTGATAGGAAAATTGATGGGCATACACGGGTAAAGCTTGTTCTACTGTAGAGGAAGGGTCTTCCTGTGTGTTTCATTTTAAGAGCATGGCAGGGTGCTTCCCATGTCTTTCATGAGGGCATGTATTATGAGAAAGGGGTGCTCATGGGTCCCGATGAGCCTATCTAGAAACATTTAAGCACACATACATCCCGGTGGGCTACAGCCCATGGGGTCACAGAGTCGGACATGACTGAGCCACCGATGCACACACCTCCCCCCCCCATGTAGGTGTAAAGTCTGGCCATCGACCTGTTGGGGAGGCTACTACCACTCCACCTCGGGTTTCTTCCAGTTTTGTTTGTTTTGTTTTTCATTTTTAAATGATTTCCAGAGACAAATGACCAGGTTATTACTGGCTCTTACCTGTCAAGGTAAGAAGACCACCTTGCATGTCCCACCTACTCCAGCCATTCATCTAGGCACTGTGAGGAAATATCAGGAAAACTGCCTCCTTTCATAGTTTCCTCCAAATTGAATGGGCTTCCCCGGTGGCTCAGTAGTAAAGATTCTGCCTGTAATGCAAGAGACACGAGTCCGGTCCCTGGGTCAGGAAGATCCCCTGGAGAAGGGAATGGCTACCCACTCTAGTTTTCTTGCCTGGAGCCTCCCATGGACAGAGGAGCCTGGCGGGCTACAGTCCACGGGGTCACAAAGAGTCGGACACGACTGAGCACTCGTACACACATTCCGAAGTGTAACCATTCAACTATGTAGAGACTTGTTGATTGAACTCTTCAAATTTTCTGGTCAATTTGAGGCATGAATACCTCCTGTGCAGGGTCAGTGGTTGAAATGCCCTTGGGTAGGATTGCCTTTTCACCTTTGGACAGTGGCCCTAGGGGGACAAGCACAGTTGTGGCTGCAGTTCCCTTGCAGTAAGTCTGGACTTTGCTTTGTACAGAGCATGCTTTTCTAAGTCGAGAAGAGCAGCAGAGCTTCTCCAGAGACGGGTTGGCTAGGCAGATGGTGATCCGTGCCGGAAAGACTCCTGGGCAGCTCTTCCAGGGAGCCGGACCTTGCCACTAACTTCCTCTGGGACTTTGAGTAGGTCAAGCTCTCTAAACCTCATTTTACACAAAAATGACCTCTCTTAGCAGGTTATAGAAGTCCCAGTAGATCTTGGATTTACAGACATTTAAACATTGATAAGTGGTCATGTTTAACTTTATATTTTAAGACTTTTCTTTAACCACTTTCTAATGTTTGATATATTTTAATAGTGCTCTTCCCACTCCACAAAACATTAAATGCAAGAACAAAGGAAGTGGTAATTACATGCCATATTTCATTGAAAAAAACTGAACATGCTCAAGAAAATTGCTAACGGTTGTTGGTGGGTTTCTTTCTGAATATTAACAAAGAGTAGGGACAGGACGTTAAAGGATACTTTTGATAATTTTTTAAAAATCCAAGAAATTAACAGAGATGTTGAATTTGTTCCTGAGAACAGAGAAATCAGAATCTGAGCCCTGCAGCAGACCTTAGCAGTCAGCTTAATCTTCCCTCTTATTTTATGGATAAGGAAACGGAGCCCATGGAGGGTAACTGTCTTATTCCAAATTGTGAGTTAGTGACCAGCAAGGTGCAGAGTAGAATTCTGGCCGCTTGACTCCAAACCGAGTCTTTATTCCGCTTTAGTCTGTCTCCAAAGCCCTCCAACAATCTGTCACCTGGCAGGCAGGGGCGGTGGACATGTGAGGCCTGCTTCCTCAGGCCAGACTCCTCCAAGGCCCTGCTCTTGCAAGACTTAACGGGACTTGGGGTGAGTGGAATCAGCAGGGACCCTCCTTGAAGCCTGGCATGATGGTCACAACTGGTTCTCTCTTCTCCTTCCTTAATTCTTCTTTCAGATTCCTCCAAGCACTTTGGCTTTTAGTCCCTAAAAAAGGCAAGTTTTTGCCTGGGTGATGTCACAGAGGCTGCATGTCTGCACATGGCACAATGTGGGGCTGGGTGCCATTTTCGACACCCTCAGGTGGGACCCTTTGCTGGGTGCTCTCAGCCTAGCATGGGTGGGCTTTCCCCCCAGATAAGCAGCGTGCTGGAACTTGGCGCTCCCGGAAGTGTCCCCCAGCAGAAGCAGACTTTAGGGCCGCAATCTTAGGGTGCCTCTTCTGGCTGAAGCTCCATAGTCCTCCTGCTCCCTCAGTCAAGGCAGGACCAGTCTTCTGCACGTCAGTTGGTGTTCAACCAAGGCCCCACCTTAGGGCCCAAAATGCTTACGTTCAGCTCTGTGGTCTGTGAACAGCGCTGCATGTGGCCCACGCGATAGTGCCATCTCTGCCATGACCATGTGTGGGCAAGAGATTGAAACTGTAAGTAAGCCAGGGTCACTGGCAGAAACACCAGCACCCCTCCCCCTTCTGGATCTAGTTACTGGGTAATGTTAACGATCGCAGAGAGCAGTTAAAGGTAGGCTCTGGAATAAGAACAGGCTTGGGGCTGTATCCTGTCTCCACTGCTTCCTAGCAGTGTTGTGCTTGTTTTATCGCTCGGTTCACGTCCAGCTCTTTGGGACCCCATGGCCTGTAGCCCGCCAGGCTCCTCTATCCATGGAATTTCCCAGCAGTGTGAACATAGGCTAATCTTCCCTAAAAGAGGGTGGGAAAGTGCATGCTTATCCTACAAGGTAGGACGGGAGGCTCGAGCAGGCTGAGGCGTGTCCAGCTTACAGCCCAGCAGGTGAGACCTTCAGTGAGAGTCAGGGCCCTGCTCCACTTTCCACGTGGCCTGTGCTGGGGCAGCAGCCAAGCCAGTTGCCCATCTCAGAACCTACCCTGACAGAGGCCAAGGGCAGGTCAGTGTCAAATGAGACCACTCACCTGATTTCAGAGGGTTCCACATACTTAGAGAGTGTCACACTGGCTGACAGATATTAATTGGCTAGCTGAACCAGTAGGATGCTTTTGCCTTTTTAAAGGTGCCCCCTGCTGGGTTGCAGACTTCCTGGAAGGAGGGGTTAATGGAGGGTGATGACGCATGAGCAACCAGCAGATGATGTTCAGTCGCTCAGTCGTGTCTGACTCTGCGACCCCGTGCACTGTAGCCCGCCAGGCTCCTCTGTCCATGGGATTTCCCAGGCAAGAATACCAGAGTGGGTTGCCATTTCCTTCTCCAGAGGATCTTCTCGACCCGGGGTAGAACCCGCATCGGCAGGTAGATTCTTCACCTCTGAGCCACCAGGGAAGCCCGATTAGTCGATATCATCCATTAGGCCTTGGAAGGAAGTTAGCCACTTCTCTGTTTTATGGAAACCAACGGACTCCTTGAGCTTCGTTTCTTTATCCATCTGTAGAGGAGCCTGGGCTAGAGTCTGGAAGGGGTCAGCCAGTCCCAGCAGTCTCTTCCCGAAAGGCCGTGGATTTGAGGGCCGGGTGCTGTGCGCCATTAAAGAGACAGCCCACTGGCAGTGAAATGACTCACAGGAGAAGGAAGGCTCCTTTTTTTTTCTTCTTCTTCTTAACAGTATTATAAGCTCCTAGGAGTGGAAGGAAAGTCTGCTTAAGGTCCATTTCTCAGGTTCTTTAAAGAGAGCCACAAAGTTTAGAGAACTGGTCGTCGCCAGTCGCTTGAAAGATAACATTAAAGCTAAGTTTCATTTAATGCAGTGACCTCTCCTTAGCACCATGAAATGTGTGCGAGGAAGTAGGAAGCAGGACTCGTGTATTCTGCTTGGTCATTCTCCTGGCCCCCTCTTGCAAAAAACAAGAAGAGATAGAGAAAAAGGAAAGGCAGCCCCGTACCGTTTTCAAAACGTGGTCTGTGGAGGCAGGCAGAGCTGGTTTTGGATCCTGGTTGTCTCTGACCCGGGAAATATTATTAAAAGCCTCTACGCCCCCCTCTCCGTCTCTAGGATGACTAATAAAAGCTGCTGGGCCAGGCTGGCGTGAGCGCTGAGAGCTGCCGCCTTTGTGTGCCTCCTTGATCTTAACGGGTGCGCGGTTACTGTTAGTGCCCACCGCCGTTCCTCATCTGGAAGCTGGAGGATTTGCCTTAAATCTATTAGATGGCCTTTATGGTTCTTCCTCACTCTGAAATTTTGACTCAGATAGCGATTGTTTTTACCAGTTGATCTTATGCATGGTCTTGTTTTAATATTTTTCTCATCGTGGCAACATATGATAAAACATGCCCATAAGAAACAGTGAATGTGTTACCCAAATGGATGGTAGTTTCTACTGACTCCCAGCGTTTCTGACATGGAATATGTGTTAGTTTTCCAGTCGTGTCCGACTCTCTGCCACCCCGTGGATTGTACCCGCCAGGCTCCTCTGTCCATGGGATTCTCCAGGCCAGAATACTGGAGTGGGTTGCCATTCCCTTCCCCAGGGGATCTTCCCAGCCCGGGGATCGAATTCAGGTCTCCCACATTGCAAGCAGATTCTTTACCATCTGAGCCACCAGGGAAGCCCGTGACATAGATTATGTCATCCTATATGTGGGTGTGTGTGTTGGTTTTTTTTTAATAGATCCGGAAAGCCTAGAGGCGGTACACCAGCCAGTTTTGGTTCAGTAGTACTCAGTTGTAGTAAGCGGAGGAACTGTTAGCCTCCATGAGTTTTCAAATCCAAAACTTTTTTCTGAAATGGAGACTCATTGTTGGGAGTCTGAGTTTGCACATGAGCCGGTTTTATAAGAAGGTGTCTGATTATGAGATAAGAAGGCCACTTTAGCTTACCGACCACTTCCTGGTTCCCTCAGTGAATTTTAATGGGTATAGGATTTGCTTTTGGGGTGTGATGTGTTTCTTTTCTTTCTTTCTTCCTCTCTCTCTCCCTCCCCACTTCTTCCTCCCCTCCCTGTCTCCTACCTTTCCTTTCTTTTCTTCTGTTTTTGTTGAAGTTAAGTAGGACAGAGACAGGAGGCAGGCAAGGGCAGCCAGACGCTCTTACAGAGAGAGGCACCATGTAGACCCCTTCGTCAAGGCCCGGAAGAGGCCAGCAGCTCTGCCTGTGTGGATGCCTTCCTGGCCTGGCAGGGTGCAGTGCCGAGGGGAAGGCATGGCACCTTGCCTTTGGACCACACGCTTACCTTTGGGAAAAACTTAAGTGGCTCGTTCTGGTTTTTTATGAAGAATCTCGAACATGGTGCTTCGTGGCTCATTCTTTTTCTGGGAATCATCTAAACATGGGTATAAAATTTACAATCCTTTTGGATCCGTATGCAAATTAACTGAAATTGTAAGTAAAGAAATAGATAAATCCATTTTTTGCTTGATCCGATTCTTTTCCAAAGCTTCCAGGGAATGGACCTTTTATTCATCTTTGCAGTTGCAGGGCTGGCTTGTGAATACTTCCCTCCTTGAAGTTCATTCTTGCAAAGCATGAGAGGTTCTGAATCTGTACAGTTCCAAGATCTGCTTCTATGCTGTGCTTAAGTGCACGTGTATACGTGAGAGCCTGAGTGGGTGTGGTGTTTTTGGAAGAGAATCCTCACAAAGTTCTTTGAATTGCTTGTAGGACTTCAGTTTAGATCTAGCCAGGCCGTGTGTGTGTGTGTGTGTGTGTGTGTGTGTGCGCGCGCGCGCGCGTGCGTGTGAGCATGAGCACTCACTCATATATGACTCTTTGCGACCCCATGGACTGTAGCCCGCCAGGCTCCTCTGTCCGTGAGATTTCCCAGGCAAGAATACTGATGTGGGTTGCCATTTCCTTCTCCAGGGGGTCTTCCTGACCCAGGCATCAAACCCACATCTCTTGTGTCTCCTGCATTGGCAGGCGGGTTCTCTACCAGCTGAGCCACTAGGGAAACCCGTGGCTTTACTGTAATATCTTGTCTCAGGAAAACAGCTGGCAATCTGAGAGGGTCTGGGGCTCTTTGGATATTCATTAGTTCAAGAACAGTAGGTATTTGGGGGGCTCTAATAATCTGAGACGAACTTCTATGTGATAGTCATGACTTTGACCCTTGCTCACAAAGCGTGGACTTTTGGTCAGTTTTCTTAGGCCAGGTGATAGATTTATAAGGATTTGCCCCTCACTCAACAAATAATGATTCATGGAACTTCCCTGGTGGTCCAGTGGCTAAACCCCAGGGGGCCTGGGTTCAGTCCCTTCTCAGGGAACTAGATCCCACATGCCACAACCGAGACCTGGTGCAGCCAAATAAATGTTTTTTAAAAAATATATACAGTGATTAACTACAGGCAGATAGCTGGATTCTGCCCATCACTAAGTGTCAACACTGGGCCGGGCCAGGCCAGGAGTCTCGCCTGGCCAACAACCAGCTGTGGGCCACAGTGGAATGGGGCCTGTGAGCCTGGGCCTTTGAGTCGCCACTTGGAAACCTTTGAGCTGCCCAGCCATGGATAGGCAGCATGGACCTGAGTGTTGAGCGCTGTACTGCAAGGGCTCACGGGACCCGCGGTGGAGTTTCACTAAGTACATTTTCTTTGGCTTATCTGGATTTGTGGAGGGCACAGTTGTGGTCAAGCATGAGGAAGCGCATGTGTTACAGTTGAATCTGGGGGCCATTCTCTGGACCAGAAACTGGCGTTTTTTTGGACATTAGTGCTCATACCAGTCATTTCTTGATTTTTGCTTCTGAATCTCCAAGAAGGAAGATGAGATGATTTCCTGAGACTTCCCACACACTACCCCCCGCCGCAGAGCTCAGATTGTCATTCTGGACACCATCTGCCTTATCATTGGTGTCCCTGTCTCTAGGGAGCTGCAGGACACCTCTGGGCCTGCCACCCTCTCTCTGCTTTACTTCCGCTGCCTCAGGGCTTCCTCCTCTTACCTTCCTGGCCCTCGGGTGCACTCCTCTGTCAGGAGGGAAGAATGGTTACTTTGGGCTTGAATTACTAACATGTGAGAAAGCCATCTCTCTTTATTTATTACCGTGGTTCATACCTTTGTATTCTTTTTAAAACATGATTGTTTCTTTGCTTGGCTGCATCAGGTCTTAGCTGTGGCCCGTGATCGCCGTTGCGCCATGTGGGGTCTTCCGTTGCACAACAGACCCCCTGGCTGTGGCGCTCGGGCTCAGCAGTTGTGGGGCTCTGGCTTAGCTGCCCTCGGCATGTGAGGTCCCAGTTCCCCAACCAGGGATCGAACTCACGTCCCCTGAATTGAAAGGTGATTCTTAACCCCCGGTCCATCGGTGGTTAAGCCATCTATTTTCAATGCTACAAAACCCTTGACCAAAAAAATACAATTTTGTTAAGCTTCTCAGATTTGCATTTTTGACAGAGTAAAAGGTTTGTGGTAACCCTGCCTTGAGCAAAGTCTGCTGGTGTCATTTTCCAGCAGCATCTCCTCCCTGTATCACGTTGTGGTGATTCTTACCATATTTCAAGCTTTTTCATTATTATTGTGTTTTCTGTGGTGAGCTGTAATCAGTGACCTTTGATGTTACCACTGTGACACTCTGAAGGCTCCGCCAATCAGATCAGCCACTCAGTCGTGTCTGACTCTTTGCAGCCCCCATGGTCTGCGGCATGCCAGGCTTGCCTGTCCATCACCAACTCCTGGAGCTTGCTCAAATTCATGTCCATTGAGTCGGTGATGCCATCCAACCATCTCATCCTCTGTCGTCCCCTTCTTCTCCTGCCTTCAGTCTTTCCCAGCATTAGTGTTTTTTCCAAGGAGTCAGTTCTTCACATCAGGTGGCCAAACTATTGGAATTTCAGCTTTAGCATCAGTCCTTCCAATGAATATTCAGGACTGATTTCCTTTAGGATTGACTTGTTTGATCTCCTTGCAGTCCTTGGGACACTCAAGAATCTTCTCCAACACCACATTTCAAAAGCATCAGTTCTTTGGTGCTCAGCTTTCTTTATAGTTCTACTTTCACATCCATACATGGCTATTGGAAAAACCATAGCTTTGACTAGATGGACCTTTGTTGGCTGGCAAAGTAACGTCTCTGCTTTTTAATATGTTGTCTAGGTTTGTCATAGCTTTTCTTCCAAGGAGCAAGCGTCTTTTAATTTCACGGCTGGAGTCACCATCTGCAGTGATTTTGGAGCCCAAGAAAATAAAGTCTGTTACTGTTTCCATTGTTTCCCCATTTATTTGCCATGAAGTGATGGGACCAGATGCCAGGATCTTTGTTTTTTGAATGTTGAGTTTTAAGCCAACTTTTTCACTCTCCTCTTTCATTTTCATCAAGAGGCTCTTTAGTTCCTCTTCACTTTCTGCCATAAAGGTGGTGTCATCTCCATATCTGAGATTATTGATATTTCTCCCGGCAGTCTTGATTCCAGCTTGTGCTTCCTCTAGTCCAGAATTTCACATGATGTACTCTGAATATAAGTTAAATAAGCAGGGTGACAATATACAGCCTTGATCTACTCCTTTCCCAATTTGGAACCAGTCTGTTGTTCCATGTCTGGTTCTAACTGTAGCTTCTTGACCTGCATTCAGATTTCTCAGGAGATAGGTCAGGTGGTCTGGTATTCCCATCTCTTGAAGAATTTTCCACAGTTTGTTGTGATCTACACAGTCAAACGCTTTGGCGTAATCAATAAAGCAGAACTAGATGTTTTTCTGGAATTCTCATGCTTTTTCGATGATCCAGTGGATGTTGGAAATTTGATCTCTGGTTCCTCTGCCTTTTCTAAATCCAGCTTGAACATCTGGAAAGTTCTCAGTTCACATACTGTTGAAGCCTGGCTTGGAGAATTTTGAGCATTACGTTGCTAACGTGTGAAATGAGTGCAATTGTGTGGTAATTTGAGCACTCTTTGGCATTGCTTTTCTTTGGGATTAGAATGAAAACTGACCTTTTCTAGTCCTGTGGCCACTGGTGAGTTTTCCAAATTTGCTGGCACATTGAGTGCAGCTCTTTGGCAGCATCATCTTTTAGGATTTGAAATAGCTCAGCTGGAGTTCTGTCACCTCCACTAGCTTTGTTCGTAGTGATGTTTCCTAAGGCCCACTTGACTTTGCATTCCAGGATGTCTGGCTCTAGGTGAGTGATCACACCATCATGGTTATCTGGGTCATACAGATCTTTTTTTAATAACTCTGTGTATTCTTGCCACCTCTTCTTAATATATTCTGTTTCTGTTAGGTCCATACCATTTCTGTCCTTTATTGTGCTCATCTTGGCATGAAATGTTCCCTTGGTATCTCTAATTTTCTTGAAGAGATCTCTAGTCTTTCCCTGAAAGGCTTAGATGGTAGCATTTTTTTTTAGCAGTAATGTATTTTTAATTAAGATATGCACATTGTTTTTTTAGACATACTATTGCACACTTAATAGACTACAAGATATGACTTTTATATGCCCTGTGAACCCAAAACTTTATAGGCTCACTTTGGTGTAATACTCACTTTGTTGAAGTGGTCTTGAACCAAGCCCACAGTATCCTAGCTCTGCCTGTAATTAAAATTGCAAAATGATCACTGCTCTGAGTCTTTCTTTGGAAAACTAGTAACCCCTTACGAGAAGAGAAAACCTAGTTCCTCCAAAGCAGAGCTGAGGCCTGTTGCCTTAGTGCCTCCCCGGGCTCGATGGCCTCTGGTCTCAGGGCCCTCTCGTTTGTCTTGCCTGTCACTGCTGGCATCTCCTTGCTAGAGTGCGGACATGTTCCCCTCACAACTTTCCTCAGAAGCTTTAGTGGTTCACCAGAACCTCCAGGGTGAGCGCCCAACTCATGAAATCCAGGCCTTCTAAAACACAACCTCCTCCCTACTTTTAAAGCTACATTGTTCCCAACAAAGCCCGCGTATGCGCACGCTCACGCATCCAGGCCTGGACGCCCGGCCGCCCCCCAGCACTGCCTCTCTCCTTGCCAGGTCCACCGCCCCCTTGACGCTGTCTGAGCAGCACACCTCACCTAGCTCCATGCCCTGCTCTCATCCCTCCCTCTGAAGTCCTTGCTTCGCAGAAGTCTGTTTATCTCCGTTCTGGGTTGTGTGTGGTGGGAGGGGGTTAGGTTTGGGATTTTGGGGGGGGGGTACTGTTTGCCCCTCTGTTGTGCTGTTCATTAGACACCTGTGTGTTAGGATTATCATGGGGTAGGTCTGTCTGGTTTGTGAAGGAGCCGTTGATTCGAGGACTCATTCATGCCATATACCAAGATACAAAGCTAAACAAAATGGGACTTGCAGTTTAGTAGAAAAAAGCAGACGGGACTGGTCCTACCAGACTGGGGGCTGTGGGAGGGCCAGGCAGGGCCCGACCAGAGCGGCTCACACACTGTTGTCCTCATCACCGCTGGGTGCACGCGCCCCACACAGCTCCTAGCGCCTAGTGGTTGCTCCATGCATTTTGAGTTGAAATGAAGAGAGGGGACTTGAGCAAGCAAACAGGGGCCAGGGTCTGGGGTGCAGAGGGCAGGGAGGGAGACTGCAGGAAGTGGCCCCTTCTGAGTGAGGTCTGAGCAGGCTGGCCGGAGGGGTACAGGGGCTGTGGGGACCCACTAGCCTCCCTGTGGGCCTGCCCCCAAGGCTGAGCCACCAGTCCCGCCCATTTCTGCTCACACGAGGACTCATGTCGGGAGTGGTTCTTTGACCAAGAGCCTCAGCCCCCAGGATTGACATTTCCCTAATTGGAGAAGGAAATGAGCGCCGTGTTCACTTGTCCGTTGCTGTTATAGCAGCAGGGTGAAGGGAATGTGTACAGTTTGCGTTTCATGGTGGGTTTCCCCCCACATTTCTCAAATTTTCAGTTGGCTGACCTAAGGAAAGGACACCGAAAGCTCAGCTTCTCTGTACACTGGTGCTGATTTGATTCTTGGGGACTGAGATTTGGGTGAAGTAGAAATGAGTGACCTTATTGCTTCACCAGGCAAAAGAGGACACAGCAGGCTTGTGCCCTCAAAAGCGTGTGTCCCAGCGCAGGGAAGGCGGTGAGAAGTTCAGCATAGGGACTGTTCAAAGAGGGCCTGGTCAGCTCGTGGACGTTTCTTCTGACGGGTTGGTGGTGAGGTCCAGTAGCAGT
Source organism: Neotragus moschatus (assembly GCA_006410615.1). Lineage (NCBI taxonomy): Eukaryota > Metazoa > Chordata > Mammalia > Artiodactyla > Bovidae > Neotragus > Neotragus moschatus. The sequence goes on from SJYA01002703.1 coordinate 170,547, forward strand.
CAACATCGTCACCTTTCAGGTCCAGCTTGTCTGGGGTCTGCGTGCTTGTGGGCAGCCTACCATTACCTTCTCCCACCTGGAGGGTTCAGTATCTGCAGACCAGCTCAAAGTTACTGTTTATGTATCCTGTGATGGGGAAGCAGGACTCTGCCCCAAGGCTGCCCTTGGCTGTTTGCTCCTCCCTGGTCTCACATCCTCTCCCTTCCCTGATTAACAGCTGCATGAACCTGCCCCTTGGAACTCAGGGAAGGTCCTAGAGGCTGAGTGAAGGTTGTTTCCTGTAATCAGAGAAATGGGGGGACGCAGGCCTTGGGCCCAGGAGCCCCACAGGGCCCTGCTCAGTATCAGAAAGCTGCTTCCGCTGCTTTTGGAGGGGCTGGGGGTGAAGTAAAGTTTTTAGAGCAGCAGGTCTTCCTGGGTTTTGACTGGACTACTTGAAACTCTAACGTGTGGGTTGGAACATGCTCTTCAGTTCAGCTCTTAGTGTCTGGCTTTGCAGGTGCAGCCTTGCTGGGGTCCTTGCCGGGATCTCAGGCTCCCACTCACCAGTGAGTGGCAGAGCAAACACAGCACCTCTGTCCAGCCTTCAGTCTCACGGGGTCTGAAGGTGAAGCATCTGGAAGCACGAGTCACAGCCCCTCCATCACAGTCCCGTCGGGGGCACCCTCCACCGCCTGGGTCACGGCCGCAGCCCCAAGAGTAGCCACCGAGGCCTCCGGGAGGTGGGCCTGGGACCACCCATCCCACCCACGCATCTCCCTCTCGCACTCGTGTAACCAGCACAGGTCGCAGATGGTTCCCGGTGCCAGACGCTGGGCTATGGAAAGGCAGGGCTGCCCGCCCGCAAGCACTGTGTGCTGGGAGAGCACAGCAAGTGTCCTCTAAAGGCCTGTTACCCAAAGTGAGTGCCTTTCTCTTATAAACAAGCCTAGCAAGACTTAGTTTTCTTTGCTTTTCCAGCCAATGAGCAGTAGTAAATAAAGGGTATATTGAGGGTAGCCGTAGACACAGAAATGACAGCTGGGAATGGAGGGGGAGGACGAAGAGCCACAGGAAGGAGACCCTAGAATTAGAATTGGAATAGTCTGCACAGGCCAGTTGGTTAAAACCGAGAGCACAGTGAATCTCTGCCCCACTGAGGACATCATGACCTAACACACTCCAGTAACTGATGTTCCCAGTAATGACTCTAAATCATTCCAAAGAAATGGATGGTTACTGTACTTAAGACAAAAGCAGCTATATTTTTTTTATTGTTTTTGATTTTACTTTTAAGATTTCCAACTTAACCATCCAAATGGGTAAAATGTGTTTCTGCTTAGGAACAAGCCACAGTTGCTTGGACATTTCCTTATGTGGAAGGACCTGTCCCTCAGGAAAACCACACATATGGAACACAACTCAGGTTTAGTCACGTCACTGCCATATGACTGGTGGTGGCTCAGGCGGTAAAGAATCTGCCTATAATGCAGGAGACCCAGGTTCGGTCCCAGGGTTGGGAAGATCTCCTGGAGAAGGAATGGCTACCCGCTCCAGGATTCTTGCCTGGAGAATCCCATGGACAGAGGAGACTGGCGGGCTGCAGTCCAGGGGGTCGCAAAGAGGCGGACATGACTGAGTGGCTAAGACTCACTTTTCACAATGAGAATGAGCAGTTGTCAGAGGACAGATAGGATACAGTCAACTACTCTGAAAATATGCTCACTGGAAGTATGTAAGTTGTAGAAGTGTTGCTCTGAATTTGTCTGTCTCCATCAGAGGTCTTGGGTGAGTACACATGTGTCGGTGAGAAGTACTGTTTTGAAAGGAACCTTTCTCTGAGCGGCAGGTCTCAACAGGGGCTTGAAGCAGTCAGTAAATTATGTTCTCAGCAGATGTGCTGGCGGTCCAGCTTCGCTTCCGTTTGCAGAGCACAGGCCGAGTAGACCCAGGGTGAGTCTTAGGGGCCCTGGGATTTTCAGAAGGGCGAATGAGCCCTGGCCTCAGCCTCAAGTCACCAGCTTACCTGGCCTCTGACAAGAGAGTCAGCCTGTCCTTGGAAGCTCCGAAGTGAGGTACTGACTTCTCCTCTTGAGCTATGGGAAGTCCTAGACGACATCTTCTCCCAACAGAAGGCTGTTTCGTCTACACTGGAAATTTGTTCTTTAGCGTAGCCCCCTTCATGAATTGCCTCAGCTGCATCTTCTGGATAACGCGCTGAGGTATCTTCCACGTCAGCACTTGCTGCTTCACCTTTCACTTTCATGTTATGGAGATGGCTTCTTACCTTACACTTCATGAATCAAACTCTGCCAAGCTCAGACTTTTCTTCTGCTGCGGCCTCACCCCTCGAAGCCTTCACAGAAATGAAGGTTTTGAATGAGGCTTTTGCTTGCAGGAATGTTACGGCTGGTTTGACCTCCCACCCAGAGCACTAAAGCTCTCTCCACCTTGGCAGTAAGGCAGTTTCGCCTTTTTATCATCTGTGTGTTCACTGGAGTAGCACCTTTCGTTTCCTTCAAGAACCTTTCCTTTGCACTCACAACTTGACTATTTCATGCAAGAAGCCTAGCTTTCTGGTCTGGCTCAGCTTTCGAAATGTCTTCCTTACTAAGCTTAATCATTTCTAGCTTTTAATTTAAAGTGAGAAGACATGCTACTCTTCCTTTCATTTGAACGCTTAGAGGCCATTGGAGGCTGATTGATTGGCCTAATTTCAATATTATTGTATCTCTGGGAATAGAGAGGCACAGAGGGAGTTAGAGAGGCAAACAGCAGCGTCGTGGAGCAGTCAGAACACCAAACGTTCACCACTTAAGTCTGCCGTCTTATATNAATGGGCGTCTTTCCTAGAGAGAGGACGTGCACACCGTCTGTGATGTGTGCACAGACATCCACAGTGTCCGTAGCTCCCTTGGCCTTCACACCTACCCTGTCCTGAGGAGGGGCCTGGGGCTGGGCTGTGGGTCTTGTCCTAGGTCCGGAGGCCAGAACTCCCCCAGCCCCACAGCCAGGTGGTGGAGAAACCTCTGGGCTCGCTGGCCAACATTCCTACACTTTGCTTGGTCACCACAGGTAGAGCCTAGCTCAGAGTCTCTTATCCCTGGAAAATTAACCATTTCGGCCAGAGGCTAAACAAGCTCAGCTTGTTTCTAGAACATTCCCCATGCTGCTGAGTGTTGTACCTTTATTACTGGCTGACCGCACTACAGTAAGTTAGAGCAGCTTAACCCTAGGCCTTCTGTCCTACTCAAACCCAGAGAGCCTCAGCGTGAGTCTTGGGTCTGTCTGCAGTGTAGAGGCAGCGATGTAACTGATGAGAGTTTTTCCAGAGGGCCTGGTACTCCACCACCCACCCCCACCCCTTGTCTTGTAGGTCAAAATTTGAATATGGCTATTAGTTCTGCCTCCCATCTGGTGTACTGTGTGTGTGCCTGCTGCTCTGGCTGACCTTGGGTGAAGTGTTTGCCTTTTTTTTTTTTTACTTTATTTTTGGCCGTGCTGGTTCTCAGTTGCTGTGAGGGCTCTCTCTAGTTGTGACGCGCTGGGGCTACTCTCTAGTTGCGGTGCCCAGGCGTCTCACTGCAGCGGCTTCTCTTGTTGCAGAGCACAGGCTTTAAGGTTTCCGTGGCTGCGGCTCCTGGGCTCCGGAGTGTAGGCTTAGCAGCCGCAGTCCACGGGCTTAGTTGCTCCGCAGCATGTGGGATCTTCCCAGACGAGGGATCAAACCCGCGTCTCCTGCACCAGCAGGCGGATTCTTTACCACTGGACCACCAGGGAAGCTCGGCATTCGCCCTTTTCAAGCTCCCCTGCCCTTCTTTATCGGTCACGTGAAGGCTTTGGGCAAGGCGGCCCTGTCTCACAGAGGTTAACTTAGCTCTCAGGAGTAGGGACGAGAAGTCAGCGTTGGAAATGAACAGAAGGTATAGGCAGCTTTCCGATTAGAAGTTCACACCCAGATCCTCATGGCTGCCTTGAGAAAGGTAGCTTCATCAAGTCTCCCAGACGACCAGACCACGCGGCCATTTCTGGATCCTTCCCTCTCTCTTCCAGATGCCAGTATGGACAGAATAGTTTATGATGCTTATCCCCGCCCACCACTTCCGAGACATTGAGCGGAAGCCGCAGTACCTCCAGCCCGAGAAGTGCACCCCGCCTCCCCACCCCCGCGCCGCGGGAGCCATGTGGTTCATCCGCGACGGCTGCGGCATCGCCTGTGCCGTCGTCACCTGGTTCCTGGTCCTCTACGCGGAGTTCGTGGTCCTCTTCGTCATGCTGATCCCATCCCGGGACTACGTGTACAGCGTCATCAACGGGCTCGTGTTCAACCTGCTGGCCTTCCTGGCTCTGGCTTCCCACTGCCGGGCCATGCTGACGGACCCCGTGAGTATGTCTGGGTTCGTTTTCACCAGCCCGCACTCTCCTCTTCTGGCCCGGGCACGGCCGCAAGCCTGCATGTGCCCCCTGACCTTGGGGATTCGGAGAATAGGAGGCCTCGTTCTCTTTCCCACGCGGGTGGGAAACTGGACTCGGGTTCCTCCAAGGGGACCCCGTCTGTGCTGCGGCCTGTCTGGGTTGGTTGAACTATACTGTCTATACGTGGGTATCTGCATGAATGGAGCCTGCGGTGGGAGGGGTCTGGCCAGGGCAAGCCCAGCCTCTGGTTAGAAAGGCACGGTGAGGGCCCCACGAGGCTGGGGCCGCCTGATCCGAGCAGAAAGCACACTGCCGCTTGGGTGGGGTTGGGGCCTCCTAGTGAAGACAGGANCCTGCGGTGGGAGGGGTCTGGCCAGGGCAAGCCCAGCCTCTGGTTAGAAAGGCACGGTGAGGGCCCCACGAGGCTGGGGCCGCCTGATCCGAGCAGAAAGCACACTGCCGCTTGGGTGGGGTTGGGGCCTCCTAGTGAAGACAGGACTGGTGCCAGGTGGAGATGAAATTAAAGCCCTACCCAGGCCTAGAAACCTGCCTGGCAGTGGCCTTGACCTCGCTTGGACGAGGCTTGTCTTTTCCTGAAAAGCTGGACAGGCCTGTTTCAGGCTGTGGCAGGCATCTCTCAGTGCATATCTGTGGGCAAAGCCACGGTTTTCTGCCCAAGGACTTAGCTAAATATACCAAGCTGTACAAGTGGCTATTGAGTGTCGCCTACCCTGGTATTAAATCCTCCGTTCCTGCTCATTACTGTGTATGGGAAAAGCAAGAGAGTGCGTTATTTGATAAAGACCTCCTGTGGCTTAATTGTCTCAGTACTTGGGAGTGTTTGAATCAGGAAAGGGAAAGCACTCTGAATGGCAGTGGCCCCCGGCCACACAGATCTCGTTTCTCTGAGTCCCGGGGAAGGCACAGTCAAAGTGCTGGGTCCTGAGCTTGTTCACTTCTCGAAGAGCTCCACTTCCTGCTGGTTTGGGGTGGGGGAGGATGGTCGGGGTTACTGAGGGGGGGGATCATTAATCCGTCCCTGGGGAAAGCTGTTTGTCCCGCTTGATCACAAGTCAGTGCCCAGCCCAGATGGCACCTCTGCACACACTGGCAGGCAGGGGCCTATTGACCCATTGTTAGCTCTGCTTGTGTGATTGTTGGAACACTTGTCACCTGAAGGAAACGAAGTATAAGGTTATGAGTGCCCCAAACACAAGGGTACGAACGGTGTTCCCAGCAGCATCAACTTGACTGTACTGGAAGCAACTTACGGGCTCTTTCTCAAGTTTTCCCGGTGCCCTTGCTACTGGGGACACAAGGCTAAAAGACGTTATTTGTCTCAGCTTATAATTCTGGTGTCTGCTGGGCCCCAGGCACGCTTTCTTCCCTCACGGTTCCCTGACAGGTGAGGTCCACCCTGTGTGATGAAGCCTCCGGCAGAAGGAAGTACGAGTAGGTGTGGAAGAAATCACCAGCCTAGGAAGAGGGGGCTGCCTGGAGGAGGTGGCGCCCAGGCCAGCTCTGATCATAACAGTGGACAGGGGCAGGGAAGGTTGTAGGGGGTGGGCAGGAAGACACTGTGAGCATTCCAGAGACAGGGAGCGGCATTCACAGAGACACACGAATGTTGGGGTGTGGTGGTCTGGAGTGGAGAAAACCAGGAGGGTGGATTTGGGTTGGTCAACGTGGCCAGAGTGCCAAAGGGATAAGAGTGGGATAATGGGGGCCATCAAGAGGCAGTGAGGATTTTAAACACAGGAGTGATGAGATCAGGTTGTCACTGTACAAGGATCACCCCGGCAGCAGTGAGCGGGCACTGCGGGCTGGGGTCAAATGAATGCCGGAATGTGTCGGGTGCCTACCATATTCAGGGTCCTCAGCAGCCAGTTCAGCTGTGAGCAAGGCACACCGTGATCCCTGCCCTCCTGCCCAGCTCCCGGCCTGGGGTGTCGGGCAGTGAAGAACAAGCGAAGGAACAAGCCAATTCCAGGGAACTGAAAGGGCTTTTAAAGATCCAGGGGCTCTGGCAGGTGACTTTCTGGAGAGAAGCCAGACCATTTGGAGGAAGGTGATCTGAGAAGGACCCCTGAGGCCTGAGAGGCACAAAGCAGTGCTCAGAGGCAGCACCTTGCAGACAGAGGACAGGTACAGAGGCCCAGAGACAGGAGCTTGGTCAGCATGTTTAAGAAACAGGACTCACACCAGGCTGACCAGAGCGTGGTGAGTGGGGGTGAGAGGGGCTGGAAGAGGCAGGGAGGGCTGCAAAAGCCAGGCTGGGTAGGGCCTGTGGCCTCGGGAGAACCTTGATCTCTCCCGTCAATTCAGTGAGAATCTATCTGAGAGGCATGATGTGACCTGGTTTTGAAAAGGGTACTGCCTGGCTTGCGATGGGGGGGACTGAGGTGGAGCCAGGAGAAGCAGGAAGGTGAGAGCTGCGGCAGTGGGCCAGGCTGGACGGGTCAACGGCTCAGACCGAGGTGGAAGCAGTGAGGTGGGGGAGGAGAAGCTGCTGGACTCCGAATATGTTTGAAGCCATCAGTGCTCAGGTTTGCCCGCACATTAGAATCCCCTTGGGCAGCTTTTGAAAAGTATCGATGCATGGGCCCACCCCCAGAGATTCCATTCTGATTGATCTGGGGTGGGGCCCTGGGATTGGGGTGCTTTAAAGCTCCCAGGTGTCCCTCCTATTCAGCCAGATCTGAGAACCGCCAGAGTGGCAGAAGGCGTGAGGGATCAGGGAGGGTGCCTTCCAGAGTCTTGGCGGGAGCATCTGGGGGATCTGCTGGTGCGGCTTGCTGGACGGGAGAGCCCAGGGAGATCGGATTTTGGAGGAGAAATCAAGGCTTCTGTTCTAGCCAAACTGCAGGTCTGTTTTGTGTAAGCAGGGGCGCCAGGTGGGCAGTAGGTAGCCAGATCTGGGGCTGGTGGGGATTGGGGGTCAGAGCCTAGAGTGTGGAGGGAGGTTGCTGGTTTCTATGAATAGAAGGCGTTGGATGTCAGGCGAGAGGGAGAGGAGACTTCCGCCCTGGCATTCCTGCTGCCCTCACATGCGTATGTTTCTTAACCCCTCCACGGTGCCCACTCCAAGGTCTTCCTCAGCCTGGCCCCTGGCAGTCGGATGCAGGAGAGAATGAGCCTCACTGGCCCGTTGCTCGGCTTCTAACCCCAAACACGTGAGAGCCGGAGTTGTCATATCCCAGACACCACCCAGCATCTCAGAGGTGTGTCTTGCCGTTGGCCCCAAAGAAACCTGGACAAACAAGTAATAAAGCCTCTGTCAAATAAATACCCACAGCAGTAAGGGGAGCAGCTCAGAGCATGTCCTGCCGACCTGCCCCGTCTCCGGCTCCTCATGCTGCCTCCTGCGTGTCCCCAGTCCCAGCGGGTGGCACCTTGTGCAGAAGAGAGACGGGTGGGCTGCAGAGCCCCGGACACCCCCACGCCAGCTTCCAAGGGGCGGAATCGGAAGCCCAGATCTCACCCTGAAAGCAGACACTAGGGGCTCCTTACTAACACTGCAGGCAGGGTCTGGTTTTAGAAAGACATCACTTCAGGATTCTAAGGAGTTTCCTATAGGGCTGTAATGTTTTGTAGGTCAGTTCATGCTGTGTATAATTTTTCAGAAAAGTTTATGCCCGGAGGTTATAAACAATGTATTATAACGTATTGATTGCATATTGGTCAGAAAAACTTGTGTCCTAAGGCGTAAACAGTGTATAACAACATATGCATTGTGTATCATTTTGGTTTGTTAGTATTACTAGTAAAACAAAACAAAACAACAACGAAAAAACCCTTCTATAGTCTCCCGCAGTTGCTGGTACCACTTTGAGCTCTGATGTTCTTATTCCAAATGTAGCATCAGAACAGGTCGCAACCACTGCAGCTTTCTGGACCATGTAGCAGTCACTTACTCCAACGTAGCTGTAAACAGGTCCACGGAGAGCTTGAACAGAAAAGGGAAGAAAGGACGGACCTGGATGCGGAGCTCCCCTTTGAGCAGCGGGGTGAGAGGGTGCTGCCTGGGGAAGTGGGGTGTGGGACACACGGCAGACTGGTGTTTGAGCGGCATCCTCAGAGGAGCTCCGTGTGTTCCTGAAACACTTCAGATGTAGAGAGGTCTGGAGTGGCACCACTGGCCCAGAGGAGGCTGCCCCTGGAAGACAGCCCAGGCTCCAGCTCTTACCTCAGCTCCTTCTCTCTCCCCTCCCCATCCCGATTTCACCACCTGTCCTTTTCCTGTTATAAGTACTCATCCTGGGAATGCTGGAATCCCCAGGAATCCTGAAGGATTCCATTTAAAATGTAGTTCTGGGTGGCTTCCCTGGGGTCCAGTGGTTAAGAATCTGCCTGCCAATGCCGGGGACATGGGTTCGATCACTGCTTGGAGAAGACCCCCCACATGCCTCGAGGTAGCTAAGCCTGGGCACCACAGCTGCTGAGCCTGCATGCCACAGAGCCTGTGCACCGCAGTAAGAGAAGCCACTGCAAGGAGAGGGCTTCCAGGGTGGCCCTAGTGTTAAAGAACCCGCCTGCCAATGCAGGAGACGTAAGAGACGCGGGTTCGATCCCTGGGTCAGGAAGGTTCCCAAGAGAAGCGCATGGCAACCCACTCCAGTTTTGTTGCCTGGAGAATCCCTTGGACAGAGGAGCCTGGCGGGCCACAGTCCACGGGGTCGCAGAGAGTCAAACACGACTGAAGTGACTTAGCGCAGACGCACGCACACACTGCAATGAGAAGCCCCCACACCAAACAAAGAGGAGCCCCTACTCGCTTCAGTTAGAGAAAGCCCCCACACAGCAACAGAGATCCAGTGCAGTGCCCAAAATAATAACAACTGCAGGTCTCCCTGCAGGTGCTTAAAGCCGAGAGTTGGCTTCTTTCTGTCCTGTCTTCTGGAAGCCCAAAGCCAGGTATACTACACAATCACAGCAGTTGTGGCAACCTTAGGATCAGTTGCCTTCCCCCGCCCCCACCTCCATTCTTTGGACCTAATTGTTTATCGCCTCAAGTCTGAGATTAGAGAGCAAGAGGACTAGAAATCCGTTCGTTTTAACCACGTCGTGAAGGGAAAGAAAAGTCATCTGTCTGCCTGCCGGTGCCCCTCCCTGCCTTCTGACCCTGCCCTGTGAACACCTGTTTATAAACAGGCCTCAGGTGACTATCCGAGACCACCGCAGGCCTGCGACTGGAGCTTCAGCCGCCGTAGCTGGAATAACGGACCTCACTGCCGCATGCAGTTGCTCGTCCCTTCTGGAGTCTCTCACAGTGAGCTTAGTGAGTGTCTGCTCAGGCTCGTCCCTTGGCAGAATGATGTCAGGCCCGTGGAAACAGGGCGAGCAGCGCGGGGCTGCCCTGAGTGCCGCGAGGTGTGTGGGTGCTGAGTAAAAGCTGGACACAGCCAGAGAAGGGCCTTGTGCACTTGGCCCCCCGGCACTGGCACTTTCCCAGGGTGGGTCAGGGACTTGCTCAGGGTTCACTTGAGGAGGGTGCTGCATTCTCCCTCGTGCCTGGCAGCTTCTCATACCTGCCACTGAGTAATCCGTCAACCCCAGCCTGAAAATGTTTCTAGCTCTAGAGAGAAGAGGGTGATGAACTTGGGGGTTGCCCGCCCCCTGCCTTTCTGCGGAGGAGACAGGCGGCCTTGTGGCACAGGCCAGGGCTGGCCACCTGTTCCTGGGAGGGGCAGAGCTCCTGCCCAGACCAGCCAGCGTGCAGGGGCTTGATCCTGTGGCCCCTGAGACAGTGGAGGCGAGTCTTCGTGCTTGTCGCCTGGAATGGAGTGGCTGGTGCCTCTTGGTAGCCTGTCTCTTCCGCTTTCCAAGTGTGTCCTTTTATATCATCACATTATCCTGGATACTGATTAAAGGAGGCCTTGTCATCTGGGGTCTGTTTCAGCCTTGATGTTCGTGTAGTGAGACACTTCTTAGCAGGGGAATGGCGTTATAGCATCAAGGCAATTCAAAAGTCTCTTCGATCAGTTAATAGAAATACCTAATAAATACGTAAGTTGTCCTTTGATTGTTGTTCAGTCGCTCACTCGCATCCGACTCGGCAGCTCCGTGGACTGCAGCATGCCAGGCATCCCTGTCCTTCACCATCTCCCAGAGTTTGCTCAAACTCATGTCCACTGAGTATACCATCCAGCCATCTCATCCTCTGTCGCCCCCTTCTCTTCCTGCCCTCAGTCTTTCCCAGCATCAAGGTCTTTTCCAATGAGTCAGCTCTTCACATCAGGTGCCCAAAGTATTGGAGCTTCAGCTTCAGCATCAGTCCTTCCAGTGAATGTTCAGGGCTGATTTCCATTAGATTCTGGACATGGGTCTGAATACTGCTTCTGCCACTGATTAGTCATGCAGTCTCAGAAACTTGCTTACCTTTTCTGCCTTAGTTACCTCATCTATAATATGAGGAATATCATAGTCTCTCTCTCATAGGTTTATTGTCAGAATTAATTGACAGTGTACAGTGAAGCCCTTGGAAGTGTGCCTGGCATAGAAGCAATCAATAGATGTCTGTTATATCATCACTATTAACTCGGCTTGGATTTATTGAAGACTTGCTCCCTGCCAGGCCCTGGGCAATTCACTGGGCTGCAGATTAAAGACATCATCTCTGTCTTCCAGGAATTTACAGTCCTGTAGAAGAGATCAGTGCACAGTTAAATGATAGGTGTTATGAGACGAATCCATGGTAGCACAAAGGCCGAGTGATGGCTCTGTCTCGGGCGTAGCCTGGGGCCGTTAGAAGGCAGAGGATGTGGTCCAGGCTTGGTGCAGGCGCAGGGCTTCTCTTGCGGCTCAGGTGGTAAAGGATCTTGTCTGCCGAATCAGGAGACGCAGGTTTGATCCCTGAATCCGGAAGATCCCCTGGAAAGGAAATGGCAACCCACTCGTGTTCTTGCTTGTAGGATTCCATGGACAGAGCAGCCTGGTGGGCTGTAGTCTGGGGGCTCGCAAAGATTTGGACACGACTGAGCGTCTGACATACAAGCGGGAGGCAGGGCAAGCCTGAGAGACCGGAGGGGAGGTGCTGGTGTGGGTCCCTGAGGCACAGGAGGGAGACTTGCGGAGCACAGAGCTCCGGGCTCTTCCAGGGGGGCCTCTCGGGAGGGAGATGACATTGCAGGCGTGGTTCAGGGCGGTCTCAGTGACCTCACCTGGGCGCTGCCCAGGAGCTTGGACTCTGTACCACGTGAGGCTCTGGGGAGCCAGGGAAGGCTTTTTTTAGGCAAAGGGAATAACATGATCAGATTCACATTTTAGAAAGTTGACTCTGAAAAACAGTTAGGGGGAGGCATAGAGGTGAGACTGCCAGATGCAAGGGAGAGCCTGGAGGCAGGCAGACCTGGGGACTCTAGTATCTGGGACGCACAGTGATGGGGCTCAACTGAGCCAGGAGCATGGCGTGGAGGGGAGGATATTGGAGTCGGGGCATAATACGGGATCCCGTTAACTCAGTGGAGTAGGTGGGAATGTGGGGCGGAGGGTTAGAAGAATTGAGAATGACTAGTAGGCTTCTACCCCCAGTGACCAGGCAGATGGGTGTCCCATGGGCCGGGGCGAGGGGAGAATAGGAAGAGTTTGGGGAGCAAGGGGAGGGGTCAGTTCTAGCAGGTTGAATTGGGAGGAGGGGAAGGGGTTGGATTATTTTGTCTGAATGCTTTTGAACAACCAGGTAGAAACACATCAGCTGCAAAAGAAGTCCAAGTTGGAGCTGGTGGCGGGGGAAGGTTGTCTGGGGAGTGCAGGATGAACGGGGATGAGGACAGCTGGTGGAGCCCCTACAGACACCCGGGTCCAGGATGGGCGGAGACCCCGAGGGCGTGGAGCAGTGACAGGAGAGGGACCGGTAAGAGAGGGCGGAGAACTGGCGTTTGGACTTGGCCACAGGGAGTTGCTCATTGACCTGGTGAGGACGGTTCCCTGTTACAGAGCCTGTAGGGGCCAGAGAGTGTGAAACAGGGTCAAGGGTGAGCAGAGCACACGCAACTCCGGAGAAACTTAGCTGTGACAGGGAGAGCCTGGAGTCTCCTCTAAGAGCTCAAAGAAGGGAAAGCTCCGAGGTAGACCAGCGAGCCCCTGGGGGGTCCAGGAATGGGGGTAGGGAGAGGAGGAGTCTGGAGGGGGTTACTTCAGCAGCCTCAGTTTCCTCTGATGTGGACAGGAAAGTGAGTACGGGTTGAGGAAGGTACTGGAAGTTTGGGCTAGCCACTGAAGGGAATGGATGATGGAGGCATATCATGTCTCCTGCCCCCAGATTCAAATGGATTCCACTGCAGGATGAAATCGGTTTTAGAAGCTTATGAGCATTTTTTATGGCTGTATGCTGCCAAGTCACTTCAGTCGTGTCTGACTCTGTGTGGTCCCATAGACAGCAGCCCACCAGGCTCCTCCATCCCTGGGATTCTCCAGGCAAGAACACTGGAGTGGGTTGCCATTTCCTTCTCCAGTGCATGAAAGTGAGAAGCGAAAGGGAAGTCGCTCAGTCGTATCCGACTCTTAGCGACCCCATGGACTGCAGCCTATCAGGCTGCTCCATCCGTAGGATTTTCCAGGCAAGAGTACTGGAGTGGGGTGCCATTGCCTTCTCTGTTATGGGTGTATAGATTTTTTAAAAAGTGGGCTTCCCAGGTGGCGTGAGTGGTAAAGAACCCACCTGCCAGTGCAGGAGGTGTAAGAGACACGGGTTTGATCCCTGGGTTGGGAAGATCCCCTGGAGGAGGCCAGAGCAACCCACTCCAGTATTCTTGCCTGTGACATCCCATGAAACAGAGGAGCCTGGTGGGCTACCGTCCACGGAGTGGCAAAGAGTCAGACATGACCAAAGCGACTTAGCACACACAGCTTACTGTGTACAAGGAGAAAAGACTGGAAGACTGTACTGGAAAATGTTAATAGTACTAATCTTTGGATGATAGAATTAGAGGGGTGGGCTTTCCCTGTTTTCATTTTCTCTTCTCTCTGCATTTTTAGAAGTCATGAACAAGAATTACTTTGGAAATGAGGAAAAGAGTTTCGCTCTGCCGGGGTACGGTAACGTGGAAGCTTTGAGCCATCCCTGGGAGATATAAGCGGTGGGTGGACATAGAGGGTGTTTCTCTTAATGCAAGTGCGTCAACCATGTGATAACCGGCAGAAACGTCTCGGCGGGCCTTCCAGCTCCATGTCTTATCAAGAATCAAATGGAGCAAACTTCCTTACCATGAACTGGTACATTCTGATATCTGTGGAGATGAGCCCAGAAGAGCCTGTTTGTTTTGTTTCTTTTTTAAGAAGGACAGAGAAAGTGAGGAAGGACGGATCCCTCAGCTCAGGGACTGGTCTGGCTCGTCTCTAGCTCTGCGAGGGGGGCTTCCTGGGTGGGTGGGGTCTCGCCTGGATGGGAGGGTGCCTCCAAGGAGATGTGTGCAAGAGGGAGTTCCATGGAGGGGAAACTTTTGGAAAAAAAGGCTATGCTCTTGAATCGAAGTTTCTCTGGCTGGGGTCTGGAATAGCAGGTGGGAGTCTTTTGGTCAAAAGACAGCTCCGGTCGCCCTTGGTATTGTGGGGGGAGAAGGATCTCCTGAGGTTTACAGCAAATTCTGGTGGCAGGGGCGTGAAACACAGGACCTAGGGAAGAAACCAAAAGCAACTTCCATTTAGCAAAACCGCCCTATTGCCTCATCTCCTTGGGGAGACGATGTTCTTAGTGCTTTTCCCTCGTGCGCGTGACAACAGTGACTTCCAGATGTGGCTCTTTGGCTTCAGGATCCGTGAAAGGTCATGGGTTGCCCAAACTCAGTTGGTTTTTTACATTAAAGATAATTTAAAATACAGTCCTCTGGACTTTTCTGCGACCCTTCTTCCTGGGTCAGCGCCCTTCCTAGGCCCCTTTCAAAGTCCAGCAGGGTGGTCTGGGCCCTGGTTTGTCTCTGAAGACTTCCAGACCCTGATGCTCCACTGGTGCCTTCATGGGGACCCTCAGCTGTCTCAGGATGAGACGCATCACAGCACCTCAGTTACAAAATCCAGGGAAGTTGCTCATACTCCTGCTTTGGATAGCTCCTTCCTGAGTATCTATTTTTCCTGATTTTTCAAATGAGTTTTTTTCCTTATTATAGAAGTCACATGTTCATACTGGAGTATTTAAGAAATACAAGTTAATTAAAAATCACTGTGATTTTACTACATGAGATAACCCTTAATGCTTGACACGCACATGTCTGTCTGTGTTTGTATAAGTGTGATCTTTACCGCAATGGGCTGGTAGTCTACGAGCTGTTTGAGAATCTGCTCTTCCCTTTAACAGCTGTCATAGGTGTTTCCTGTGTCAATACCTGTGTACTTTCATGGAATATTTGATGTCGGCTGTTGGTCACTCATTCATGTCCAACTCTTTGCAACCCCATGGACTGTAGTCCTCTGTCCATGGAATTCTCCAGGCAAGAATACTAGAGTGGGTTGCCATTCCTTTCTCCAGGGGCTGTTCCCGACCCAGGGATTGAACCTGGGTCTCCTGAATTGCAGGTGGATTCTTTTACTATGAGCCACCAGGGAAGTCCGCCCAACTGTGTCCTAAATGACCTTGTATGTCCTTGCCTACCAAAGTTTGTTTGCTTTTAAAATTTCTGTGATGGGTTCTTCTGGTATCTATTCTGGTATCTGGTGTCTGTATTTTGCAGACCAGATTTTTTTTTTTTTTTTCCTTTTTACTTCTCTTTTGAACTTTTAGAAAAAATTATACTGAAATACTTGAGACAGTCAAAAGGATATCAAGGATAATATGATGACCTTTGTGTGTTTACCTCCCAGCTTTGCAAATTAAAAAAAAAAAAATTACAAAGGTTAGCCTCTTTATATGCCCCACCCTCACCCTACTTCATTCCACCCCTAGCCTCCCCATCACCACAGAGCTGATCATTTTCCTGGGTCACGTCTGGTTTTCAGCATCTTGATGTGGAGAGCACATTGAATATTTGAGGGCAGTGGTTCACAGTTGCTTGTGAATTCATAAGAACGAAACACAGATTACCAGTCCCTGACAACAGTCCCGGTAAAAAAGAAAATAACCCTTGATTCCATTTTAAACAGAACCCAGTAACATTCAGAGCTGTGAATGTTGACCTGGGTGAACTGGACTGTCTGATGTGATAATCCCCAGTGAACATTCACAAGAACTGAAGCAGTCCCTGGGAAATCTCATGTAGGCCAAGGTAGTAGTTGATGAGTCAGATCCTCAGTGAAGCATTTACTGATACATAGGAGAGGATGCATTCAGTGAGAACAATTTTAGTAGAATGGAAATAGAAGGTCATCAGAAACGATGTGACTGTGCAGTGTGGACAATTACTCACTTTTCCTAGGGTAATTTTCCCAAGGTAAATTCTTACCGTCGGTGCTGGCGTAACTCTGAATGGAATCCACGTTGCTGGCATGAAGATGTCCTGTCCCCGTGCGTGGAGCTGCTACTTTCGAATGACGGCGCCTCCGTGGTATGTCACAACCGAGGGCACCCCTAGCCTGACCCCGACGTCTCTCTTCCTTACAGGGGGCAGTCCCCAAAGGAAATGCCACTAAAGAGTTCATCGAGAGTTTACAGCTGAAGCCCGGGCAGGTGGTGTACAAATGCCCCAAGTGCTGCAGCATCAAGCCTGACCGAGCCCACCACTGCAGGTACGCCGTGCCCGCCCAGGCCCCTCCTCACCCCTGCCCCAACCAGAGCCCTCCCCCCTCCCCCACTGGTGCCACCACCTACAGGACTTCTGAACGTGCCCTGCTCTGGGCACGGAGTGACCGCTGCGACTCTCCCTCCCGCCCCCACAGGCGGGCAGGGATGGGAAAGGGTGTTGGGTCTGGGCCCAGGACACCTATCACATGAGTCGGCTTTGCCACGCCGGCTGGAGGGCCCCACCCAGGCCCGCGCCCTTCTCCGCTCTGTGTCCATGTCTGAAACTGAGCGGATTTCTGCCCTTCCTACCTCATAGCTTTATTACTGTGTGAAGAGTGCGCGAGGCAAAGCTGTAGAAAGTCATCCTGGGCGTGTCTAGTGCCTGACGTCCTTGAGGGGCAGGTCCAGTTTCACAGAAATTGGAGATTTCACCTGCTTTCTTCCTGGCATTGAGGACCCTGGAAGCTCGTGGGCGTCCTCAGGGTGGGTGGGTCATGCTAACGGGGATGGCCACAGGGAAATGAAGAGGTTATCCTTGAAGGAAAAGAACAACTGTTCTTAAAACTTCTAGAGGTCTGACCATGGTAGAATTCAGCCAAAAAGGCCATTTCCCCATTTTATGTGCAGTGATTTTTCCCTTTTGATTTTCAGATTTCTTTGTTCTTTTGAGTCTATGCCAAAAAAAAAAATAACTTGTAGGTAAACACTGTGCTTCATCATGACAAGAGAACTTTAATGCTAAATTACAGAAATACAAGCATGTCACTTGCTCCCTTTTTCACGTGAGCGTGTGTGGGGGCTGGAGAGGGGCTGCAGAGGAATGAACTGCCTCCCAGTGTCAGGAGGTATCGTCAGCCTGACGCTGTGGAAGCATCTGGGCTTTGTGAGAGGTCCGAGCGGCTGAAAGGTGGCTTTTCTGTGTGGGCTGTGCTGCCCACTGCCCGGAGAGAGGCAGTCAGTCTCCACATCGGGGTGCCGTGGTCGGCTCCCGGCAGCTGCTGTGTCCCGGGCAGCTCACCCCACCCCATCTCATCATCGTCATTCCCGTGGTCACCCCCAGAGATGGCTTCACCATAGCACCGACTCTCCTTGGGTGAGGAATTAAGGCTGTCTGTCTTTCTGTCTGTCTGAGAGAGCGAGCTGAAGCCCTCCCCAGCTACTTGCCACTTCTCAAGAGTAAGGGCCAAGGTGGGCAGAGGCCATGGGAATTGCCGTCTTCTGTGGGGTCTTCTGTCCCTGGGTCAGCTTGTTTCTGAGATCTGTATTAGAAACTGATGCAAAGAGGGAGGCACCCATCTAGCCTTCCCCCCTGAGACTTGGGAAGCCGGCTGCCTTCACCTCCTGGGTGCTGTGGTTCCTCGGGGCATCCCCGAGGTGTGGTGGAGCGATGCTCAGGTCAGCACTGGAAGGGCAGTGCTGTCCCGGTCACACCGGGGACCATCTCTCAGAGCCTCTGCTCTCTCCTTTATAAAAAGGGTTGTTCCTCCTAGCTCGTGAGGATCCAATATGAATATCTGTCTGTTAGTGGAGGAATGTGTGAGCGTTGGGGATGTGCTGGGTTTACCCAGGCTGGACCAGAAACAGGGAAGGGTGAGCTTTGTAGAAAGCACTTGGGAACCACAGTGGCCCTCTTCTCTTTCCTCCCCACCGCCGGGCACTTCCTCACCGCCTCCTCCTCACTTCCTCCGCAGAATGATCCAAGGGAGGTACTCTTGAGTGCTAGTAAACAAACTTAAACTCAGAGAAACTCGAGTGACGATGCCTGTACGTGGCCTGTTCCTGTCTCGGGAAACGTGTGCTGACAGCCACTCCTTGGTGATGGCTCGCGGTGGCCCGGGCCATCCAGGCACCCACGGTTTCGGGTGGCAGAGCCCCCGGCACACCAGACAGAGCTGGGTTTATGGCTGGTGCAGCCAGGGGGCCTGTTGCCCTGCTGGAGAGAGTGGGCATGGGCATCCGTCCTCCTGCTCTTGAGAAGGGGCCACTGTTTGTGCCCAGCTCTCTGCTTCCTCTCCTCCCAGAAGAGGCTGTGGAATTTGAAGCCATCTCTTTGCCCTCAGCTCTGATGGGTGCCCCGCATATTCCCTGACATTGCCTTGTGGATGTTCCTTCCAGCCTGGTGGTCTGTGAGTGGGTCTTTCTTCCAACCAGGCTGCTTTCTTCTTGACCTCGAGGACCACAGAAGCGTGTGGGAGTCCTCGGGGTGGGCAGGTCATGCCGACAGGGGTGGGCAGCGCGTTAGGCTTATGTGTTAGGTTCTTTTTGCACAAGGAGGTGGAGATGTCTGACCTTGGCGAAACCTCCTGTTCCTCCCCACCTCCCAACACACACACGCGCGTGGACACACGCACAGCCTGAGACTGCTGCGGGCTGTGTAGGCCCCTGCCAGCTCGTCTTGGCTTTCTCGTGGCCTGTTGGAGCACTTCTTGTTTAGTCACTCAGTGGCGTCCGACTTTTTTCTACCCCGTGGGTTTTAGTCCACCAGGCTCTTCTGTCCAGGGAATTTTCTATTCTCCAGGGGATCTTCCCAACCCAGGGATCGAGCCCTGGTCTCCTGCTCGGCAGGCAGATTGTTTACATCTGAGCCACCAGGGAAGGCCATCTGGGCACAGCCTTACCCCAGATTGTCTCTGAGCTGGGACGAGAATGCTGGCGATGTCTTTTTTGCTTATAATTTTAATTACAGTGAGTGAGGTGTGAGATGAGAGCCTATGCAGAGCATGGTCCCCTTGGGACCTACTAGCTGTGTCCCTTTCTCTTTACGTGCTGTGGTGTCCCCGCCTGGGGCGGTGGAACCTGTCTCCTCTTCTGTAGTGACAGAGCCTTCACTCCGCTGACCCTTGCTAAGCTAACCCCAGGCTTGGCTCTGGGCTGTAGTGGTGGAGGGGAGACAGCCCTGACCCAGGAGCTTACCACCCAGGCAGGACAGATACAGCTTGGTGGGTGCCGCTGTAGGGAGGGTGGGCAGAAGCCCTCAGCCACTTCTTGGAGCCTGAGGGCAAAGGAAGGACCCTTGTGTCTCCCTGGAGAAGGAGGCGTGACCCCCAGGAAACCTGAATGCATGGGATCCGGTGAGCTTGTCAGGCTCTTCCAGGCTTTCCAGGGAGGCGCTGTGGGGATGGAGACTGGTAGGGAGCCTGGAGGAGGAGGGGAGAAGCACCCTCCCTCATCTGAAACCAGAAGGGACCTGGGGGAGGACCCTGCAGTGAGGAGCACCCAAAACAACCTCCAGGGAGGACCCTTGGTCCTTTCAGCGACTGCCATGGCACACTTAGGAGGTGCCTGTGCCCACAGCATCTCACACGGGAGCCACTAAAGCTGGCGAACGAGAGGAGCCAGGGGAGGTGGGTTTCACCAGGAGGTGGAGAGAGGACCCTCTGGGAGCCCGTGTGGCCACTGTGTCGGGGGGAAGGGACACAGTGAGCCTCCTGCCCGCCGGGGACTGGGCAGAAGGCTAGCTCTGGGGTGGAAGTTCCCAGTCAGTGGGGTGTCAGGGGCTGTGGAAGGCCCACATTTTTTCCTTCTCCCCCTGAAGGCTGGTGCCCGATATGAAGTAGCCATGCAGGTGAGGGCGGTCTCCCCCGGGGCCTGGAGCATCCTTCTCCTGGCGCCCTGCAGACCTACCCCAGGCCTTGCCCCTGGCGCTCTCCCAGCCTCAGTCCCAGAGCCGCTCAGGCCAGGTGTTCATGAGCTGTGGCTCTGTCAGCCACCAAAGAGAGCCTCCAAGCCTCCTGCGTGGATGGACCTCCCCACCCACATGCGCCACCACTCGACCTGGGGGCCCCACTTCTGAACAAGTCTGTAAGCCAGAGGTGGGGGCAGCATCTTGGCCTGTCCTGTCTCTGCAAATAGGAAAGAAACTCAGAGACCGGCACTCTGGACAGCGTTTGCAGCTCTCGGTTGGCTGTACTCCTGCCTGCTCCCGGAAGGACGAGCCGTGTTCTGATTTGACTGCCCAGAGAGACTCGCTCATGGTGAAACCCGTCTTCCCAGATTCACACTTGACCTCTTCACGGACGCTGGGAGGGGAGAGCAAAGGACAGATTCACTTAGCCTCTGACAGCTCTCAGAGGAAGCCAGGTGCCCTGGCACCTCTCTGCTGCTGAGCACACACTGTCTTGGAGCACCCACCTTAAATCCCTTTTACAAAATAGTGTGAGTGGAAGAGCAGCTGCTCAAGGGCCTAGAGCAGGGGGGTGGTCCTCCTCAGGGGTCCCCTTGATGGGGAGGGGCTTGAGAAAGCCCGGAGCTGAGGAAGGACGTGGAGGAAATGGTCTACAGCGCTGGCTCCACGGTGGCAATGTGTTGCTCGAGGCCCAGGACGCAGAGAGCTTTGCTTGCCAGATTGTGCACTGGGAACAAGGAGGACCTACTCATTCGTTCATTCATCCAGATTGGTGACAGAGACAGGTTGGCCAGGTGGTGGTGCTGGCACCTGGCCTTCTGTTTATTGCCCTCCCTGTCCCTTCATGCACCCTTTTCTTACCCTGCCTTTCTGGCTCCCAAGGAGACTCTGGCGCTGGGCTAGCATCTCTGAAGTGTGCTCGTTTCCCACTGAAGCTGTGGGAAGAACGAGGGTGGAGACCAGCTGACGCCCCTGCTGGTCTGAGCCAGTATCTCTCCTCACCTTCTCTTAAGTGTCCTCTGGGGCGGGGGGCGGCGGGGGGAGGTCTGCCTTGCCCACAGAGCTCATGCCTGGCTTTGGAAAGGCCACGCCTCCCCCTTCGGAGTGATCTGTGCTTCCTGACCTGTAGTCCGGGAACAGCTCTCCTGCAGCCCCCCGCCCACTTCAGTCAGAACCTGAGATAAAGTTGGTTATGGAAACTAGTGGAAATAAAAGCTGGTGTGAACTTAGGGCCTTTCAAAAATATGTACAACAAGTTTGTATTTACAGTATTTTAAACTGTCTTGAACACATAATGCCTTCAAGATAAATTGTTACAGAGGCTATTTTAATGAATTGGAAAAGAAACGGTTCTCGATGAGTCCATCTGTTGGCAGATGGCTCTTCCTGAACTTGAGCTTTGGGAATAGCTGCTTTCGAGCCCCTATTTAAGCTTTGTGCTCTTGTTTCAGATTGTTACTTGTATCGTCCAGAAGGGAACGGGGAGGGCATTTTTTTAAAAATCAAATATAGCTTCAGTCCCAAGCCAAAAACTATCCCAGCAAGAAGTTAATAACTGTTTGCAAATTAGTGGGATTTCTGGTCAACACTTAAGCTCAGATGACTCTTCTGCTATTTTTGGCTAAGTGGATATTATCTTAGAGCTGAAGGGTCCTTAGAGGGGGACTTCCTGCAGCCCTGTGACACGCAGTTCTTGACCCCACTCTGAACTCTTCAAGTGCTCACTTTCTCTCTCTCTCTATTTCGTCAGCCACACTCTGGCAAGTTCCATCAGGCCCGCCCTTAGGGTTCTTGGCCTCTGGGGGAAACGAGGAGTAGCTCTGTCCTGTCAGGTTTTGGAGCTGGTCCTTCCTTCTGTCCTCTCAGTAAAGCAGGGTCTCAGCCCGCTCTCCCCAGGGGGGCGCTGTCCTTCTCGGTCGAGTCAGTCCCAGCCTTTCTCTCTGTGAAACAAGATGAGAGGCCTCGGGGGTCGCCGCCTGTCCCCCTTTCTGGAGTGCCTGTGACCTCGGGGGTCCTGTCCCTTCCAGCACGCACGCCGCGAAACACTGGACCGCTGGGGAGGGGTGGTGCTGGAGCGTGGGTCCTGAGTCCCCTTGACCCTCCCGCCTCCGTGGGGACCCCCCCCCACCTCAAGGTCTGCCTTGCGGCTCTTTCAGCGTCTGCAAGCGGTGCATTCGGAAAATGGACCACCACTGTCCCTGGGTCAATAACTGTGTCGGCGAGAACAACCAGAAGTACTTCGTCCTGTTTACAGTAAGTCAGCTTCCGAATGCCGGCCCCACCCTGCGGGGAGCACTCGCCGTTTGCCTTGCTGCTGGCAGGACGGTGCCTGGCCACGCAGACCTCTGCCTTTCTGCCAGAGCTCTCCCTGGTTCCGCACGGGCCCACTCCCACGCTCTTCCCTGGAGCGTCTAGAAAACTGCCTCCAGCTGATTAGCTCTAAGCAAAGGGTCATGTTCTGGACTCCCAGGCCTGGTGTTGAGCTCAGTAGCCAAGAAGGCCGCCACCCTCCCTCAGCTGCAGGTAGGTGGAGGGCATTTAGTGTCGAGGGCTGGAGGGACCACAGGCAGTCAGTGCCCTGACCCTTCAAGCAAGAAGAGGCAGCGGGCCGGAGCCCCCAGGACGGCCCAGGTCCCGCCCGCCCCCAGGGAATGGTCAAGCACCTCAGACCTAGGAGTGGGGGCTGGCTGAGGGGAATCACCAGTAGCTCTCCGGCCCCTCCCTGCTCAGCCCTCGGCCTGAGCGTTCCTCCGTGGGAGGTTGCAAGCACCCCGGCCCGGGCGCCGCACGGCCAGGCGGTTCTCTCAGCAATGGCGTCTGCCCTGCTTTCCTGTTGCAGATGTACATAGCTCTCATTTCCTTGCACGCCCTCATCATGGTGGGATTCCACTTCCTGCACTGCTTTGAGGAAGACTGGACAAGTGAGTACATGGCAGGATCCCTGCTCCAGGAGGGGCGCGTGACCAGGGTGGGGGTGGCTCTCTGTCTCTGTCCTGGTGCCAGGGGCTGACCTCATTTCATTAGATCTCCTGCAAGCCTATGGACTGACCAGGGAGGAAACAGCAGAGGCCCGAATATCTCTTCATGAAATAAAGCAGCCCCTTAAAGTCAGTTCCACAGGTAAAGTCGTGAGTTGGACGGACCCTCCTGGGTCTGAGTGGGCCCAGGAAAAATGCAGGCCCCAGCAGGGAAGTGCATCCCAGGAGCAGAGCCATGCCTTTAAGTGAGGAGCATTAATCGAAGGTCATTGCATCCCAACCTTGCAGAAATCCATTTTTAACTTTCTGGCTAGGACATAGGTGGGGTTTTTGTTCATTTGGGTGTTTTTGTGTGTGATAATTTTTTTAACTGGTTAATCACCAATGTATGTTAAGATTGTAGACAAATTCTTCCTGCTTTTGAAGTATCTCGTTTAAAGATACAAATGCTGAGGAGGGAATGCCGATCACAAGACTGCATAAACCCTGAGGGGAAAATATAGATGCTGAATGTGTAATTAAAATTTGAAATTTCTTAAGAAGAATAAAAATGAGATACAAGAAAACAATTTTTAATATGGTAGTCCCCACTTATCTGCAGGAGGCATGTTCCAGGAAGCTCCGTGGATGCCTGACACCTCCGATAGTACAGAACTCTACATATACAAAATTTTTTTTTTTTTTTTTTAATACAGATGTACCTATGATAGGGGCTTCCTGGGTAGCTCAGCTGGTAAAGAGTCTGCCTGCAATGCGAGAGAGCCCAATTCGATTCCTGGGTCAGGAAGTTCCCTGGAGAAGGGATAGGCTGCCCACTCTAGTATTCTTGGGCTTCTCTGGGGGCTCACATGGTAAAGAATCTGCCTGGAATGTGGAGACTTGGACTTGATCCATGGGTTGGGAGGATCCTCTGGAGGAAGCGGGGCATGGTAACCAACTCCAGTATTCTTGGCTGGAGAATCCCCATGGACAAAAGAGTCTGGCGGTCTATGGTCCATGGGGTCACAGAGTCGGACATGGCTGAGCGACTAAACGCAGCACAGCATGTCTACAATAAAGTTTAATTTGTGAACCAGGCGCAGTAAGAGAGTGTCCGAACGGCTAGCATCACACTCTTGCATGCAGCGTGAATGTGCTGGACAAAGGGATGGTTCACGTCTCAGGTGGACAGAGCCAGGTGTGAGATTTCAGCATGCTTCTCAGGAGAGTGTGCGCTTTAAAACCTATTATTTCTGGAATTTTCCAGTTAATATTTTTGTACCAAGGCTGACTGCAGGTAACTGAAGCTGCAGAAAGCAAAACCAAGGATAAGGGAGAGACTGCTGTAGTTGCTGGAGGGATGAGATGAGGCTGCCTGCCGGGCTCCTTCTTTCACACACAGTCTGTGAAACAAGCACCTTGTGCAGAAACGTCAAATTTCCACCCTTTTACCATGGATTGGTCCCCTTCTTTGTGTCATCATTTTTTATGAGTTTTGCTCTTTAGGTATCTTTATCTCCTGACCAGATAGTAAGAGATTTTTCTAGCCTCTGTTCCTAGCTTGCATCTGCCCCCTTCTGTCTCTCTGGTCCACCTGGCTTGATCTCATCTAGGGGAAGAAAAACCCCATGAGTACTGGTCACCTCAGGCTGCTGCAACAAGATGCCATAGGCTGGAGGCTTAAGCATTTATTTCCCACAGTTCAAGAGTCTGGAAAGTCCAAGAGCAAGGTACCAGTCAATTCCATCCTTTGCAAGGACCCTTTTCCCAGCTTGCAAATGGCCCTGTCCTCATGTGACCCCACCCAGCAGAGAGAGAAAAGCAAGCTCTCTGGTATTTCTTCCTAAGAGGTCGTGAGGGCGGGGCCCTCGCAGTAGAGTTCATACCCTTAGGAAGAGACGTGCACAGTGCTGAGTACCAAGGGCCGCTGGTGGGGCCGCTGTTTCCGTGTTCCCACTTAGTGCACAGAAGACTGTCAGCAGGGCCTTATCTCAACTTGTAACAAGCCTGCAGGGTAGGAGAGATACTACCCACCCCTTTGCAGATGACAAAAGTTGTTGTTCACAGAGATTGAGCAAGTTACCCTGTCAGGTGGCTAAGAAGAGGGCCTGTGATTCAGGCCTTAGTTCGGAACAGGCTTTTCCTACCCTGTCTGGAAGACTCCACCACCCAGGGTCTTACCTGCATGCTCTGGATTGTCTGTGGTCAATCCAGATGGAGTGGATTTCCTCCAGTGGATTTCCTGATGGAGGTGGCTTGAGGCCCCCAGTTCCTCTGATCTCAGGGCAGGGGAGGTGCCGGACAGTCCCCAGAGTACAGGCTGTCTGTGCAGTTAATACCATCTCTGCTCAGCCCTGGATCAGTGGGGCATCCAGCTTATGTAAGAGGAATCCCCCAGGATGAGGGCATCTTGAACTGATGTTCAGAGAAGGGTAAGGAGGCCGTTTCGCCTTCCCTCGATCTGTTTCCCCTCCCCAGACTCCACTTGCAGTTCCACGGCCAGCCCGTGAGAAGGGTACTTGCAGCTGTGCCAGGATGGTGGCCAGGCCACTGTTCCGGGGCAGCTGTAGGGGATCAGGAAGCACGGCACCCCTATCTGGGAGCAGCATGCACTTGCTCATGCTGGGCCGAGGTGGAGTCGGGCAGAATTCCTCTCGCGAACCCTGGACCGTTCCACAGTACAGAGAGGAGATGTAAAGCTCAGAAAGCCCAGCCTCTCGCCCAGGTTCTTTTGTAGTCAGGCATCGCTCCAAGGCTGATGGCCAACACCAAGCTGAACAGAAAGTCCCTGCCCTCCTGGAGCCTGGGGGTGGAGCGGGCAGGGCAGACATCAGACAAGGTCAGAAGGAAGCAGACGACTCCTGACACGTGGGCTGTGATGGGGTGTTAGTGTGAGCTCATGGTGTCGGGGGCTGGCGCGGGGCCCTGGAGGCTAGCGAGGAACCCGGTCCTGTGGGGCCAGAGGCAGCGTGGAGCCCCGAGCCCCACGTGTCCCCTCTCTTTCAGAGTGCAGCTCCTTCTCGCCGCCCACCACGGTGATCCTCCTCATCCTGCTCTGCTTCGAGGGGCTGCTCTTCCTCATTTTCACGTCCGTCATGTTCGGGACCCAGGTGCACTCCATCTGCACGGATGAGACGGTGAGCACGGGGGCAGCCTGCCACCACTCCCGCCACAGCTGGGGTTGGGGGGCGGGGGGCTGCCTGCAGGTCAGACCTGGGCACTCAGGTCACACAGGTACGGGGCCCAGCAGCCTCTCTGTTACGAGCCCCCCTGCCCCTCGCCTGCCGTGATGGTTCAGTCTTGTCCACAGCTCTGTGTCACTCTACAAGGCGCTGGGGTGCCCTTCCTGTCTGGTGGCCACGGGCCGGGAGAAGGGTGATGGACAAAGGGTACCCTGACCTGCATGGCACAGGCAGGGTCAGCTTCCCAGTGAAAGCGTCTTTACGATCCGATCCTGAGAGGAGGGTCAGGAGACAGCCCAGCGGGGGCCCCCAGAGCAGTGGGCGCAAGGCCGGTTCTGGTCCCCATCTGCGGCCTCCCGCCTGCCTCCCCTTCCGCCCGTTCACAACTCCTTCTCTGGGAACTTCGAAACTACTGGAGCCCACAGCCCTGGCACCACCACCGCCACCTCTAAACCCTCCTACGGCGTCCAGAAGCCTCCTGGTGGCCAGTCTGTGGCTGTGATGTGGGCATTTCTTCCCTCTTTGGCTTTAGGGTCTCAGTGAGGGGCCCTAGGCAGAAGGGGCAGCCCTGAGCTCTGGGGGAGGGTGTGAGTCCATCCTCAAGAGTCACCTCAGGGTCTTTGGGGGGCAATGGCTGGTCAGGTAGTCAGCCTTAGCTAGAGGCTCATAGGAAGACTCAGCCTTCACTGCTGCTGCAGCCCCACCCCTGAAGGTGTGGAGACTCAGCGTGCAGAGGACCGTGTGCTGGCTGCCAAGGCACCATCATTGGGGTCTGGGGCAGTTCCCGGTGGCTTAGAAGGTTGTGTGCCTCTCGGCACCTTTTTTTCTTTTATAACTATTAGTACCATTATAAAAGAGTGTCTAAAAATAGTAGCCGATGGGGTTCATCCAGCCATGTGTCTGTGCAGCGCACAGACCAGCTTCTGTGTGTGAGACCTGCAGGGAACCCAGAGGTGACCGTCTGGCCCCACCGGCTGTCGGGATGCCACTGGGCCACACAGGCTGCGGCCTAGGGGGGTCGGAAGGCAAATCATGGCCCAGGTCCTAGTCGTTCTTCCCCGTCAAGGCCATTCCTAAAGGGAGCCGCACTGAAAGGAAGGGAGAGAGGAGGCTTGCCACGCGCGGCAAGGGCATCTTGCCCTTGACCAGTATGGTGTGGTCCCAGGGCCCTGGGCTGTGAACAGAGTTGGACTGGGCTGTCCCCTCTGGCCCGCCCTGTTCCTCCACCTCACAGAGACCACCAGATAGACCCCCAGTCGGGCTCCTGCCAAGCTGCTTCCGCCTTGGCTTCTAGCCACTCGCCAGCTCCTTCTGGAAAAGGGGACAGGAAGGGACCGACCTGCTCCCCCAGCTCGTCTTTCCTGCGAGACTTGGCTGGGGTGGTGTGGGCTCTGTGACAACTGCTGAGGCTGCCTTAGGTCACATTTGTCCCCAGAGGAGCCCAGGAAGGCCTTGGCCGCAGCCGAGGCCGAGCGGTCTGCCGGTGCGGCCCCTCTAACCTGTACTAATCCCTCTTCTTCCTCCTCTGTGCTGACCTCTTCCTCCTGTTCACCTCCTCCACTGCACCTGGCCAGCCCACCTACGCTGGGCACTGCTTGCCCTCTGTGGCTGGTGGGACAGACCGTGCCAGAGCAATCGTTTCACTTGGTCCTTTTTTTTTTTGTCTGCAAAGTGGTCATAGCAGCTTCAGAGTTCCCACGAACCGATCCTTGGCTCTCACGAGCTCAAGCTCCCCACGAGCTGAGCCTTCATAGTGCTCCCACACACAGCTTGGGCGCTGGGCCCAAACCCCCCGGCCAGGACTCACTTAACACAACACCGGATTGCGTGACTAGGAGCAGCGGCTTCGGGGCCTGCTGACTTTCTTACGTGTCCCTTCCTGCCTGGAGGGATTTACACAGACATGCCTGTGTGCCCACCCAAAAGAGAAACGATGATTCCTTTTTGTCTTTAGCACTTTTTATGAGAGAAAGAGAAGAAAAAAAAAAGTACTATGTAGATAAGCTTCGTGGCTTTAAAAAGGAAGCATTTACTCCATTCACCTCAAGCTAATGGATTTCTCTCCCCCAAAAACCACAGCAGTAAAGTGCTTGACTGAAAGTATGATTGTTCTTGTTTTCAGGGAATAGAACAATTGAAAAAGGAAGAGAGAAGATGGGCTAAAAAAACAAAATGGATGAACATGAAAGCTGTTTTTGGCCACCCCTTCTCTCTAGGCTGGGCCAGCCCCTTTGCCACGCCAGACCAAGGGAAGGCAGACCCGTACCAGTATGTGGTCTGAAGGACCCTGAGCAGCATTGCCACTCAGACACAAACCGCATCCCAGCACCACCGTCCGATCCGTTCTCATGAATGTCTAAACCGAAAAAGCAACACAACTACTCTGAAACTTTTTTTTTTAATGTCTCAAGTAAAATGGCTGAACATTGCAGAGAAAAAAAAAAAAAGTCCCCCATGGTTTTTATTTTTGAAAAGATCATCCTTTCTATTTTTCGGTGACCGAAGCTGCTTTCCTTTTTCCCTATTTAAAATCACTTCTCTGGCCTCTGGTTTCCTCTCTGCTGTCTGTCTGGCATGACTAATGTGGAGGCCACTGTCTCCAGGCCATGCCCCCTTGTACTAACTGAGTCGTGAGGCTTGTGTGTGGACAGACCGGCCCAGAGACGCCTGGTGAGGGACCCATAGGAGAGAGCCAAGCGCGCCTGTGACCTCCCGCTGCCCAGGAGGCAGTGGCAGGTGCCTGGATGGGACTTAAAACCTCGCTGAAGATGGATGCTCACCCCTTGTGGCCTGGGAGGCCTGAGATCAGGGCTGGAGCCCTAAGAAGGGTCCTTGACCACAGCAGCCTCGTGCCCCGTGTGAACACGATTTGCCTCTGAATTCACAGAATCAATTGCCTGCCTTGTACTTTGTGGGCTCTGGGTGCGTAGAATGATTTTGGGGGTGGGGGGGTGGAGATGAAAGGGGTTTTATTTGTGTTCCGAATCACTGGTTATATTCCAACTGATCATTTGGAAGAATGTGAAGGAAAGAAGTTTTTCCAGTTCAAAATGCCTTACACAATCACGAGAAGAAAATGACGCAGCTTCAGGCGAGCTGTGTTTCCTTTATTCCCTCTGCTTCCCATCTGAGTGTCCCGCCGCCCTCGCTCTCCTAGTGCGGTGTCTGTTCAGCAGTGTTACTGCCAAGCGAACCAGCCACAGCCCCACCGTCGACCCCCTCCTTCCTCGTTTCTGTAGATCTCTGCAGTGGGTTTACTTTTGGATGTTTTAGACCCATAAATGTGCACGTCTCCATGTCTTGTCTGTATTTTAACGTGGGAGTCCGTGGACCTGCGTGGGCTGCCTGTGAAGCAAAGGCACCATCGCCAAGTTGAGAGCCACCCACCCCTCCAGTGGAACCGGCAGATTCCTAAGCCTGCGGCGCCAACGAACTCGTGTTTCCATTTACACACTTGTGTGTTGAGTCTAATTCGAAGGAGGGAAGGCCAGAAGACCGTGAGGGGAGGGGAGGGGATGGGAAACGCACATTAAACGCGGAAGTCACAGAAATCTGATCGCTGACCGACTCACACGGGGAATTGTTTTTAAATAATCACCACAAACCTTTCCTTTTTTTTTTTTTTTTTTTTTAATCTTCTGCTTGGGGTAGGTTTTGGGGTGAGGCTCACGAAATCAGCCCAGGGTGGGGAGAGATTTTGTCTAGCTGTGTGACCTTTCAGAAAAGTAAGTGGAACACGCTGCCTCTTTTCAATTCTGTCACTGCTTCCACATGGAAACCAAACGCAATAAAATTTTTCCAAACCCTATTCTGGCTGAGCCCCCCGTCTCTCACGGAGTCGCCCCTCGGGTGGAGCTAATGGTCCAGTCAACATGAAAGTGCTCTGTTGGGGCGTTTCTCTCATCGCTTTTGCAGGGCGTTTGTGCACGCTCCCTTGTGCATCATCACCTCTGAAGGATTTTACAGCCCTCTTTCGGACAAACTGGCCCCACGGGGCCTCTCTCCTCTGGCTCTTTCTGCAGCCTGAGTCCCTTCCCTGGTGCTTGTGGATTCCCAGTTGGAACAGGAAGAGAACTCATCAGGTCTGCAAAATCTGCTTCTCCAGTTGGGCCTGGGAGAGAGACCTTTTTTTCCTCTGCGCACCCACCAAAAAGCAAAGTGAAGCCAGAGGAAATGACCGGGAACTTCCACACACACCCTGGGATGTGGCTTTGAGGTGCTTTCCACCACCCCTCAGATGTGTGAGCGAAGAACCCTCTTCTTGGCGATCTTTTCTGAGTCGGTCAGCTTCGACCTGCCTCTGCTGTGCTCTTTACGCTATAGTCAAGCCTGCAGTTTGGGCTTTTTTCTCTCAATGCTGTTTTTAAATCTAGTCCCTAGCATCTGTTCCCTATGTGCTCTCCCCACCACACCAACCCCACCCCTTACGCGGATGAGAGAAATGTGGTTGTTGAATGACCCTAGAGCATTTAGGGTCACTCTGCTGTGTTCCCTCAAGGATCTATCCGTGGGGGGGGGGGG
>SJYA01002703.1:200981-223888 GCA_006410615.1 Neotragus moschatus
TGTTCGGGGGGGGGGGGGGGGGGGGTGCTTTTACTATGCTCCCTTTTGCCAGGGAAGAGAGAGTAGGACTTAGGGAGTATTGTCAAGTATTTGAAGGCCTCAAAATACCCCATCTTCAAGGGCATTTTTTTTTTTTAAATCATGGTTCTCCTCGTGGAATTTCTAAGGAATACAGTAGATCATGCTAAAGATATGTTGAATTTTGTTTTCAAGTTCTCAAAATAGAAACTTACTGTTTACACCTGAGTGTACCACCTATATGTTTCCCAGAGAGTCTCCTTCTGACATCCAGTGCGATTCTGTGTCTGGGTTTTTACAAGCTCTTTGGCTGAAAGAATGAATGGTCCCTAGTTCTCAAGCCAGAGTGAAGAGCTGCACTCAGGACATAGGAAATATCCCCAAACTCCCTGTGTTCTTCCTATCTTATCTTGTTGAGATGGAGAATGTTTTGCCAGGAACCCAGTGAGTGGAGGCTTCCCAGGTGGCTCAGCGGTACAGAATCCACCTGCCAGTGCAGAAGACTCAAGAGACACAGGTTTGATCCCTGGGTCGGGAAGACCCCCTGGAGAAGGGCATGGCAACCCATTCCAGTTTTATTGCCTGGGGAATCCCATGGACAGAGGAGCCTGGCGGGCTACAGTCCATGAGGTCAGATACAACTTGGCGACTAAGCAGCAGCAGCAGCAGCCGCCAGTGATGACTGTGGCTGTTCTCTGCAGCACAGTGGTTGAGCTCCCGCCCGGCATCCACCCAGGAGGAAACAGGCATCCCCAAGCCCTCCTCAGTCTCCCAGGAGGGCAGATGAAGAAGGACATCTCTACACAAAGGCAGCCCAGCCTTTTGCTTCAGTGCAGGAGTCCCGAAAGCACTGGATGGTGCACACGTGGAAAAATGGGCCAATAGTAGCCACCGTCTTCCAGAGTGTGGGCTCTGAGGAGTGGAAAGGGAAAGTAAAGAGGAAGGTGACTTGATCAATTGGATGGGTGACTCCTTCCCACCTGTCAACTTCTGGTTCGTTTTCATAGCAACCAGACTGAACATGCAAAAAGCTTAGGAGCAAACAAATCTGCATATTTACATGGGCTGGGTGACATCATGCACAAGGTAGACGTGGGTAGGAATGCATTGCTGCGTCTCCTAGTCATGTACTATTTCATCTCTGTAATACTTTCTTCATGGAAGAACGCAAAGTGAGACATCTCGACTTACTAGCTTTTAAAACCCACCTTCCTCATGAGATAAATTAGGCAGCGTTTATTGAACACTTACCTGAGGTTGGTAGCACACAGAAACCCCAGACCTTGGAAGGCTGGGCTGGGTTCTTTCAGCCGGGCTGACGGATTTCATGTTTTTCTCACTTCAAAGCTTGTAGTACATAAGCCTACACAGTGACCTAGCCTGTAGAAGTGAGGGGTTCCAACCTAGAAGGGGCCCTTAGTTAAAGATATTTGAAGACAGGAAGATTTTGCTAGAATCCCTCTTGAGAGTCTTCCTGCTGAGGGATATACAAGGCAGTGCATCTCCAAGTGTGGTCCATAGACCAGCAGCAGCTGCATCTCCTTGGGAACTTAACAGATGCAGATTCCCAGGTGCCACCCTAGACCTGCTGAATCAGAAACTGGTTGGGGAGCAGCGATCTAGATGCTCACAGTCCTCCAGGTGATGCTGACCTGTGTTCAAGCCTGAGAGTCCACTTAGGGGCTACAGGGGTCACCCACAGGCCTGCCGATGATGTGGTCCTGGGCGCTGCCAGGGTCAGCATGGTGCTAGCCGGGGTTTTGCCCATTGTGAGCCCCTCTCCCCTCATAACCGGCAGCCTCCCTGGCCAGTGAGTGCTGAGAAAACAAGGAAAGTGTTTGAAGGGGAGCCAGACTATTCACCTGTCCAGTGGTCTTCCCGCATATCTCATCTGACCCACTGGTTTCTGCACCAAGAGGCCCTTTGGGTGAAGAACCATCCCAGAAGATGGAAAAGAGTGGAGCCAGGGTCCTCCCAGCAGGAGCGGTGGCCAGTGAGTGAGTGAGGCTTGGAGCAGACACAAGAATGTCCTGCCTTTGGTTTCTGTCTGTGGACCTCAACTCCCATGTGGCCTTTTCTTGCACCTTTTAAATACATATCTGCCTGAGAATTACCTAACAGAGGACGATGGATTCACAGTGAGATGAAAATAACCCATTCACAAGTCTACAGGCTTCCCTGGTGGCTCAGTGGTAAAGGATTTGCCTGCCAATGCAGGAGACGCAAGAGACACAAATTTGATCTCTGGGAAGATGCCCTGGTGAAGGAAATGGCAACCCACTTCAGTATTCTTGCCAGAAAAATACCATGGACAGAGGAGCCTGGTGGGCTACAGCCCATGGGTTTGCAAAGAGCTGGACACAATTGAGTGAGTAAACAAATCTACGTTCCCAAACTGAAGACTTCCATTTCCCCCACCCTCTCACTCAATTAAAAAAAAAATCATTGATGACTTGAGCCTTGCGATACTAGCAAAGCAGAGTGAGCCCCAGGGATCCCTCATCTGTGCCGGTGGGCGCTGAGGACGGCCGGGAGCTGAGGACGGCTGGGAGCCGAGGGCGCTGATCCAAGGAATTAGGAACAATGTTGCAGAATAGCTGACCCATGGAATTAGGAACAATGTCCCAGGATAGTGTTTGCAAAAGCCTTTAGGATGGAGATACACGCTCTGACATGGACGTAGAAGATGCTCTGAATTCCTGCAGCTGAGGTCGTGTGGTGATGGGTCCTTGGGCCCTATGTCTTTGGTTCCGGTCTGGCTCAACTCCTTCCTTCCTGTGACCTTACACAGTAGTTTGCTTAAGTCTCTGCTCATCTGTAAACTCCCGGAGATAATCTAACTCACAAGGTTGCTCTGAGGATTCAGAGGGGAATGGATGTGGATGTTAGGATGGTGTCTGGCATGTTGTGGCTCTAGAGAGCGTTAGCTCTGGTGAAGCTGTGCTTTTCAGATTAGGTGCACAATTGTTCATGTGTGAGATCAGTTTGTTGGTTTGCAACAGCATTTTTTAAACAGAGATAAAAAATAATGCCTTACACCTTGTAAAAGATGTATTTTCATGAAACTTTGGGGGGTGTGTGTGTGTGATAGCCTGCAACAGAATAGTATTCCCTATTGTTGTTTCATCGTCAGTCGCTCAGTCGTCACAACTCTTTGTGATCCCATGGACAATAGCCCGCCAGGCTCTGTGGGATTTCCCAGGCAAGAATACTGAAGTGAGTTGCTATTTCCTACTCCAGAGAATATTCCCGACCAGGGGATAGAGCGTGCATCTCCCTGCATTGGCAGGCAGATTCTTTACCACTGAGCCACCAAGGAAGCCCATTTCCTATTGTGGGTTGCACTAAAAACATGTGAAACTGCTGATGAGGAGAGAGTTGTTCGGCTCTCTCCAAGGAGGGCACGTTTGCGTGGGCTGCAGCAACTCCAACTTTCTATGTCTGAGATGCAGGGACCTCCTGCCCCTATGGGCTTCAGCCAAGTCCTTACAGAGCGTGCGCCTGGTCTCCATCTCCTGGGGAGACACAGTCCTGGTTCATTCATTCTGCGGCATTGATCAGTTGGTTTATAGATCACTGCTCACGTGGTACCCAGGCTGATCAGGCCCGAAAGGCCAAAGTCACACACTGCCCGCTAGAAATGCAGGTTTAGGCAGTTGCCTCCTTACCAGGAATCAGCCAACCATTCCTGTTTGCTTGGGTGGGAAGTGGGTATCACTGCTGCCTCCACAACCCTCTAGCTTAAGAGCTCTGCCTCCAGGACACCTTGAAATCCACAGAGAACTCAAAAGTGAGTCCTACCAGGGAAAAGAAACCCCACGGCTCCTCTGAACCTGATGGTCCAGATCTTCAACCTTTCTCTTTTTTTTTTAAATCTTTCTGTTTGTGTGTTTACTTATTTGGCCATCGTGTGGCATGTGGGATCTTAGTTCTCCACCAGGGACCAAATCCGTGCCTCCTGCAGTGAAAGCACAGTCTTAACTGCTGGACCGCCAGGGAAGCCCCCCTCTGCCTTTCTTTTGCATCAGATTCATTTGGAGTATTTTCTCTTCTTCAGACAGACACCCCTGGGATGTTTGTCCACTTCACTTCTGAGGAAGTTCGTCTGGTGGGCAGACCAGGCTCTGTCTGGAACATTTTTACAAGCTTGCTGAGGAGGTTGAGTATAGTTCTGTGGGCTCTCGTTTTATTTTTATTTTTCAACGTGTTTATTTACTCTTTGGCCACACTGGGTCTTCACTGCTGTGCGCAGGCTGTCTCTGGTTATGGAGAGTTGGGGCTGCTCTTCGTTGTGGGCTCTAGACACATGGGCTCAGTAGTTGTGGCGCATGGCCCATGACATGTGGGATCTTCCCTGACCAGGGATCAAAACCGTGTCCCCTTCATTGGCAGGCAGATCCTTAACCACTGGGCCACCAGGGAAGTCCCCCTCTTTTTATTTTTAATTTAAAAAATTTCACTGAAGAATAATTGATGTATGGTATTATATGTTAAAATATAGTGATTCAAAAATTTTAAAGGTTATACTCTGTTTATAGTTATTACAAAATCCTGGCTATATTTCCTGTGGTGTATAATATATCCTTGTAGCTTATATACAGTATTTTGTACCTCTTAATAGCTTACCCCTATATTGCACCTCTCCTTTCCCCTCTCCTCATGGATAACCTCTGATTTGTCTTCTGTATCTGAGTCTGTTTCTTTTTTTTTTTTTGTATGTTCATTAGCTTGGGTGTCTTTTTTTTTTTTTTTTTAAGATTCCACATAGAGATGATATCATACATTATTTTTCTTTCTCTGACTTATCTGACTTAGTGAATTCAGTTATTTCAACTTAGAGTCCATCCATGTTTTTGCAGAAGGAAAGAATTCTTTTATGGCTGAGTAGTATTCCATTGTATATATATATATATATACACACACCACTATTGCTTTATCCATTCACCAGTTGTAGATACTTAGGTTGCTTCCGTGTCCCGGCTATCGTAAATAGTGCTCCTGTGAATAGTGCAGTATCTTTTGAAATCAGGGTTTTTGTTTCTTTCAGATATATCCCCAGGAGTGGAATTGCTGGGTCATATGGTAGTTCTATTTTTAGTTTTTTTAAGAAACCTCCATACTGTTTTCCACAGTGATTGCACTAATTTACATTCCTACCAACAGTGCACAAGTGTTCCTGTCTTTCCACATCCTTGCTAACACTTATTTGCATTGTTTTTGACAACAGCCACTCTTACAGGTGAGAGGTGACATCTCCTTGTTGGGGATTTTTTGGGGCTGTGTCCGGTCTTCATTGGGGCACGTGGGATCTTTGCTGTGGCATGAAGGCTTCTCTCTAGTTGTAGGCTTGCAAGCTCCAGAGCATGTGGCCTCAGTAGTTGCAGCACTTAGTTGCTCTGAGGCATGTGGGATCTTAGTTCCCTGACCAGGGATTGAACCTGCATCCCTTGCATTGGAAGGCAGATTCTTAACCACTGGACCACCAGGAAGTTGCTCACTGTGGTTTTGACTTTCATTTCCCTGATGATTAAGACATTGAGAATCTTTTCACATGCCTATTGGCCATCTGCATGTTCCCTTTGGGGAACTATTCAAGTCTTCTGCCAATTTTTTAAGCAGGTTGTTTGTTTTTGATGTTGAGTTGTAAATATATATTTAATATTAACCCTTTTTTGGTCATATCATTTGCAAATATTTTCTCACATTCTGTAGGCTGTCTTCGTTTTGTCAGTGGTTTTCTTTGGTGTGCAAAAGCTTTTAAGTTTAATTAGATCCTACTTGTTTATTTTTCCTTTTATTTCCTTTGTTCTAGGAGACAGATCCAGAAAATATTGCTACAATGTGTATCAAAGAATATTCTATGTTTTCCTCTAGGAGTTTTATGATTTCTGGTCTTACATTTAGCTGTTTATTTTGAGTTTGTTTTTGTATATGGTGTTAGAGAATGTTCTAATTTCATTATTTTACAGGTGGCTGTCCAGTTTTTCCAACACCACTTATTGAAGAGACTGTCCTTTCTCCACTGTATATTCTTGCCTCCTTTGTGTTAGATTAATTTACCAAAAATGTGTGGGTTTTATTCCTGGGCTTTCTATTCTGTTCCATTTATTTGTTTGTTTTTATGCTAGTTCCATACTGTTTTGATTACTATAGCTTTGTAGTATAGTCTGAAGTAAGGGGGCCTGATTCCTCCAGCTCTTGTTCTCAAGATTGCTTTAGCTATTCAGGGTCTTTTGTGTTTCCGTATAAGCTTAAATTGTTTTTGTTCTAGTTCTGTGAAAAATGCCATTGGTATTTTGATAGGGATTTCATTGAATCCACAGATTGCCTTGCATAGTATGGTCATTTTAACAATATTAATTCTTCTAATATAAGAACATGGTATTTCTTTCCATCTGTTTGTGTTGTTCTGTGGGCTCTTTTGCTTCATTTTCCTCTCCAGCTTTTCCCTGCCTTTGAAGATTTGCAGTAGGACTGAAAACGCAGAGGGCACACCAGTTCCCATCCTGGTTCTGAAGCACAACCAGCAGGACTAGCTTCGGTCACGGTCACAGCCTCCCAGCACCCGTGTCTTCTATGCCAACTGTCAGTACTAACACCCACCTCCTCTCAGGGGGTTGTGAGGATCCGAAGTGATAGCTTTGAGTGAGCCCAGTCAGTGCAGACCCCCCATTCTGGCATTTCTGGATGTCCCCTCTGTAGCCTGGCCAGCCACATAGCCACGCTCCAATCCCTCCTCTCTCAACAGGCTGCAACTGATCACTCAGGAAGGAATGCGGGATCCCCAGAGCAAGTCCCTCAGCTGGCCATCACTGATCCTGCTAAGGAGGGAGGCCTGGTGAGGGACCAGACTGTGAATATCATGGCCTCCTGTGCCCCAGACCCACATAAGCCTCCCTCAAGAGTTGTGTCTACATGGTCCATTTCCTGACACAGCTTTCTCGTTCTCATTATAAAAGTCACACCTGTTCATTGGTGGAAACTTGAAACAGAAATAAGTCTAAAGTCCATCCCCAAACCCCAGATCCCATGATGATGTCACATGCAACTTTTTTTTCCTTGTCACCACATGGACAAGAATTTCCAGTGTGTGTAAACCTGTGTGGATGGCACTTATTTCGAATTTTTATTGAAGTATAGTTGATTTACAGTGTTGCATTAATTTCCCTGTACGGCAGTGTGATTCAGTTATGTCAGTACATATGTGTGTTCTTTTCCACATTCTTCTCCATTATGGGTCATCACAGGAAATTGAATACAGTTCCCTCTGCTGTACAGTGGGACCTTGTTTATCTCTTCTATATATAATAGTTTGTATCTACTAATCCCAAAGTTCCAGTTCTTCCCTCACTCACCTTTTCTTTCCTTTGGCAACCCCAAGTCTCCTCTGTGAGTCTGTTTCTGTTTTGTAGGTACATTCATTTGTATTGTATTTTAGATTCTGTATGTAAGTGATACCATAGAGTATTCGCCATTCTATGACTTACTTCCCTTTCGTATGATAATCTCTAGGTCCATGCATGTAGTTGCAAATAGCATTATTTCATTCTTTTTTACGGCTGAGTGATTGTCCATTGTGTGTGTATACACCACATCTTCTTTATCCATTCATCTACTGATGGACCTGCAGGCTGTTTCCATGTCTTGGATATTGTAAATAGTGCTTTTTTAAACATAGGGGTGCATGTATGTCTTCAAATTATAGTTTTGTCTGGGTATATGTCCAGGAGTGGGATTGCTGGGTCATATGGGAACTCTCTTTGTAGTTTTTTGAGGAAACTCTATACTGTTTCCTGCAGCGGCTGCACCAATTTACATTCCCACCAACAGTGTAGGAGGGTTCCCTTTTCTCCATGCTCTCTACAACATTTATTATCTGTAGGCTTTTTGATGATGGTCATTCTGGCCCATGTGAGGTGGCACCTCATTCTAGTTTTGAGTTTCATTTCTCCAATAATTGGCAATACTGAGCATCTTCTCATATGCCTATTGGCTATCTGTATATCTTCTTTGGAGAAATGTTTCTGTTTAGGCCTTCTGTCCATTTCTCAGTTGCATCGTTTGCTGTTTTTGTCGTTGAGTTGTATGAGTGAGCTGTTTGTATATTTTGGAAATTAAGCCCTTATTGATGCCACTTCTATGAACTGCATTAGTGTTCTGCTTATAGAAAAACATATAGAAAATTTACTTAGCCATCATTATTGGATATTTTGATTGTTTCTGAGTTCTCATTATTGTAATTCTGCATTCAAGACTATATTGCCTAAATCATGGTGTCTCAGTTTTACCTTTCTACTGAGATATTTCAGATTTAATCAAGAAAATGGTAAAAATAGCACAAAGAGCTCCCATATGCCTTTCAGTCAGTCTTTCCAGATGTAAACATTTTATAAAAGCATAATACAGATACAGAAACTTGGAATTTATTGATATAAGACCATTAACCGATACTATACCATTAACTAAGAGTGCTGGAGAGGAAGTAACTCAGGCATAGCCGGATGTCAGGCAGTACATGCGTGTTA
Source organism: Neotragus moschatus (assembly GCA_006410615.1). NCBI lineage: Eukaryota > Metazoa > Chordata > Mammalia > Artiodactyla > Bovidae > Neotragus > Neotragus moschatus. The sequence goes on from SJYA01002703.1 coordinate 209,525, forward strand.
GTCTCTCCTGCACAACAGAGGACTGGGCCCGTTCGGTAAGGATCTTACCTGGAAGAGAAAATCTAGAACTGGGTACTAAGAGGTCCTTCCGTGGTGGAAAGCACTGTCCTGGACAGGACGGGTGCCTGACCTTTGCCCCTGGCAGAATCCCTGGGCTCCAGAAGAGATGGAGCGGGGCAGCGCCCCGGTTGGGGTAGAGAGTGTTGTGGGTCTGGCCTGGCTGCGCCTTTAACTCCTGTGGCTTCTCCCCCCTCCCCTCTCTGTGGCCTGGCGCACAGACACCCAGAGGCAGGTGAGTGGGCAGCTCGGGAGAGGCCTCAGGGCGTGTCCGCCGCATGTGCAGGCCCGAGGCCGGCCCTCGCCCCCCTCCGCAGAGCGGCCCCGTGTGCCCTCCGGCTGCCCATTGCATATGGCACTCGCTGTGCACGCGGCTGCCTCCTCTCCTCACCTGTCCCGGGTCCCCTGCCCTCCCCTTAACCCCAGCATCCCGCTTCAGGCCGGTTTCCCTGTGCCTGCTGTCAGAGGTGGGGGGAGTGGCCCAGGATTCTCGGAGAAGGGTCATCTTTCCAGGTGGTCTCAGGATGGGGGGTGCAGCTCACGCCTACAGAGGCCTGAAGGGTTACCCCTTGGTCGTTTGCCACCAGGAAGCCTGGTCGCTGTGCAGCAGCCATCTTGGGAACCCTTGGTCCTGTGTAAGGAAAGGGCGGGCCGGGGTAGGAAAGGCAGGCCCTGCTTGCTGCTGCTGCTCGCCACCCCGCCCCGCCCTCTGAGGAGCCCCGCCCCTCCTCGCCCACTGAGGACAACCCACCCGCAGGGCCCCTCCCCACCTTCTGAGGAGCGCCCCCGAGGCCCCGCCCTATCCTCTGAGGGGAACCCCCTCCCCGACGTTCCTCCCTACCTTCTGAGGAGCTCCTCCCCACCGTCTGAGGAGAACCCACCCCCGGCGCCCCGCCCCGCCCTCTGAGGAGCCCCCAGCCCTGGGCCTCGGCGCTCCGCCGTGCGGGGGCCCAAGCACGCTGACCCTCTATATCCCATCCTCCCGGCAGGGCATCGAGCGCCTCCAACGGAAGAAGCAGCGCAGGGAACGCAGGGGCAGCTGGAAGTCAGTCAAAGAGACCTTCGGCGGGGACTTTTCCCTGAACTGGTTCAACCCATTCTCTGGACCGCGTCACCCAAAGCCGCTCAGCGACAGAGACTGGGTGCGACAGATGTCCTCGGTGTCGGACACGGAGAACACGGAGACGACGACGGAGGAGCCGTCCGAGGAGCCGAAGGACGAGGACTTCGCGGAGGTGGTCGATGAGTGATGCTGCGGGGCGGGGGCCGGCCTGGGCACCCCGCGCGCTCCCCTCCCGCTCCTCCGACCCCCGTCCCTCTCCCCACACCGGGCCAGGTCAGGCGGTGCGGGTGGACTCGGCGTGACGGAGGTGGCCGAGAGACCTGCTCTGAGCTCCCCACCCCGTGAGGGATTGTCAGGAACCATCCTCTGAGGCTGGGCGCACTTCTCAGCCTGCACAGCCTCACCCAAAAAAGGAAGCTCCGAGCAGGGCAGCCCAGGGGCAGGCAAGAACTCGCCTCTGTCCTTTCTTGGGGTGTCTGTCTTCTCTTGAGAAGGTTGGGGCCCAGGCTCCTGGCTTTTGGGAACTAAGGCCGTGAGGCGGTGGCGGAAGGACAGAGCAGGGCTGGCCTTGGGAACCTGGGGGAGACCCCAGCATCAGCAGAGATGGGCCTGGGCAGGTGGCAAGGATCCTGGCCGCTCCCCAGAAAGGGCTACCCGCCCCAGCCCCCGTGCCTGCCTTACTAGGAGACAGCCATGGCGGCCTTGGCTACCTCCGGGCTCCAGCTTGGTTTGAGAGAGGACCCTCACGCATGTGGGTTGTGCACGGTTGGGCAAGAGCCTAAGTTGTGACAGCAGCGCCCGAACTGAGCTTGCGTTCCACAGACACCAGAAGCCTCAGTCCGCTCTGAGGTGTCCTGTCCTGGGGCTAAGAATCTGTCCACTCCCAGTGGAGGGGCACAGGGACAACCTGTGTAGAGCTCCTGGAACTCCAACCTTCCCCATGAGAACTGCATTTAACTGTCCCTCCTGAAAAGAGTCTAACCATCCACATGGGCAGATCTGACCAGAAAATCTGGCCCGAGAGTCTTAGGCCTGTTCTCCCAAGACAGTGTCCTTTCTTGGGGTGTCTCAAACTGTGGATGGTGGCCAGGGCCTACCGNCATGAGAACTGCATTTAACTGTCCCTCCTGAAAAGAGTCTAACCATCCACATGGGCAGATCTGACCAGAAAATCTGGCCCGAGAGTCTTAGGCCTGTTCTCCCAAGACAGTGTCCTTTCTTGGGGTGTCTCAAACTGTGGATGGTGGCCAGGGCCTACCGATTGAGAAGCAGGAAGGCCCCCTGTCACACACACAGACCTCCCACACTACCAGGCTGAGCCGGGACCCTGCTCATCCCATGTGAAGCCTGAAGTGTCTGTGATCGTTCCTGAAGGCCTGAGAAGCGTATCCTGGGTTCACAATCCCTGTTCTCATAGCAACTGAAGCAGCATCTTCACACAGTCCAGCAGAGGGTTGGAGCCAGGCAGTGGCCTAGTTCTGGGAGGGGAACCTTGGGCATTCTGTAAAGGTGGCGACTGTCAGAGAGACAGTGCCGTCCACCCCCAGTGACCTGCCAGGCTCTGGGTTTTCTTGCGGAGGGGCCGCTTCTTTACTCATCCCAGCTCTAATGTCTCACAAGAGGGCGACAGCAGGACTCTGGCGTTGATAGAGCAGTTGGCAGGGCATGGGGCCTTCCACACCCAGGCTGTAGGCCTCTTTTCTGGGTTTGTATCAGCTTTAATATTTATTAACAGCCACATAAGGGACCCTGGGGGCCTCTGAAGCCTGTTAACTCACCATCTAGGCAGGGTGTGGCTATGGAGGCCTGCTAGTTTTTATCCTTACCCAAAAAATCATCCAAGGCGCAGGCTTGATGGACTGTACACCCAAGAGACTCCACACTGGGGAAGGAAAGCCGTCCCAACCCCTGGAGTCCCCAGGAGGGTGTGTTTAGAAGGAGAGAGGGGTCACTGGTCACTGTTTGTGGACAGCTTCAGGGGTCTCTGCTGAGTCCAAGCCCGAGGTCAAAAAGGCATGTGCTGAACCACAGGGCCCCTGAGAAATGTCCCTGCATGACAGGCTTGAAACTGGTCTTCCTCTGGCTGTGATGGCCTGAAAGCAGAGGTACCCACCAGGCCCAAAGCCACTTCTGCTTTCAGACTGGTGGCTGCGGAGGCCTTTCACCCACACATAGTGGGACCCAGCCCTGACCCCTCTCCTTGCTGAGCCCATCTCCCTCCACACTAGACACATCAGACCGTGTCCCAGGAGGAGCACTTGGGCCCTGTGGGAATCACCTGCCCAACCCTAAGCCTCATAGCCTCGCACCAGCAACCACAGTGGCCTTCTCTCCATGGTGGCTGTCGCCAGTATGATATTCTGCTTAACCCCTAACTGACTACCAGGCGACTGATGTCAGAGCAAGCTGAGGGCTGCAGGGAGGGAGGCCAGGCACAAGCCTCCACCTCTTTGTTTGAATAAAAAGCTCTCTGGTTCACCTCAGCTGCCAGAGTCTCGTGTCTTCATGGAGCTCCCAGTCTAGACCCCTGGGCAGTGTCCTGCCTCTCAGGTCACCTTGAGGACATCTCTAAGCCTCTTCTCTCCCATTTGTGGCCCAGGAGACAAGTGTCACATAGCTACACCCTTGTCTTGGGATTTTCTCCCTGTGGTATTTCCAGCAGGAAGAAAACTTACCTTTTATGCACCAAGCATTGATGGAGCATCTACTGTGGACATTTGGGCCAAGAGTGCCCAGAACTGAAGGTCCTTGACTCTAGAGCCCAGGCCTCCACCTCTGAATTTCCTGCAAATTTCACATAAAATATCTCTCATTCAGCTCACACGGTGCTACATAGTGCCTCTGCCAGACTGTGTCCAGTTGGGGTTATGGCCTTAGAGGGAGGAGCAGGCGTCCCCAGCGGGGTCCAGAACAAAGAAGCCTGACCCCGGAAAGAGACAGTCCCTTGACCTGGGAAGTCCGCATGATCAGACGGCNCCTGCAAATTTCACATAAAATATCTCTCATTCAGCTCACACGGTGCTACATAGTGCCTCTGCCAGACTGTGTCCAGTTGGGGTTATGGCCTTAGAGGGAGGAGCAGGCGTCCCCAGCGGGGTCCAGAACAAAGAAGCCTGACCCCGGAAAGAGACAGTCCCTTGACCTGGGAAGTCCGCATGATCAGACGGCTCTCCAAGTTCCCACATGGTCCCAGCATAAGTCACTAAGAAGCTTGTTCACAGAAAGAGAAAAGTGACCCGGAGAATCACATGGTCATCTCGAAGGCATCAGAGTTTAAACGTGCACTGATCATCTGAGCAAGTCTCTGGAGGGCAGCACCCAGAGGAGAGCTGCAGGTAACACAAGGGCTTTGTGTTGGCACAAGGAGGTGCCTCCTTCTGGGATTACCACCCATTCCCAGGAAGGGACAGACCCCTGTCCGAGGGAAGGGGGTTCTCCCTCCCAGGCTGGGCCACCTGCCTGTGGCCAAGAGCCTGTCGGCAGGCTGAGGCCATCTCTCCGGGTCCCTGTGCTCCTGCCCACAGCTCTGCTTCCAGGCCTGTCATACGGGGCCACTAGCATCAGTCAGATGAGGTTGGGGGCTAGGCGGGAGCCTTCATGGGGGCACTCCTTGGCATTCTTCTTTACCCCAAATGTCAGGATGGGTCACTCTTCTTTAACCTCCTTCTTTTCCTGGAGTTGGTTCAAGTCAGGGCCCTTCTGGCTGGCCTGCCTGCCTGGCACCCTGAGGTGGAGGCCCATGGGATCACTAAGACGGCTTTGTCCCTGGGGGTCAAGGAGTGAATGGGAGGTACAGGGCGATAGATTTTAACCTCCTTGACCTGAGAGGGAGGAACTGAAGCAACAGGATCAGCAAATTCACTGACTGGTCTAGGGCCACGTCCAAGGTGGATCACAAGGGCAGGCCTTCTTGGAAAGGGAAGCTCGGGTCTGGAGGCTTCGGGAGACGCAGGGCTGACCCTGCTCAGCTGGGCAGGGACCTGGGATGGGCCTGCTGGCATGAGGAGCTGGGGTGCGGAGGGGGATGTTTTGGGTGTTAAGAGTGAGAGTGGAACGTCTGGATAAGAACAAGGTGAGGAGCCTGTGGCTTCCTTGGAGAAGGTTCAGAGGCTGTTTGGAGGGGACAGGTGGGCAGGCTTCCGCACCAGGAGGGGTGGAGCCATTCACGATCTTCCCCCTCCCTCCCCCTGACCCATGTCAGCCCCCTTGAAGTTTCCTGACCACTGGCTCACCCACCACCATCACCAGGGGGCTGGGGCTTCTTCCACATGGAAGACTGGAAATGGGCCCTGCACTGCAGGTGCCTCAAAGGCCCACCAGCCGTGGGGAAGCACAGGCAGGGGTCATGAACTTCGCTTTCAGGTTTCACAGTTTTAAGTTGCTTAAAGTTGTCAGAAGTCAAAGGCAAGCAGATAGCACGTGGTCCTCAGTCCTGTGTCTGGTTTGGGCCCGGGCTTGGTGTGTGCTGAGGTCTGTAGGAAAGGCCTGCTGGCCCTCAGGCCCCTTCGGGGAGGAAGGAGAGGTGGGAGTGAGGGGCAGAAGTCCTCGGACTTAGGCAAACACAGCGGAGAGAGAAGATAGCTTCAGCAGGCCCAGCCAGGGTGGGCAGGAGACTCCAGTCAGCTGCTGCTTCCAGGGCCGACGTGCACTGGGACTGAAGGGGTAGTCCCTTCTCACGGGGCAAGTGGGCAGCAGCTCTGGGCTTCTGATAGCTTACGGTCCAGGGAGGGCCTCTGGGGCTGTGGACACCTTTGATTGTGATCACAGACAGCCATGGTCCAAAATTCAAGGTGGCAGGGCAGGGCTCTGGGACCCAGGCTGGGCATTTCTACTGTCAACAAGGTGATGCTGTGATTCCACGTGACCTGGCCCAGTGGTTGTGCTGCTGTGGTTGGTTGGCCTTTGAATGCTATCTTTCACCGAGCCAGCTCTTGAATCTGCCCTCATATGAGTAATCAAACCTGATCATCTGAAATCTAATGAGTAATAAAATCTAATTATCTGAAAGCTAATATCTAAGATTTCCTTGGAAGAAAAGCTATGACAAACGTAGACAGCATATTAAAAAGCAGAGACATCACTTTGCTGACAAGGGTCCATATAGTCAAAGGTATGGTTTTTCCAGTAGTCATGTACAGATGTGAGAGTTGGACCATAAATAAGGGCACCAAAGAATTGATGCTTTCAAACTATGGTGCTGGAGAAGACTCTTGAGATTCTCTTGGATAGGAAGGAGATCAAACCAGTCAATCCTAAAGGAAATCAACCCTGAATATTCATTGGAAGGACTGATGCTGAAGCTCCAATACTTTGGCCACCTGATGCAAAGAACTGACTCATTGGAAAAGACCTTGGTGCTGGGAAAGATCGAAGATGGGAAGGGAGAAGAAGGGGATGACAGAGGATGAGATAGTTGGATGGTATCACCAATTCATGGACATGAGTTTATGCAAACTCCTGGAGATGGTGAAGGACAGGGAAGCCTGGGGTGCTAGAGTTCATGGGGTCGTAAAGAGTCAGACNTTGGTGCTGGGAAAGATCGAAGATGGGAAGGGAGAAGAAGGGGATGACAGAGGATGAGATAGTTGGATGGTATCACCAATTCATGGACATGAGTTTATGCAAACTCCTGGAGATGGTGAAGGACAGGGAAGCCTGGGGTGCTAGAGTTCATGGGGTCGTAAAGAGTCAGACACCACTGAGTGACTAAACAAAAATCCCTAGGCAAGAAATGCTGAAATGTTCAACCAAGCCTCAGAACCCGTCACAGCTGCCACCTCCTTCCGGAGCATCAGGCAAAGTCTAGCTGGTGATGAGAACAGTCTTCTTCTCAGCAGGAAGCTCTTTCACTTTATTGGAACTAAACTTGATGAGAAGTTTCTTGAGTTCAGTTTTTGTTGGGATGCCTTGTATGTGGAATCTGATGGTCTCCCCTGGCTTCACTGTCCTGGAAAATTCAGACACACAACCATGCAGTTGGCGGGAAGTGCTGTGGGAGAAGGGAGGGGCGCTGTGTGAGAAGCCGGGAGTCCCAGCCTCAGCTCAGCCTTTTTGAAGAGTCCTGGCTGGTCCTGAGCAGGGCACATGGGCGTCCACACTGGGTGCTGTGAGAAGTACCTAGGAGCTTTAGATGATTACTAATGATGAGACCCAGGCTGGAGAGTCAGTTGCAGCCGTCAGGGCTGGAACACGCTGCCAGGGCCAAGCAGGGATGTCAGTAGTATTTCTGCCATTGGGAGCACTGGGTATAAACTGACAAGCTGAAAACAAGTTCAACCTCCAACTTGCTGAGTCTGATCCACACACCGATTTTTACAACTGGAATTACTATAGAAGACCTTCACACTGTAGAACACACATGCTCCTCTAGCTTATTCTGAAAGATCAGAAGATCCAGAAGTGCAGCGCTCAATTCCCATGCAGTCTCAGCTAGCCAAAGAGAGCTGCAGCACCTACTGTTTATAAGGTACCTCAAACATCCCCAGAGACATGACTGCCTGGAGACACGTGTGTTTTCCCCAACTCCTCTGAGGAGGTGGGAGAAATTTTCTGCTAAGCCACTTAGGTGAGGGTGGGGAGTGAAATTCCCCAGGAGAAACTCTTGAAGCTTAAATCGTGAAAGACCCCTCACTGCCTTTGGGGGTGGGGTGGGGTGGGTTGGGGGGTGCGAGGAGGGCAGGAGGGGTGCATCTGCAGGAAAGAGTTGCTAAGAAGCTTTTCACTGTAACTTTTAGAATTTTGTACTATGTGCAAATAATTACTCCAAAAATTAAAATGTTAAAGATTCAGTTGAGCAAAAACTTAAAAAAAAAAAAGTGCCTATTGATACATCACCTCTTCAGAAATTCTAATTTGGAAAAGCAAGGTGTTATTTTTCTTAGGAATACACCTGGCCTGAAGAATAAGCCAACCAGGCGCCCCCCAGGGGTCTTAGGGACCCACCTCAAGCCAAGACAGCTTCAGGCAGGAGCCCTGTCTGCCTCTAGTGGCCCACCTCTACCGGGCGCTTAGTGTACTGGAAAGATACAAATTCCTGAGAGGTGGTCATTTGTTCGGACTCTAGAATTTCTGCAATGATGGAACCTTTGATGATTGGTTCATCATCAAACATAGGCAGTCTAAGTAGGTATTGGAATCCAAGGACACAGTCTGTTCAGACGCCGCCAAAGAGCTGGAGAGAAGGGATGTGGTCATTTACTACAGTCCCCCAGAACGAGTTACCATCAAGCCCAGACTTAGATGAAATCTGGATGGAGAACTGGGTTACTTTGCATAAGTCTCTTCCTGTCTCTGGAAAATAAGCAGCTGAGCGCAAGATGAAATAATAACTGACTGCATTTTCCAGGCTCCCATCCTGAGTCCATGGAGACATCACCAGCTCTAGGACTTTCTGCCCATTCTCAACTGCCCTGGCTACCCACAAACCACTGGTTAGAATGGGTATTCGAGACAAAATCTTTGCCATCATAAAAGACTTCCAATGCTACTTCTAGCACCCCTGATTCATGACTGTGATGGACCCCACGTTTCTGGACTGGTAGTCTCTTTGGCCTCCATTTTCTCTGTGCATAGATTCCTTGTAACTATCAAGCGGTAGCTACTTTGAACTGTTCATTTGTGTTAACTCACAAACCGTGAAAACCAAGTCCTCTGAAGCAGGGACACACGTGCGCATGGGGGTTATTGTCCTCCCTTAGACACAGGCAGACCAGTCTCAGGAGGAAGCTATGTGGCCTTGCAGGAGTGGGGTCCTGCAAGGTCTCCACGAGAGGTTTGGAACAGTAAGCGTTGGGAGTTCAGACATAGGAAGAGTTAAGAGAGGAATTGAAGAGATGTTCACTTCCTGGGCCAGCTGTGCAGGACTTCCACGGGCATATGTGGGACAGTCCGCAAACATAATTAAGAACAGGACCAATCGTAAACCATTGGGGACAAATGAGATCCTTGAGCCCACGCAGGGAGATTGTTTCACAGATGGATAGATGATTGATAGATCAGACAGACAGATGAGAGACTGGGGTGAAGGAAGGGCTTTGGTTACAGAATACCAGGGCCCAGCAGGTAAGCATGGAGGGAGAGCTGGAGTTGGGAAATGACTGTGAAACCATCAGAAAAGGTTGGTTCAGACATGAGTTATGCATGCACACTCAGCCGTGTCCAATTCTGTGACCCTGTGCCCTGCAGCCTGCCGGGCTTCTCTGTCCATGGGATCCTCCAGGCAAGGATACTGGAGTGAGTTGCCATGCCCTTCTCCAGGGCCTTCTTCCTGACCCAGGGACTGAACCCGCATCTCGTGCATTGGCAGGTGGGTTCTTTACCACTGAGCCACCTGGGAAGCCCCAGCATGAGCTGTCAGTGGAGAGTAAATTGTTGGGGGGTGGAGGGCGTAGCAGGGAATGACGGGAATGATCTTCATGAGGACCAGGATATTTGCATGACCTCATTCACTTGTTTACTCCAACGAACTTTGTCCTTTCTGAAATGAGATGGGGAGGAGTTGAGATGCCTCAGGGAGTGTGAGGCAGCAAACGCTGAGATGCTGGGGGACAGAGCAGAGACTGGAGTAATGCAGACACAGCCAGGGCACTTACGAGCCTTGAAAACCTGAAGAGCCATGAAAGGACGCTCCCAGGAGCCTCCCAAGAGGACCTGGCCTTGATCATGCCTTGATTTTAGACTTCCAGCCCCAGAACTGTGAGAGAATACGTTTCTGTTGGTTTAGCCACCAATTTTGTGGCCATTCGTTTCTGCCCTAGGAAGGGAATTCAGGTCACAGAGTCCACGTGTAGCACTGGAGCTACACGCCCGCCGCCTCCCTGAGGCCCTGCAGTGTGACTCAGCACCCTCACACGGGTGGGTTCACGAAGTCAGAGCAGTGCTGGGACTGCAGGAAGCCATACCTCAGTCGTAATTGTTTTTTTTCGTTTAATGCTTTTGTTTTCTGTAGTTATTGCACCTGGGTGGGTGGAAAAGACTGAAATGTCAACTGCTCGTAATGTCATTATCATATATGCTGGGGAACCATCCCGACCAGGGTAAGCTATGAGCAAAGTATTGGCAGGATACAACTTCCTTGTTTTTTGCCACCAGTGGGTGAGTTGGAATTTAAATCCTCTCAGTATTAAAAAACAAAACCAGTCTGCATAATGGATGATATTTGCTGTAAATTCTGCCTCTTGGAGTTTCGGGAGATGGTAGATGGAGACACACTGTTAGGGTTTTAAAAGGCAAAGGTGCTCTTAAACCAAAGTTAGTGATAGTTGCTGAGTGCTCTTGAGACCATCAGCCTATGACTTTTCAGCTTATGTGCAGATTTCTGGCAGGGGCGGGGGGTGGTAGGGGGGGCAGGGACTGTCCAGTCAGGACTCAAAAATGGCACTTCCCTGGGGCGAGGGGTGGTCCAGTGGTTAGGACTCTGTGCTCTCACTGCCAAGGACCAGGGTTCAATCCCTACTCGGGGAACTAAAATCCCAGAGGCCAAGTGGCACAGCCATAACATAACAGAAAATATTTTAAGAGATATGGCCGGATATGCTCCTGAATTTGAAGAGCACTTGCCTGGGTAGAGGCAGGAAGGAACCTGCAGGCAAAGAGCAGCCAAGCCCCAGGCCTGGAAGTGGGGATGGGATTTCAACTCCCCTCCGAGAACTGCAGCTCACCCCAGTTGCTCTTACTCCAAAAAAATGAGGAAAGTTAAAAAATCAGGACAGAACCGAGATCACACACGTGGCAGCTTAAACTTACAAAAACAAGCATTTATTAATCTAGTTTTTCTTCTCTTGCTTTAATACAGAAGCATGAGGCTGATGGTCTGGTAACATCAACATGAAGCCAAAAGCCCAACCAGTCCTGATTCCAAAATCCCATGACCAGCCTTTGTTAGGCAACAGGATTGCAGTTACAGTGTGGTCTCAAGTCCATACAGGAAGCTGACCAACCCCAGGGTCTCCTGCACCTGCCCGGGCTTGCTGAATGGGCCGGGGAACACGAGAATCATCAGCACAGTGCAGACGGATGGAGGCGGTGGCTTCGGGCAGAACACTGCCGAGGTGTACTTCCCCTGACAGAAGCTGGAGCTGTCTACCCACAAGGCTTCTTGGTCATGGGCCCGCTTCCCTGGGCAGCATCCTCCTCTGGCCCGGGGTCAGAAGGCTGCGCACCCAGATCGCCCTGAGCTGCAGTCCCCACACGCCAGCCCAAGCCTGAGCCGCCAGGACTCTCCTTCCAGTGGGTCTGCTCGGCTGGCTGGTGCTACCGCTGCTTGTGCGGAATGGGCTTCCTGGGCGGTGGGAGCTCCCTGTGGATCAGGGTGAGTCCACAGAGGATGAGGAACACTCCACCCCACCACAAGACCTCCTGGCACTCTCCGTACAACACAAAACCCAGGAAGGCCTGTGGGACAGAGACAGCTGTGAGGCCGAGTGGACATGTGCCTGCAGGGTGGGCGGGCACCACCTGACTCCCCTGTGGCCCAGTGCCTCCCAGGGCAGGAAGAAAGGTCTGGAGCTGGAAGTCTTGAGCCTGAAACCCAGCTGTGATCTTCAACAAGTCTCATCTGTGGAAGTGGGGTGGGTACCTCCTCATGGCACTGGACCAGCAAAGGGGACGAGAGAGGCCAGCAGAGGCCAGAAGCCAGGCCCTGCACACAGCCGGCCCAGTAGGCCTGCTCTGCTTGGACTGCACGCTGACTGGCTCAGCCCTATTAGGAGGGAAGAACTTCCATCCTCCATGTCTCCTGCCTGAGTTCACAGATCCTTGTGGGGCAGCAAACAAGTAGGCTTTTGACAGCTGGACTTCCTCGCCATCTAACTTGAGAAGGTCACCAAGTCTGAGGTTGGAGAAGCCACAGGGAGTCAAGATACCACCCAACCTCTGCTTCGGTTCCGGTTCCTTCTCCTAGGTGGGAAAGCAGGGTGTTGCCCAAGGACAACCCACCCAGAACCCAGGTTTGGGACAGAGGAACCATACACTCAGGCTACTCACCGAGTTGAGGATGTTTGAAAAAGTCACCGTGACAGATGCAATGGCTGAAGACATGGACAAACTGAGGCCCCGGCTAAAGAACGTCCACATCAGAGAATTGGTGGTAGCCATCATAATAATGCCCAAGACGCAGAAGCCCACGTTCACCTGCAGGAGAAAGGGTCACTGCAGCCACGGTCAGCCCTGGACAAGCTTGACCAGCAGCCACCCTTACAGCCACCCAGGGTCACAGTCACTGCGGGCAGCCAGGCCACCACAGCCTGGGGATCCTCAGAGCTTCCCTCCATAGGACTTCACTTAACTCTCTGCTGGTGGCACGCTCGTTTAACAGCTGAAACAAACTCAGAGAAGACATTTGGCCATTGTACTAGCCATGTGACCCTGGGCAGAAGTAAAGTGCTAATTCACATCCAGTTATCTTCTACTGAACACGAGTCTGTTACGGCCCCACAGTGACCAGTGCGGTGGGGTAAGTTCAGTCTCAGTGGGCCAAGTAGCTACCCCCAGTCTGAGTAAATGAGGGGGAGAGTTCCCACATGCCAGATCAGGAAACACAGGAATTTCTGGTCTCCCTGCTGTCCTGTGCAGCTTATAAGCCACTCAGCCTGGTCCCACCGGGCATTCTTGAGCTTTTACTCGGTAGCAGGCCCTGGGCTAAGTATTACAGTACATTTTTATTTATTCCTTAACTTCATTTTACAGATAAGGAACCTGAGGCATTAAGGAACTTGCCTGAAGTGCCACAGCTTGGGGGAGCCATGAGGATTCAAGCCCAGGCAGTGGGACTCAATGCTCTGAACTAGGACACATGGGAAACCACACCTGGGAGTGTCTGACTAGTGATCCCAGGCATCACTTGAAGAACATGCATATTTCATTCATTGGTTTGTTTTAGGAGACTCCTGCGAGAACAGAGGATCTTTAGAAGCCTCCTACACAAAGGATGTGCAGACTCCTTACTTGGTTTTGAGTTATTAACCTTCTGCAGAGAGCCCTTCCCCTGGGGGTGGGCACCCATCTACACATCCTCTTCTTTCTCCTAACAGTTTTCCAGCAGCTGAATATATGGTGTCTTGAGGAAGGAGTGTCTCTGCATAATTTACACAGAAGCACCGGTGGCAGCCTACTTATGTAAAGGCTTGTGAAGGTCTGCTGCACAACTGAGAAAACAAGACCTCGTGGCTCACAGTCACTCATCTTACTTTGGACCACTCACTCCAGTGAAAATCACACACGCCAGGATACCAACTCAAGCATGGCAGTGCCCACTGGATTAGCCCTTAACAGGCTTAAACCTAAAGAACCAGCCTGTCTACTGTCTCAGTTGGGGACTAACCCTGAGTTGCAGCAGCTGCAATGAAACTCCTTTACCAAGCAGAAGCTGGCCTATATGACTTGAGATGGGAGAGGCCACCTTAACAGACATGGGGAGGCAGTTCAAGAGTTCTCAGCATTGGGGAAATATCCAGAACGGTTGTCTCAGTCTTCCTTTTATAGGATAATCCCAAATTCCCAAGTTTCCTGGCAGGTGGGTTTGACCAGTCAAAAGGCGGAGTTGGGCAACAGGCTTCTCACCTTAAGAGTCACGTGGAGAGAAATGCTCGGGCACAAAGGGCTTAAAAGGAGGTAGAGAGTGGATGGAGGTGTGCGTCTTCCCCGAGAGTGAACTAGCCCAGTCGGAGGACAGATTTTTGGGGTCCCTGGTAAGGGAGCCGACCTTAGTCCCCGACGTCTCTTACCACCTACATTAGACGAGGGCTGGGCGTGATTCCGAGGTATGCTCTTCTGCCCCGGCTGTTCTGCAGCGCCCAGCTACGGATGGGCCCCCCAGCCCACCCCCCAAAACAGACCCGCGGGGGTCGGACGGCCCCAGCGCCGCCAGCCCCGCCCCGCCCCGGAGCCCCGCAGCGCCCCTCCTCCGCCTGGCCCCTCCCGCCGGCCCACTGCAGCAGCGCCCCCGGCTCGACCTCTCTGCCGAAGGCCAGCTTGGCGGAAGCGGCGGCCAAGGCCCCGAACGCGCCGGCGCACAGGCAGTTGAACACGCCCCAGAAGCGGCGCCGCATCGCGCCGGCCTGGAGGTGCGGGGGAAAGCCGGCAGAAGTGTTAGGGTAGGCGGCGGCGCACACCCCGCCGCCTCCGGGCAGCGGTCTTCCCGCCATGGCGCTCGCAACCCCTTCTCGGGATGCCAGCCTGCTGCTGGGCCGGAGGCGCGCGACGATTGGACGACGGCCTCACGTGAGCGCCGCACCACGTGAGTGGGG
>SJYA01002704.1:0-14715 GCA_006410615.1 Neotragus moschatus
CTTGCCTGGAGAATCCCATGGACAGAGGAGCCTGGCGGGCTACAGTCCATAGGGGTGCAAAGAGTCAGGCACGACTAAACCTAGCACGCACACACGCAAGCATCATAGCTGGGTCAAAGAGAAACAACTGCTTACTATCTGACCACCCAAAATACATCAGCAGGATTTAAAATTCCGAGCCACTCTGCTCTGCCAGCCAGGTGCTCCTGCATCGGCCCCTGGTCGCCTCCCCCTCTGGCCGAGGTTGCCCCACTCACCAGGATCTTGGTGGTATAGGCGCTGTTGATGGCGATGGCATGAACCAGCAGCTCCATGGTCTTGGCGTTGATGGAGCTGGGGTCGGGGATCTCCTTGTAGTGGACGTCGCCCACGTAGGCCTGCACCACCGTCATGCGATTGGTGGTGAGGGTGCCCGTCTTGTCCGAGCAGATGGCCGTGGCGTTGCCCATGGTCTCGCAGGCGTCCAGGTGGCGGACCAGGTTGTTGTCCTTCATCATTTTCTGCAGGAGGGGGCAGGGGAGAGGGGACGACAGTGAGGAGAGGGAGCTGGGGGCGGGGGTGAGGGCACCGTGCGAACACGCAGCAAATGAGGCGAGGGGTCTGGGTTTCAAGAGCGTCTGGCCTCTGGGTTCCTTTTTTGTGTACAGCACTTTCTCTTTCTCCTTTTAAATTACTTGAGCCATTTAAAAGAGTTGATTAGTTCACTTTATTAATTACGGATGTAGTCTGTATTCTTTATGGAAAAGATACTGAAAAGGATGGTAAATGAAGGCTGGCTCCTCGTTGAGTACTTCAGACACTTTCCTTTCACATCCTAACAGAAATAAGTTCTTAATTTGATTACGGGTTTCTTCTTTGCCAAAGGTACCATCTTTCACTGGTGCCTGGTTTTCAAGGTCACATTGGTTTCATGAGAAGTGAAGAAGTGTAAGTTATATTATGTATTAATAGACATAGGAGACTATGTGGAAAAAAACAAAAATATTAGTGTCATTGTTTCTGAGTGACATTTATAGGAGATTGTTATTGCCTCCTTTGAAAAATCTACAGCTTCCATTTTCCTACAATGACTATATACTATAACTTGCATAATAAAAATCACAAGTTTCTTTTAAATATAGATATGCATGAAAAAACAAGTCAGTCATAATTCTACCGTTGAGCGCTGAAGTATCTTACATAACAATATCTTTTCAAGTTGATAACAAAAATGAAATCCTCCTCTACAATTATGAATTGCCTCATATTCACCTTCTTTTCTCTCCTCCCAGCATCACACTCCTAGCTTCTTCCAGGTTCTCAAGCAAATAATGCAAATAAAGTGATTCTTAAGGAACCAGCACTCTTAACTGCAGGTCCTCCTGACACAGTGACCCTACTGGCAAGAACACACGCGAAAAGGCGGATTTAGCTGGAGGCTGAGTCAGATGTTCTAGTCTGAGCCTAGGAATCTGATTCCCTTTTTCTTGCTCCTCATTATAACTCTTTATAACCAGGGTGAAAAAGGAGTGCAATTAGAATAATTAAAAAAATATTTTTTGGCTATGTGACATGTGGGATCTTATTTCCCAGACCAAGGATTTATTTGAACCTTCACCCCCTGCATTGGAAGCACGGAGTCTTAACCGCTGAGCTGCCAGCGAAGTCCCTAGAATAATTTTAACAGCAGGTCATGTTACTAAAAAATGAATATTGATAGAATTCTGTGCTCCTGCAGCTTCTCTTATCATTTGTTGTTGTTGTTTAGTTGCTAAGTCGTGTCTGACTCTTTGCGACCCCACAGACTGTAAACTACTAGGCTCCCCTGTCCATGGGATTTTCCAGGTAAGAACACTGGAGTGGGTTGCCATTTCCTTATCCAGGTACCTTCCAAACCCAAGGATCGAACCCTGGTCCTCTGCACTGTGGGCAGATTCTTTACTATCTGTCAAGAATATCTGTAAAGCTACCAGGGAAGCCCATGAAACGTGCTACAAGAGTAAATTTCACATCCAGGTTTGAAGGCTGATTATGAAAAGAAATGTAAAAATCCCACCCATCATTTGTGTATGATTAAATATTGCATGTTGGCTTGATAATAACTGGGACACATTAGGTTCAGTCATGCACAGTATTAAAACGATTTCCACCTGTTTCTTTCTGTTTTGTCTTTTGCGTGCAGCTGCTAGGAACTTTAACGTCATACACACGTCACGTCTCTATTGCACAGTGAGGATCTAAGTGTCACCTCTGTTCTTTGGATGGTGGACCCTGGATAGCTCAGTCAGTAGAGCATCAGACTTTTAATCTGAGGGTCCAGGGTTCAAGTCCTTGTTCTGGCACTTGCTTTTGTGGGGCTTCCCTGGTGGCTCAGCGGTAAAGAACCCACCCCCCTGCATTCTTGCCTGAGATGTCCCGTGGACCGAGGAGCCTGGTGGGCTACAGTCCATGGGGTCGCCAAGCGCCAGGCACGACTGCGCACACGGCCAAGGGGTAGGTGCAGGCTCAGCGAGTGGAGAGCTCGCCTCTCTCCGGGGTGGGGGTGGGGGCTGTGCCCAGCTTATCAAGTGACTGTGTGCGTCACACTACCTAAGGCAGCTGAAGACACAGGTGCAGAGACACGGACTCCAGGTGTAGAGGCGACAAGGTCTGTAAGTGAGCCCCCGATGCCATGTATGACCTTTAAGGGGGCCTCGAGCTCCCCTGGCTGGCTGTGGGGTGCAGACTCGTAGCAGCATGAGGCCTCCATCCGCAGGGCCCCCGATCAGCCTTGTGTTGTGATCTGTTTGGGCTTTGGTTTGTGGGATGGAGTTTCTTAGAGAACCCTAAGACAAGGAGACGATAAGGACGGTGTCCTTTCACACAGACCTGCCACTTCCTGGCACCGCCCTGAGAGCTCTTTCCTGTATGAAATTACACCGGCCAGCCCAGCCCGAATTCCAGCTTGGAAACTGACCATGCCCTCAGTCAGCTCTGCCAACGGCTCGGAGCGAATGCCTTGTTTATCAACAGCCCTGGCCTCTGCTCTCGCAGGCACATCCTGGCCTAGGGCCCCTGGGAAACAGGAGCACAGGGCCCTGCCCGTCAAGGTGGGGCGACCACTGGGTTGAGGCAAGATGAGGAGACCAGGGTGTGGGGATCTGGGGCTGAGCCTGGCTTGGAAGTGCCCCCAAGAGGGTCAGACGCCTGTGCTCATGAGACGATGCCAGCCCCCACGCCCCCGTGTTTGGGCTCTGCCAATGGCCACGGGCCTGGGAGCAGGGGAGCGTGGGGCTCTGTTATCAGGGTGGCACGCAGGAGCACCCCCAGCCCCAAGGCACTCCTGGGCCCACTCGCCCTTTATTGCCTTCCCTGGTGGCTCAGTGGTAAAGAATCCGCCTGCCAGGAGACATGAGTCCAGTCCCCAAGTCGGGACGATCCTCTGGAGTAGGAAATGGCAACCCACTCCAGTATTCCTCCCTGGGAAATCCCACGGACAGTGGAGACAGGAGGGCTACAGTCCAGGGGGCTGCAAAAGACTTGGACACAACTGAGTGACTAAGTACGAGCCCTTTACTGAACTGCTTTTAAGACCTCCTGTTTTTACCCCATCTCTCGAGAGGAGGGGGCTTTCCTAAAACCAGACATCCTTTTTATTTTAGGCTTATCTCTTTCGAACTTTAGGAAGCGAACTCCAAGCTCAGTCCAAGTGCTGCGGCTAAGTGGGGCCTACAGCTGTGTGATGACCACACTTCTGCCGACATCTGATGGGACAGGATGAGTGTGGGTCTGGCTTCCCTGGTGGCTCAGATGGTAAAGACTCTGTCTGCAATGCAGGAGACCCAGGTTCCATCTCCGTGTGGGGAAGATCCCCTGCAGGAGGAAATGGCTACCCACTCCAGTATTCTTGCCTGGAGAATCCCATATAGACAGAGGAGCCTGGCAGGCTACAGTTCATGGGGTCGCAAACAGTCGGACACGACTGTACAGGGAATACCTGCGTCTAATTTATTGTTCAGAGTTGAGTTGACCGTCAGTGTTTAAAAATCAGGAGAGCTTATATGAGGTCCAGCTTTCTGGCTTCACTTAGAAAAATGTGAATATCTGGCAACACTGGACCCCATCACTACAAGGGGACACTTGGCTGGGCTGAATAATGGCTGTCCCCTTGGCCAGGGTGTGGCTCTCCTGGAGGCCTGTGAGTCTGGGGCTCCCGCATGCAATCTCTCTCTCGGAGCTTCCTGGCACTGGCCCTGCCGGGCACCCCTCAGACCCCCAGCTGGGCGGCGGCAGCCGGCCTCTCCTGCTCCCCCTCCTCACCTTCACTGAGTAGGCCAGGGAGATGGTGACGGCCAGAGGGAGCCCCTCAGGCACGGCGACCACCAGCACCGTCACACCGATGATGAAGAACTTGACGAAGTACTGCACGTAGACAGGGGTGCACTCGGGCAGCCAGGGCTTCTTGTTGACCACGAAGGTGTCCACGGTGAAGTAGAGGACCAGGATGATCACCGTGATGGCGGACATCACCAGGCCTGTGGCGCGGCGGGGAGGAGGCCCGTCAGGGGCCGCCTGGGGCCAGGGGCCCCGGGAAGGGAGATGTGGACCCAACCAACCCTGGGCTGCAAGGGCTCTGGGGTCAGGCAGGCCCTAGTTCACATGCCAGCTCAGCTTGGTGGCCTTGGGGCAAGTGCTTCATCCTCAAAGAGCCTCAGTTTCCTCCACTGCGCAATGGGGATGTGTATTTAATGCCATGTGGTTTTATAAGAATCAGATACAAGGAATGCGTGTAAGTTGCCAGGCACAGTGTCGGACATGCAGTAGGTGCTGAGTGAGCGCCAGCATGGCGCTCTCACACTGCAGGGCGACAGAGGGCACCACTGATCTCCACCTTCACTCAGGCATACACTGTTTCCTATTTAGGAGCAAGGGACGCAGCAGCAAAGAGACAGAATCCCTGCCCTTGGGAAGCTGGGATTCCAGGAGGGGGCAAACATGAAACAAACAAACACGCCAAGAGGATGACTCCAGTGGTCATGTATGGATGTGAGAGCTGGACCATAAAGAAGGCTGAGTGCTGAAGGATTGATGCTTTCGAACTGTGGTGCTGGAGAAGACTCTTGAGAGTCCCTTGGACTGCAAGGAGATCCAACCAGTCAATCCTACAGGAAATCAGTCCTG
Source organism: Neotragus moschatus (assembly GCA_006410615.1). Taxonomy (NCBI): domain Eukaryota; kingdom Metazoa; phylum Chordata; class Mammalia; order Artiodactyla; family Bovidae; genus Neotragus; species Neotragus moschatus. The sequence goes on from SJYA01002704.1 coordinate 5,140, forward strand.
AATATTCATTGGAAGGACTGACGCTGAAGCTCCAATACTTTGGTAACCTGATGTGAAGAGCTGAATCATTGGNTGCCCAGGGCCACACAGTGAGTTCACTCCAGAGCCCAGATCTGGCTCAGCCTGGCTGAACTCGGCTCTTTCTACTACGCAGGGCAGCCTCCCTCCTCACTCTCGCAGACACTGCCTGAACCCTAAGGGGTGCAGGGCCCAGGGTGGAGCTGGGCTGACCTCCTGCAGCCTCAGGCCTGGGTTCCCACCTGCTTGGACCGGTCAAGCATGGAAGGGTCCATAAAAGTGAGACCTGTTAGATTTGTTTCGGTGGCCAATCTGTGGACAGTCCCGCACTTTATCTGAGATGCTCTGTGCAGCACAAAACTCAATCAGCATGGCAGGCTGTGCTCGAATGGCCGAGTGTTGTGTGATGCCACAGGCCAACACAAGGGTCTCACAGGCAGTGCTGGGGTGCAGGCCAAAGGGTGGTCTGGGAAGACTTCGTGGAGGAGGTGGCGCTGAGCAGATGGGCAGGAGTTAAACGTGCAGCGAGGAAGAAAAAGGGCCACCTGGGAGGAGCGAACGGTCCCAGCAGAGGCAGGGCAGAGGAAAGGAAGCAAGGTGGGTCTGTAGCAGAGGTGTGGGTGAGGACGGGTGTGCTGAAATCTGTAACTCTCACCACAGGGAGGAGCATTGAAGGCAGTGTCTGCTCAGTGCTCCCACCTCCTCTACAACCACCCCACCCCCAGTCTGTCCAGGCACTACTTACATACACTCAGTGACGGGGAACTCACTACCATACAGGCAGCCGCTTTTGTTCCTAGAATGGTTCTGATTGTCACAGAATTCTTTCTCCAATCAGCTTGCTTTCCATCAGGCTGACTATGCCCCTCTCTCACCGTCTTTCCCCTGGAGCTTGGGCTGAGCTGCCGCCTTCCCTTCCCCTCACATTTCAGGGTGTCGGCTGCAGCTCAGAGTCCATTGCATTCTCTCGAGTCTAGTTCGCCCTGCACTCTGGCCACCTTTTGTGGGTCCTGACCCCCCCCTGGATGTCTGGGCTCTGCAAACTTGATGGGCATACTTTCCGTAATGCAATAGGACCGAGCTCCAGGGAAGCCTGCTAGAAACCTCCCACCAGATCGCCAGCAACGCAAGCGTCAGCACAAACCGACCGAGATCTCCTGGCCTCGGCACACCCTTCTCTGTCCTGCCCACAAAAGACATCACAGGATACCCTGGCTCCTGTTTCCTGACACCCAGAGGCCCAGGGCCTCCTCCATCTGTCTTGACTTCCCACCAGGTGGATAGGATGCGACTAGAGTGGCTGGCCCTACTCGGGCTGGCCAGCCGACTTCCTGCCCATCTCCACCCTGTTGCTCTTTCCTGGGGTCTCCATATCTGTGCCCACCCTCATGGCTGCGTGGTGATGCTTCGTCCGAGTCAGTGATCCTGCACACTTTCTCTCCCCAGCCTCCTGCCAGGGAACCACCTCTCCTCTCCTCCAAACGGTCTGGAACCTTCATCTCCCATCCGCTCGGGCCCAGCACCTTCCCTCGACCCGCACTGAGCCTCATAACCCACCGAGTCACTTCTCTCGAGGGTGCCCGCCTCTCTGACAGTCACTTCAGCGCAGAGGTCAGAACCAAGGCCACAGGGCGACAGCCATTTACCGAGCCCCCAATTGGTTCTGAGTTCCCAGCGGGCATGTGTGGCTGTCCATGATCACTCGGTCAGACCCCCGGCCCTTTGCACTTACTGTCCCTCTTTCTGGAATGCTCTTTCTCTCACTGCTCTGCCTTTAGCTCAAATGCAGCCTCTTCGCACATGCTTTTCCTAGATCAGCTGATTCCCATCCCCTTCTTCAGGGTCCCCTTCTCGCCACAGTGATGGAATGTCTTCACCTGACTTATCCCTATACGAAACGACGGTACATATCTGCTTGTTTGTTCCTTTTTTGTCAATCTCTTTTACCAGACTCTAAGCTTCAGGAGGGCAGGCACCTTGCTTTTTCCATGGACCACTGGCACACAGTAGGTGCTCAATAAATGAATAGTTGAATAAGTTCTTGATAAGTAAATGCCCCAGACCCGACTCTCAGTTCTTCTCACCACCATACCCTGTAGACATGCTCCTCTTCCTCTTTGGATTATTTCTAGGGAATTCCATCCTCCTTTAGACCTCCTCTGCTAGGAGGACCCTTTCTCCACAACTCTGCTTGGTGGGCTCCTCCCGATCCTTTAAAACCCCGCCCAGTTCTACCTCTTCTAGATGCTTCTGTCCCCTTGGTTTTCTCACACCTTCCTCACTCCTCTTCTATGGACTTAGCTGTTTGCAAGTCTACTCCCTGCCCCCCTGCTCCTGCTGACTCAGGCTGGAGGCTTCCAAGGGCGGGGGGTGAGTCGGGGTCATCGTGGGGTGGGGGCGGGGGGAGGTATCCCACTGCTCAGCCTGGCGCAGAGCAGNCACTCCTCTTCTATGGACTTAGCTGTTTGCAAGTCTACTCCCTGCCCCCCTGCTCCTGCTGACTCAGGCTGGAGGCTTCCAAGGGCGGGGGGTGAGTCGGGGTCATCGTGGGGTCGGGGCGGGGGGAGGTATCCCACTGCTCAGCCTGGCGCAGAGCAGCTGCTCAGACGATGCTTGCCGAGCACTGCTGGGCAGGAATGCCTTTTTGGTGTCCTGTTCGGAGAAGGTATTTCACCTGACTGGTGCCTCAGCTCTGCAGGGTCACCCCTCCTCTCCTGCCACCCCCACTGCCGCAGCCAGACTGAGGTCTTACAGCGTAAACGGGGTCAGCTTACTGCTGATTCCAGGGAGCGCGGAAGAAGGAGGTGACACAGACAGCCAGGACACCTATGCTCCTGAGCACGGCCCCCAGGCCTGGCGTCTGACCCTCCAGCCTGCTCAGGGCCTCTGCACCTGCCATTCCTGCTGCTGGCACGCTCATCCTCTGGAAGGCTGCAAGACCAGCCTCTGTGTCATCACTCACACCTCAGCTTACAGGCCTCCTCGACCTCCCCGGCCAGCTGCACTCCACTGTCCTGCTTTATCTTCAGCAAGTATCTATCGTTGCTGTTACTCAGTTGATCAGTCGTGTCCGACTCTTTGCCACTCCATGTACTGCAGCATGCCAGGCTCCCCTACCCTTTACTGTCTCCCGGAGCTAGCGCAAACTGATGTCGTTGAGTCGGTGACGCCACCCAACCAGCTCGCCCTCTGTCATCTCCGTCTTCTTCTGCCCTCAATCTTTCCCAGCATCAGTGTCTCTTCCAATGAGTTGGCTCTTCACAGCAGGTGGCCAAAGTATTGGAGCTTCAGCTTCAGCATCAGTCCTTCCAGTGAATATTCAGGGTTGAGTTCCTTTAGGACTGACTGGTTGGCTCTCCTTGCTGTCCAAGGGACTCTCAAGAGTACATCTATTACTCTCTGGAATTTTCACATTGTCTGACTCCTCACAGTACCACAAGCTCCTCAAGGCTGAGGCCTCATCTGTCTTAGGTCCCAGCCCCCAGACCAGTGCCTGGCGCATAGTATGCCTCTAAAACAAAGGTCACCAGACTGATTCTTTCTTGCCCCTAATGGGAACGGACTTCCATGTGCAACTTTCAGAAAACCAGTTCGCTAGAAGGTAAGTTCCATGGTGGGGGGAGGGCAGGAATTCATCGTCAGTTTTACTTACTGGGCTCACCCCAGGGCCTGCAGAAGTACTGAGTACACAGTAGACTTAACGTCTGTCTGCTGGGGAAAAGGAGGGAGTTCTGGACTGGGGCTGAGCTGGCCAGAGATTTGGAGCCCAAGACCAAAGGCTCTGAGAGCCTCCAGCCTCATGGAGGGGACGCGGGTGCCCCGGGCACGGGGGCAGGGAGCGGCTGCGGGAGTGAGCCCCGCAGGCCGCAGCTCACCTGATAGCAGCATGGGGTCCTTGTCCACCGACTTGCGCACCTGGTCAGACTCCCCCGTCAGGGAGCTCTCGTCAATCTTGAGGTCGTTGCCCTGGATGAAGAGGCCGTCGGCAGGGAGGAGGTCGCCTGGTGGGAGGAAGGGCAAGGGGGGCCGTCAGCGGGGTCTCAGGGGCTGGAGAGGCTGGAATATCCCCTTCGAGCATGACTGCAAGGAGGAGTCCCCTTCTGGAACAGGCTGCCTGGCGCTCCCAGGGTGCAGGAACCAAGATGGCACCCATCACAGGCCAATGGGCCCCTGAAGCCTGGGGCCTGGGTGAAGGGCAGGGAGCCTGGAGCGCTGAGGTTGGGTCCTGCCTCTGTCTGAGCTCGAGTGGGCATGTCCTTCAGTTTTTAAAGTGCTTCTCTTGGCATGGCATGGATTTGGGGCTCAATGACTCATTCTTCTCTGGCCTCCACTGTGGTTTGGGGAAATTCTTTGGGAAGGGACTAATCTGTCTTGACTAGGCTGAATAGACCCCAAGACAGGAATATTATTGGAGGATGATAGGGCTGGTGAGAAGGGGTCCTCCAGTCTTTCCCCCTTCTCTTATCTCTACTTACCTAGGACATATCTCAGCTAAATCCCCCTTGGCACCAGACTGCTCACTTTCTCCATGGCAGCATCACGGGCCTGGAATGCTTGCCCATTCGTGTCCACTCCCTGTAACACCTTCTCTAGCAAAACAACCATGCCTCAACAGCCAAATCAGAGAAGGGAAAGGGATTTCACTTCATCAGCCCACTCTGAGCGTTAGTGGTCCTTGGAGTGCTGGGTTGAGAAGTCATCTGATTATGTCATCTCAGCTTTGGGCTGAGATCAACTGGTAATGTCTGCTTGGGCTGAGACTGATTAGTAATGTCTGCTAAGGGTAGAGGTTTGGAGAGTGGTGGTACACGTGCCATGCATTTGCCATTTTTTGGTTTAAATGCATTCTGGAATCCTACCTCCTCCAGAAATGAGCCTTCCACCTCTCCAAGAAGCTCCGAAAATAGCTTAGCTTGGGGTCAGCCTTCAGGAATCCACCCTCTGCCCTGGGCCCGCTTCTCTGGGTCTGCCTGGCCCATTCCCACCCCTGCCTGGACTGCAGTTCTAGCACCCAGCTCACCAGTGGGGTCACTTACCATATTTGACCTGGGCGATGTCCCCAACCACGATCTCAGCCACAGGGATCTGGACCACCTGGCCGGCCCGGACCACAGTGAACTTCTGCTCCTGCTCGATGCGGCTCTGCAGGCCCCGGAACTGTTTCTCTTTGCTCCAGTCATTGAAGGCCGTGACCAGGACCACGCAGATGACCGACAGGAGGATGGCGGCCCCCTCGATCCAGCCCGCCTCTGCCTCCCCTTCATCCTCTGCCCCGCCCTGGGCCGTCGCACACCCTGCGCAGAGCGGAAGGAAGCAGGCAGGGCGGGTCAGCCAGGCAGAAGGCGCCTCGTGGTAATCTACAGGGCAGGTGCTTTAGGGTCTCAAAGGCAGTTTTGCTGACGTCCTTTCCTTCCATTCTTCCGGCAACTGTGAGCAGGCCTCTAGGCTGGGGCGGGACCTGCTCTCCAACAAGCTGGGTCCGACCCTGCCGCTGCCCCTCTCTGGTCCTGGGTAAGTCTCTGCCCTCCTTGAGCTGCGGTGTGCTCGTCTGCAAAGTGGGAGTCACTGAGGCCAGGCTTCAGGGGAGGAAGGTAAAAGCTCCGGGCAGTGCTCGGCACACAGGGGGGTCTTATTGGATCTGAGCCTCCAATACACAGCAAGGATACCTATACCCTGAACCACTTGTGTGACCTACAGTCTGATGACTACCTGGTACCTACAAGGGCAAGAAAGTAGAGGTGTGGGTTCCTTTCACCACTTGGAGCCACCAGACCCTGAGAACCCTTCCTGCTGCTCTGGGGCAATCAGGGGAAAGAGAAGAGGAAGGGGAGGAAGGAGGGGTGTGGGGGGCCCTACTGCGGTCACCTTTGGGCTCCCTTGGACTGGGGCAGGGACAGGATCTGGAGACTGTGACCACAGGATCTGGGGAAACTGCAACTGCCTTCCTCAGACCCAGGGTTTTCTAAGGTGTGTCTGCTCATTGCCTGTGTGACTTTGGGGAACCCACTTGGCCTTCCCTCTAATTATTCATCAGTAAACTGGAGAAACTACTTACAAGGTGGTTTCCAGGGCCCGGCACCAAATAAGGACTCTCAAAACTGGTCAAGTCACAAACATTTTCTAAGCAGCTATTATGTGCTGGTCACTCTGCTGGCTCTCTGGCACTAAGGGAGCTGTCACGGGCAGGGAGCTGGGAGCAGGGGTTATGCCTATCCTAGCCCTGCCATGGAAGTGCTCTGTGACCTCCAACAAGCGTCTAGAGGTCTCTGAGCCAAGAAAGCAGACAGGGAGGGGTCCTGGGTACTGCCAGGCAGCCTAGTGTTAGTCCGTCACCAGCACTGTTTTAGGCTTCCCAGGTGGCACTAGTGGTCAGCAACCTGCCTGCTAATGCAGGAGACATAAGAGATGTGGGTTTGATTCCTGGGTTGGAAAGGTCCCCTGGAGAAGGGCATGGCAACCCACTCCAGTATTCTTGCCTGGAGAATCCCATGGACAGAGGAGCCTGGGGGTGTTACAGTCCATAAGGTTGCACAGAGTTGGACACTGAGCAACTTAGTACACAGCATCATTTTATACGTAACTGATGCAGCCTACGTCTGTCATGGTGGGGGGTGGTCCGGGCACCATGGAAGGTTCAGAGTGCAGGCTGGGGCCTGGGTGTGAGGGAAGAGTAAGTCACAAAGCTCAAGAACTCTGTTCTGCAGGAAAAGAGTGTGTTCAGCTGCCCTTATCAACCCACTCTGGCCTAAGCTGGTATCTCAGCTGGAAGAAGTGAAGGGCAGTAGAAAGAACCAGGAGCTTGGCGTTCCACACCCAGCCCTCCTGACTCCAAGCTGTGTGACCTTAGGCAAGTCCTCCCCCTCTCTGGGCCTTGGCTCCCACCTCACTAAGCTGGAGGCGACCCTGGGAAGCTGAGAGCAGGGCTGTGGGGCACCACTCCAGGAACCTGATCTGTGTTCCCACTGTACCCCCTCTCCCCGCTGCCCACTGAGTTCTAAGCTTGCACTACACGGGATCACCTGAGGTCACTTATCCGGGTGGTACTGACTCAACCTGGTCCCTTTCTGAGGAAAGGCAGCCGACAGACAGACGCGCGGGCTCGGAGGCCAGAACGCCTTGGTCTGAGTCACGGCGCTTCCGGTTCTCGGAGTCTGCCCTTGCAAGTCATTTAGCATCTCGGGGCCTCGGTATCCTGGGTAATAAGAGTACCTGCACACAGGGCTGTCGTGAGGGTCAAGTGAATATCAAATGAACTTTTACCCTAAAAGCTTCCAACGAGAGGTGGCTCTAAAAATAGTAGGAATTACCCTGCTTATCACGCTTCTGTGTTGCGCCCTTAGCTCTGTTCGAGGTTTAGGCGAGAAGCAGTGCACGAGCTCCTTCTCTATTTTCTACAAAACTTCTGCAAAGGATGCGGCCCCTTATGCATCTCTCATAGTGGACTGGGCTTCCCAGGTGGCACATGNATTACCCTGCTTATCACGCTTCTGTGTTGCGCCCTTAGCTCTGTTCGAGGTTTAGGCGAGAAGCAGTGCACGAGCTCCTTCTCTATTTTCTACAAAACTTCTGCAAAGGATGCGGCCCCTTATGCATCTCTCATAGTGGACTGGGCTTCCCAGGTGGCACATGGTAAAGAATCCACCTGCCAATTCAGGAGGCGTAGGAGACGCCGGTTCGATCCCCTGGATGGGGAAGATGCCCTGGATGGGGAAGATCCCCTGGAGGAGGACACGGCAACCCACTCCAGTACCTGGAGAATCCCACGGACCGAGGAGCCTGGCGGGCCACAGTGCATGGGGTCCCAGAGTGTCGGGCATGACTGAGACAACACAGCCCGCTCGCATGTAAGGTCCTGTGGGCGAGTCCACCCCACAGTTCATTGTCGGGGGGTGTGCGAGCCTCTCAAAGAGCTACCTTTCCTCCTCACTGACAACTTGAGCTATGCAAATCACCCCAATTCACTTTCTGCTTCGGTTGCCAGGTAATTCAAAGTCAAATTTATATCTCAGTCAAGGGAGCAAACTTATTTGCTTTAAATCCTCTTTGGAAAGAGGTGATGCAGAAAAAAGGAATCAGCTAGTAATATTCAGTTCAGTTCAGTCGCTCAGTCGTGTCCGACTCTTTGCGATCCCATGAATCACAGCACGCCAGGCCTCCCTGTCCATCACCAACTCCTGGAGTTCATTCAGACTCACATCTCTCAATTCGGTGATGCCATCCGGCCATCTCATCCTCTGTCGTCCCCTTCTCCTCCTGCCCCCAATCCCTCCCAGCATCAGAGTCTTCTCCAATGAGTCAACTCTTCACATGAGGTGGCCAAAGTACTGGAGTTTCAGCTTTAGCATCAGTCCTCCCAATGAACACCCAGGACTGATCTCCTTTAGGATGGACTGGTTGGATCTCCTTGCAGTCCTAGGGACTCTGAAGAGTCTTCTCCAACACTACAGTTCAAAGGCATCAATTTTTCGGTGCTCAGCCTTCTTCACAGTACAACTCTCGCATCCATACATGACCACTGGAAAAACCATAGCCTTGACTAGATGGACCTTTGTTGTCAAAGTAATGTCTCTGCTTTTGAATATGCTATCTAGATTGGTCATAACTTTCCTTCCAAGGAGTAAGCACCTTTTAATTTCATGGCTGCAACTAGTAATATTAGGTTAAAAAAAATTCGAGATAGCTGACCAGATAGACTTGGTTATCCAGTTTCTCAGGAAATTTTGGTGTGGGAGGGAGTAGGGTAGCAGCTGTACAAGGAACCTCAGGGACCACCTCCTCATTTGGGCAAATGAGGCCCATAAAGAGTATTTCTTATATTTGGTTTTCACTTTTTATTTGCTTGCCTGAAGCAGTGAACCTAGAAGGATGATCTATTTATGAAGCACATTAAGACGCCTAATAATAATTAATAACAAAGTATTTATACTTTTCCACTAATCCCAAATCAGATTATAAAAATCTAACAGCGAAACAATATATCTGATGTAATCCCACATAGCCCACGCTTTATGTGTATATATTTATCAGTCTGCCTACCTTTCCATTTACGTCTAGATGTGCAGAGGGATTCAGGCTTAAAAAACTTCGCTGTGATAAAGGGAAGCTGCATGGAGCTGGTGAAGTCTAGCCCTTGGCAGGTGCTCAGCATTTGGAACGAAAGGAAGAATGGAGGCTGAGGTTTTCTTTTCTTAAAATAGAAGTTTAGCTGACTGACAATGTCAGGTTGGTTTCAGGTGTATGGCATAGTGGTTCACCTACACATCTATACTTTTCCAGGTTCTGTTTCCTTATATGTTGTTACAAAATACTGAGCGGCGTTCCCCGTGCTGTACAGTAGGTCCCTGTTGGTTATCTATTTTAATGTCTATTAGTGTGGATATATTAATCCCAACCTCCTCACTTATTTATGAGGTTTTCCATTAGGGCTCCGGAGTCCTGACTGAGAAAGTGGGTTTACTCCAGAACCCTCCCTGGGTGAGTGGGGCAGTACTTCCTCCACCCACCAAGCAATGGTCCCATTCAGAACCCAGGGCATATTTCAGGATGTCCTCTCAAGCC
>SJYA01002705.1:0-10584 GCA_006410615.1 Neotragus moschatus
GAGAAGCTTCTGGAGGTCCCAGGGTGAGGGAAGCTGTTCCCTCTGCCTGCAGACATCTGGGCAGACCCTGGCCTCCGAGAGGGCAAAGCAACACCCACAACTAGCCTGGACCCCAACCCCCAATCACTCTATATTCTATTCCCACTGACTGAGTGTGGGGTGGCTACAGCCACGGCTCCTCCCAACACTGGCCCCATTTCATAGATGAGGAAACTGAGGCCCAGTGAGGTGCAAAGATCGTGGTCGGCGAGGCCACACCTTGGCACAGAAGTGACTCAGGGTCCAGCCAACAGCTGGGCGTCCGCTCTCACCTACCGCCTTCTACCCAGGGCTGCACCCAGCCTGACACACGCTAAGTCCTCAGCCAATATTGGTTTTATCAATTTCTATTCTCCTCCCTTTTCAAGATCCTCCCTCTGAGCTTGGAAACTTGAAATGGGCTGGGGGTGGGAATGGGGAGAAGGGCCTCGTTTTAATCTGAAGTGAGTCATGTAAGTTGATAAATTTAGAAGTGGCCTAAAGAGCTCTTAATCTCCTGCCTTCAGATAGTTGCTAGGAAGAGGCTGGTTCTCAGCGACCTCCGCATTGCAAACACACAGGACTGCGGGGCCACGGGTGGTGCCCCCGCCCCCCGCCAGCAGACCCTCCTCCCCAGCCTACGGCACCTACAGCCCAGTTGCTGGGCTGTTAGGCCTTCGGCCTGCCTCCTCCCCTGGAGTCACCCTGGGGTGAACAGGAGCCACTGCTGTCTCAGGCTTGCTCCCAGGAAGCCCAGGCTCAGATCCCCAAGGATGTGCACACAGAGCCACAAGCTCCTTCTCTTCCAGCCCCGGCCCTTCCCTGTGACCTTGACTATCAGCAACGTCTGGGAAATTTGGAATCTTAGACATTGAAAGTCCCAGGGGGCCCATCTGGCTCCAAAGTCCTCGTTTCAAAGATGGGAGATTGGTGCCCAGGGAGGGACCGTGACGAGTCCAAGGCTCCTTGGAGTGTCTGTCAAGGCCCCGCTGCACCCTGGTCTCTGCTCGCCCTCTCCCATCCCAATCCATTCTGTGGCCCTGGCACAGCTCGGCATCTGGACCAGCTGGCCAGCAGGGCTTTAGCTCCCTTCAGGAGGGAGCTCTGCTGTGTCAACTCTGCAGCAGTCCCCGAGAAGGCGCTTAGAGGCCAGCAGGGCTGGCAGGTAGACCCACAGGGTGATGCGGGTGGCAGGCTCTGCAGACCTTGGGCTTGGCCCAGCTCAGCCATCCCCCGCACCGTGGGGAACAGGCAGAGGCATAAAGGAAGCAGAAACCACTTCTAATGGGAACCCCAGCCTGGAAAACACTGCATCTGGCTGCTGTTTCTTCCTGAAACCCACCCTCCCCGGGCAGGAACCTCGTTCTCCATGAGAATCACAGACTTCCAGGCTGACATGGGCCAGGAGGAGACCTCAGACTGGTGCCTGGAGCTGGGGTCAGGTTCCTGCTCTGGGGAGGGCCACCTGTATGACCTTGGGCAAACTGACGTAAAACTTGGACCTCGGCTGTTTCATCTGTAAAATGGGTGCAGTCTGTCTTGCTATTATTTTATTGAGCCCCATGTCCATTTTCGCTACCATTTATGGAACTAGAAGAGACTCACTAGAAGCTCATTGAATAATAATTGCTTATACTTCTGTCAAGCACTGCCCCCAGGCACTTTAATGCTATTTAACTCTCACAGCAATCGAGTGAATTGGATACCTCGGTTACATCCATTTTAATATGGTGGGACTAAGGCAGAGAGAAGCTATGAAGCTGGCACAAAGTCACACAGCAAGGAAGTGGTGGAGCAGGAGTTGAAATCCTAGAGTCTTGGCTTTAGACTCCTCCTTGTACTACCATCTTCGTTGTTTACTCTGAACTGGCAATTACTAGGCATCTACTGCATGCGGGTACTCTGCTGGGCACGTGCTACACACAGGAGCTTGTTAACTTCTCACGACAGCTCTGGGAGGCCGGGGTCATTTCAGAAGAGGAAATGAGGGCTCCCGCGAGATGCACAGAAACACCCAAGGTTCCTCTGTGACTGAGCTGGGCATGCAGGTGGGAGATGGCTCTGTTCTCCCCGCCTGGTGGCCCTGTCCAAGCCCCTGCTAGGTTATCATCTTGTTCCCTGTATTTCGGTGAAGCCAAGGTGTATCTGCTGGGAGACGCATCGCTACTTTATGTCCACTCCAGAAAGAGAGAGGCGCGGCTGGGTCTACTCTGTGCCCTGATTCAGAGGTTTCAGAACGTGCACCACGCCACCCCCTTGAGACTCAGCTTTCACCACCACGCCCTACGAGTGAAGCGCTGCCTCCATTTGACAGCTGAGGGAACGGAGGCCCAGAGGTGAAGGGCACACACTGGTCGGCACCTGGGCCTCAGGTCTGAGGCTGGGCCAGATGGGCCCACATTTGGTCCTGAACCACCGTCCACATCACTGCTCAGCCATGCCACGTGGGACCTTCCCCCACCCCCCTCTCCCCCTGGCGCATCAGGGTGAGGAGCAGACTCAGGCAGCCAGAGCCCAGAGCCCCTTGTTTCCCCAGCAGCCTCCCCAGGATCCTCCTGCCCTGTCTGGCCTGGACAGGAAGTGGTGGCAGCTCAGCTCCCGCGCGACCCTGGAGCTGGCACTCAGTCTAGGGAGGCCAGGCTGCAGCGATGCCTCTGGACCAAACTGCCCACAGCTCCTGCAGCGCGGCCCCTGGGCAGCCAGGCGTGGATGGGTGAAGCGGCCTGGGCCGGTGTGGAGAAGTCCAGACCTTTGTAGACAACTTCCCTTGCAGTGGCAGGAGAAGCCTGGAGAGACCCGCTTCCTTCCCCAGGAGCTACAAGGCTCCTGGACCCCAAACAGGGTCATCCACTCATGGCTTCCCCTCACAAGCTCTTCCAACCCCAGGCTTCACTACAGCACAATGTCTCTGGGTTTTTGAAAATCAAATCCACTCCAGCCCTGGGACCAGGATTTGCCCCTTCTGCAAATATCTTTAAGGAAGCCCTCTGGGGGCCCTTCCCCCAAAGCAGGACAGAAATGCAGTGTCTTTCAAACATCTGATCCGGTGAGGGTGTCACTTGTGACAGTTTTCTGTCCGTCACATCGTGCACAGATACGTTTGTGAGATGGGGTTCTTCAAGCTCAGAGAGGCAAACCTAGTGACTCGGGGTCACACAGCGGCAAACGCTGGCATTGGGATTTCAATTCAAATCTAGCTGATGGCACAAGAGGAGACTACTTTAACACTGACTTCTGGGCAGGCCCTGAGCTTCCTCTGCATTACTTCACCAAATTCTCCCACAAGCAATGGCATAATCACAGCAACAACACTTTTATTACTCCCCATCTTACAGATGAAGAGACGTCCTCTGGGCCCTCGGTTGCAACACAACACCAGGCAGGCACTTGATTTGAAACCCATTTGCCTCTCAAAACAACTGAGAAGGTGGCTACTGAAACTACCCCCACTTAATGGAGGAGTAAACTGAGGTTAAGTCACTGGTTCAACCACGCACAGCTACTTCACAGTGGAGCCACTTGTCAGCATATGGCTTGGATTAAGCAATTACCCTCCCACACATTACGTTAAAAAAATATTTGTAAAATGCTTGAGGATACATTTTAACTATTAGAAATGACTATTAGGATTAGCATTTTAGAACTTGGCTATGATCCCACTGACTGAGTGGCTGCTGTTCCATTCTCCAGAAGAGAACACTGAAGTTCACAGAGGGTCCTGGCAGATAGGAAGGGACTGTGGGCTCTCAGCCTTCTGCCCTGCACTGGTCTTCAGGGGCCAGCAGTGCTCTCTCACGCCCCCCTCCCCAGCTACCCTGCCCACTCTTAGCTCTTCTCTCCCCAAGGCCCTGCAGGCTCTGGGTGAACACAGGGCTGGCTGGAGGTCTTGCCCTGTGGGTTCCTGGCTATGTGGAGCCTCTGTTCAGCAGCTGTGCCAAGGGAGGAAGAAGACAGCGCACCGGAGACCTAGGTACATTCTCAGCTCTGCCCCTCATTTGCTGGGTGACTTGGGCACTTCTGAACTCCCCAGGCCTCAGTCCCTTTGTCTGTAAAATGGGTAACAGTGAGGAAATGCAGCCATGTGAGCTGGATTCATTGGCAGTAAAGGAGCTTTCTAGTAGCTCAGATGGTAAAGCATCTGCTTGCAATGCAGACCTGGGTTCGATTCCTGGGTTGGGAAGATTCCCCTGGAGAAGGAAATGGCAACCCACTGCAGTATTCCTGCCTGGAGAATCTCATGGACAGAGGAGCCTGGTGGACTACAGTCCATGGCATCACAAAGAGTTGGACACAACTGAGCCACTAACACACAGGGCAGTAAATGCTCAGCCAATACAGTCATCCCAAGACCCCCAGCAAACACAGAAATCCGGGTGCTCAAGTCCTTCCAGGAGGCCCTCTATCTGTGGGCCACACACCTGCAGGCACAGCGGCTGACCCCACTCAGGGCTGCAGTGGGCTGCTCTGTGTCCACCCAAATTCAAGCCTACTTGGCGCCTCAGAAGGTGCCCTTATTTTAAAGGGGGTCTTTGTAAATCTCAGCCATCCTGGACGTAGGGTGGCCCTGTGTTCCATGACTGTGAAGACGAGAGGACACAGGGCGAGATGAACACGGATTTGAGAGGGAGGAACGCGGCTGCAAGCCAAGGAGCGCCTTGTATCGCCTCCCTCAGGGCCTCTAGGGGGAACTGGCCCTGCCAACACCTTGATTTCAGACTTCCAGCCTCCAGAACTGTGAGAAAATAACTCTCATTGTTTTAAGCCATCAAACAGTTTGTGGTCATTTGCAACGGTGGCCACAGCAAACACACATAGCAGTTATAATTGCTGCGGTTGGTCACGCCTTCGACTCACCCTGGCTCAGCCTCTTCACCCCGAGGGCCGGCTGGCAGGAGAATCTGCTCCCACTGAGGACACCAAGCGGGCGGGATCACGGTCCTCGCCTTCCAGCGGGCAGCATGGGACCGGGGTGCCATCACAACTTGTCCAAGGTCACCGATCCGTGCCGGAGGTGGGCCTGGAAACCCGGTCACTCAATCCTCAGACCAAGGTCGTCTCCCCCACACCCAGGGACCTCTGTAGCTTCAGGGATCCCAGTCCTGGTGTCCCTTCCCCTGACCACATCTGGCCCGGCCATCTCGCCCGGCAGGGAATCCTGCAGAGGCTTCCTGAGTTGTGCAAGATGCCTCCGAGGGCTGGAGGGCAGGGTGAGGCCCTCAACACGTCCCCCGGCAATCACATTATTATTATTATTTTTTAATTGCTGTCACCCTGAAGTCCTATGAAGTGAGCAGACTGGGCAACACAGTCCCACTTTACAGATCCAAAACCAAGGCTCCAAGAAGCGGCAGGGCTGACACAAGGGCACTCAAAAGCAGCGGAGGTAGGTTTTAAGCTCACACCTTCTGGTTCTCAGTCTCCACAATTTCCATGCACTAAGCCATGAATACAAGCCACATCCTGAGCCCAGCGCTCTTTCACTCGCGCTTTACCACAGCCTGGGACGTGGGTACCATGGTCATCCATTCCACAGATGGGTGAACTGCAATGGTAGTCACCTGGAATGCCAGGACACACCACCTCCGTCTACTTTCAGCTCTCAAAGAGCGACAAAGTGAAGTGGCCCAGTCGTGTCTGGCTCTTCGCGACCCCGTGGACTGTAGCCCACCAGGCTTCTCCGTCCATGGGGCTTTCCAGGCAAGAATAACTGGAGGGGGTTGCCATTTCCTNACTGCAATGGTAGTCACCTGGAATGCCAGGACACACCACCTCCGTCTACTTTCAGCTCTCAAAGAGCGACAAAGTGAAGTGGCCCAGTCGTGTCTGGCTCTTCGCGACCCCGTGGACTGTAGCCCACCAGGCTTCTCCGTCCATGGGGCTTTCCAGGCAAGAATAACTGGAGGGGGTTGCCATTTCCTTCTCCAGGGATCTTCCCCACCCAGGGATTGAACCTAGGTTTACCTGCATTACAGGCAGATGCTTTACCCTCTGAGCCACCAGGGAAGCCTCTCAAAGAGGGGTAAAGCCAGGCACCCAGTTGTCTCCACCCAGGAGAACATTCTCTCTAAATATTTTGTTTCAGGCTCCTACAGGGAGGGAGGGATGAGTTACCGCAGGTTCACAATTCAGACTGTGGAGAGAGCAGGATGGGCTGCTGGGGGGTGGGGTTGAGATTCCAGGCCTGAGGCGTGCCCTGGCCTCCCAGTCTGCACTGTGTGCTCCAGGCACGGCCGGGGAGGTGCCTGTCCACCCCCTACTTTGTGTGTGCGTGTGGCACCCAGATCCTGCACCCCAGACACCTCTACCGCACCCCTCTGGGAACCAAAGAGGCTGAGAGGAGCCGCATTCTGTAGCCCAGGCTCCTCCACGGCCCCAGCCTTGACCGCGCACCTACTACATGCCAGCTGCGCCTTAATATTAATCCGAATAAACCGTGCTTGCTCAGTCGCGCCCAACTCTTTGCCATCCCATGGACTGCAGACCGGCAGGCTCCTCTGTGCATGGGATTCTCCGGGAAGGAATATTGGAGTGGGTTGCCATTTCCTCCTCCAGGGTATCTTTCCGACCCAGGAACGGAACCTGCGTGTCCTGCGCTGGCAGGCAGGTTCTCTACCTCTGAGCCACCCGGGAGGCCCTGAGCTAAGCAGCCCTACTTTAAAACTATCTCTGCTCTAGAGAAGGGCAGAGTCGAGTTACAGAGAGGAGCCTCGTCACCACTGTCAGGACACGGCTGGGGTGAGGCATCCCCAGGGCTCAGGGCCAAGGCCCAGGCAGTCTCCTTGGAGCCCTCCTCCCAGCCACACGGGACCTGAAGCTTGCCCGGCTCCCGGAAAGGCCTGATTTAACTGTGCACGTGTAAGTCAGGGGCTGGGGGCAGACGGAGGGCTGGAGCGGGGAGAGCCAAGGTTTAGTCTCCTTCTGCCGCCAACTTGCACCCTCGGTTTCTCAAGAGGTGGTGGTGGCTGGGGAGCCGCCGATGGCAGGCACCCCCAGCTCTGAGAGTCTGTGAGCTCCAAAAGCTCATTCTCACACCCCTCGGCTCCCTCCGGGGGCTCAGAGCCATAGAGATGAGAACGCAGGGGCTCCGATGAAGAGTCAGTCCCCAGGACCTCCTGACGTACTGGGGGACCCAAAGATCTGCCCCCACAGGTGATTCTTTAGGTTCCCATCCTTGTCTCTGCTCCTGACCTTGGCCGATCACAGCAGCAAGATGCTCTGCTGTCCCGGCTCCCGGCCCTGACTCCAGGCATGGCTCTGTACACAGCCCTCTGCAGGAGTCCAGAGCCCTGGCCAGCTGCGCGCCAGGCAGGGCAGGGACAGGTCTGCCCTGGCCACACGTGAAGACACTGAGATGCCGAGACAGAGAGACTTGCCCAAGGTCACACTGCTGCCCAGGGGCGGAGCCTGGGCCTGGCGTGGGCAGCCTTTTACCTTAGACTCAAACATCTGGGGGAAACCAGTGGCCCAAACAGGCCTCTGCTGCTGGGTGCCTGGAACCAGAGTGGGGCTGGCAAGACTCCTCACTCTCCACTGAGCACAGTATGACCTTGGACAAGTCCCTTCCCCTGGCTGGGCGTAGGTGTCAATTCCATGGGGTCATGGGGTGGCAGAGGTATCCAGCTGCCCAGGACAGGGCCACACCTGCCTGAGGAGGGTTCCGCTTTCACCCACAGGAGACCCTCTGGATCCTTTCTCGGAGCCTCACCCCCAGACCCTAAGATCTTGGCTGGCTGGCACTCAAGAGGCTGGCAGCTCAAATTGGAGCTGGCCTTGCACAGGAGGGGAGAGGAGGAGGGGTCTCAGGGGGCATGCAGGGATCCTGGCGGCCTAGCCTACCCCCCACTCTGCCACGTTCTGGCTGTGTGACCTTGGGTAAGTGCCTTCACTTCTCTGTGCAGCTTCTTCATCTGGGATGTGAGGATAAGAAGGCTATGGGAGGCCTCCCTGAAGTGCCAACCATGGAGTCATTAGTTCAGTGAAGGCAGCAGGCTTATCACCTGCCCTGGTGTCCTTGACCTGCACCTGTCCTGGGCGGAGAGAGACAGAGGGTGAGGGGGGTGGGGGCGGTCAGTGGGAAAACAGAGGGAGGGGCCCAGCCACGGGCAGCTTTTCTGACTTTCGGTTTGAAGAGGACTTTGGAGGCTGCCGGAGGCGTCCCACGCCCCAGCTCTCAAAGACCCCACATCAGCGTGCCTTCGGGAGCCCAGAGAAGGGGGTGGCGGGGCTAGTCCGGGCTCCTGGTGGTCTGGGTCATGGGCAGAGGCCCCTCCTCCTCTGTTTCCTTTCCAATTCCAGGCACTTCTGCAGAGCACCGAGAAGCGAAGACGGCCTTGCTGAGCACAGGCCCGGCTTCCCAGGAATGTGGGCTGGCCCTCCCCTCAGGCCTGCATGGGAGCTGGAGTCCCTCTGCCCCCTCAGGCAGTCCCCTGAGGCGCGATCCCCTCCCCAGTGCCCAGGGAGATACCTGCACTCCCACGAAGGATGCCTGCCCGTTGAGGGGCGAGTGTGTGCTACATCTCTGCCATCTTAGTACCCCTGCAACACACATTCACCTGTGGGTACATTCCAGCAGGCCCTGCACCTGCCAATGCGTGGACAGGCTTGCAGATGGCACTCAGGATGCCACATGTGCGTGCCTGCCCCTCTCACAGGGGCCAGCCCTCACCGGGGCACAAGCCACAGTCACAGCTATGGGGCCTCGAGGCGTGCAGGCCGACTCACCCGTGGGCAGCCTACGGCGTTTCTGTGTTGGCGCTACTTGCACGCATGTGACGGCATGGTGCCCTCACAGGTGTGAGTGTGTGCACGCGCGTGCAGGCACATGCATGCTGCAGCCGTGTGCACACTGTATTCTGCAGGTGAGCAGGTGGTGTTCAGGGCTGTGAACTGTGCTCACATGTGCTGGGGTGTGTCTGGGGGCCCCGGCATGCCATATGCGTGTGTATAATTTGAACACATACGATGCACTTCTCTGTGTACTATATTTGCCTCTGTGCATCTGTGCAGATCTGTGGACGTATGTGTGCCCTGATGAGAACGGGACTAGGGGGGAGTATGGAGGCGGCTGAATAATATGGGCCACCCGCCTCTTTCTTGGACACCACCCCCCTCACCAGCAGGGCTCCCCCAGGGACACAGCCCCCTCCCTGCCTCTGCTCTCCCAGCGAAGTTAACAGGCAGAGGGCCCTGAGGCCCCCTCTCCAAGCCCCCTCCTCCCACACACGTCAAAGGAGGGCTTCTCCGGATGGCGCCCTTGGTTCCTGGAGAGGCCCCAAACCTCAGCTCTGCCTCCTCCCAGCGACCTGGAGAGCAGCGCAGGCAAGGAGGGGAGCCCGCTCCGCGCCGGGCAAGCAGGCTTCAGCGCCGCACCTAGACCCTCTGCTGGTCGGCCTGCCTGCTCACTTACCCTTCTGAAGGTCGAGCCAGGCTGGGCCGACCCCTGCCCACACGACCCGGGTGAGCAGAGGACAGCCGTGGCGTGGACCGGCCACTGGGCTGGAACGGGTGGCTGCCCGTGGCAGCTCATCCTTGGGGCATGCAGAGGCCCTCTGCTGGATTTCCCAACCTTGGTCCTGCCTGGGGGCAGGGAGGAGCCCCCCTGCCCAATGCCTAGGGCTCAGCCAGAGGCCACCGAGGCTGGCTGGGGCTTTCGGGCGAAAGTGCCAACTCTACCACCCAGCATGACTGCTGCAAAACGGCCGGCCACCCCACTCCTGCTCCTCACCAGGCTGTCTCAGGAACCCGGGGGACTTGCCCCTGCCACCACACACCCAGCTGGCCTGACCCGGGCCGGGAAGCGGGGGGATGCTCCCTAGCACTCCGCAGCAGCCCACCCCACCAAGGGGACCCTCCACGGGGGCCTCCCTCTGCCTCTTTCCCGGGACTCTGGCCGCGGCGGGCAGGGGGCACCCTCCGGTCCTCTGCGTCTCCCTGGGACGAAGCTCAGAAAGAAGAGAACCTTGCCCCCCACTGCCTGCCGGCCGGCCCTTGCGTAACATCCATTAGATGCATTGGCTGCCCAGAGGCGGCCGGAATCTGCCTGAGATCCCCGGCATCCGCCTGTCCGAGGCCCCCCTGCCCATGTCCCTGGCGCTCCAGCCCTCCCCCACAACACATGGACCCTCACACTAGTGTCTCCCTCAGCGGGCCGGCTCCTAGTGCAGCCCGAGCTGCTGTCAGATAAACAAGCCCGGCTCTTACCCACCCCCCTCCCCCCCACCAACGCTGCCACAGCCACCACCATCAGCACTGGAAAAAAAAAAAAAAAAGAAATGAAATGAAACAAAATAAAATGGATGAGGGAGGAAGGGGAGAGCGAAACGGGGCGCTTTTTATTTTTTATTTCTCATGCTGGGGGATGCCGGTACTTACTTGGCTACGAAAATCGCCGCAAATCCGGCACGGTTTCCAGGCGGGTAGCCCCGGAATCGCGGTGCGGCAGCTGGTCCCGCGGCTGAGCCCAGCCGGCGTGCCCGGGTCCCTCTGCAGACTGTACCATCCCGCCCGAGCAGGTGGGGGGGGCGGGGGGGGGGAAGGCGCCGGCGCCGGCTTCTAGGAGAGCATCTA
>SJYA01002705.1:12479-44942 GCA_006410615.1 Neotragus moschatus
CCAAGCAGGAGGGGAGGTCAAGGGCATGGTGGGGGTAGGGTCGGGGCTGCGCTGGAGGGGAGGGGGTCCTTCGGGTGAGCGGTGGACGTGTGGGGTGGGGGCCACTGATAGAGAGGGGAGGATTTTGCCCATACTGCCCTACTTTCCCTTACTTTCCTAGGGACCCATTCAGCTAGGCAGGGGCTCTGGTGCCCCCTCTTTTTGAGCAGGACACCTCCAGACCTGGGGGGACAAAGGTCACATGGGGAGCAGGGGGACTCAAGACAGACTAAACACAACTGTGGTTGTAGGACCAATGGAACCAAGCGGGCAGTGAGCTTCCTGCTGCCACCGGAACACAGCCCCTGGACCCCCGCAGCCCCACTGCTGGGCTGGGCGCACCCCCACATGTCTGGGGGCTGCAGGTCTGCAGAGGACTCTCTCCAGGGGCCATTTCTCCACTCACAAGTGCCCCTTGGCAAATGGCTGCATATGCCTTTCACCTCTCCAGAATTTGCAGGGACATCTCTGTGATGAGCTGGGGGGCTGATGGTGTCCAGAGGACCCCAGAGACCCCCGACAAGGAGTCTGCAGGAATGGGATTCCCCCAGCCAGTTGCCGGCTTCTTCCCACCTCTTCTCTGCAGACCTGCTGCCCGTTTACCTTCCGACGGGTGAGGAGGCCAGCCCTGGGAGTGAGGGTAGGAGGTCACAGTGCATGCAGGGGCCTCTCTTAGATTCCGGAGCTTCCCCCTCCACCGGCCTGACCCCTCCTCCTGCTTGGCAGGAGGGCACTGAAGACGGAAGGACCTTTAGGACAGTGTCTCAGGGCACCTGTCCGCATGGAAGGGGTGCTATAGGGGCAGGGTGAGGGCTGAGGGTGCCCTGGGAGGCCGCTCTAGGCTCCAGCTGCCTCCTTCCCCTGCCCCCACTCCCAGCCCACTTCTGAGCTGCCCGCCCGAGCGTCCCAAGCTGCCGCTCCATCCCTGGGCTGGCACAGAATATCAATTTGTCTCGTTAAGCTGAAAGTCTGCACTGCACCAAAATCAGAACCCGGCCCGGGCAGAGGGGCCGCGAGAGGCAGAGAGCCTGGAGCACCAGTGGCCACACAGACACCCCCTTGCCCTTCATCGCCCCAGCCCTGCCAGGGTCCCCTTCTGCCGCTGGGCCGGGCCAAGTGAGATGCAGGGAGGCTGGTGAGAGGCTGAGGGTGCTACGCGCCGGGTGGCCTGGGCTCCCTTGGGGCCAGCGGAGGGGGCACCGGGCTGCGTTCCAAAGGAGCAGCCCTGGACGCCGCTCAGGGAGGCTGGGACCTCCCACCTCGGCCCCTTCTCAGGGGGTGCTGACGGGGGTACTCACTGGTCCCCCTCCACTCAGCCTCCTAAGACATACTCTACTTCAGGAGGGGCCATACCAGGAGTATCCCCTTCTCCAGGGCCCAGGGCAGGGGGAAGCCTCTGCCCCGCAACATGGGGCCAACTGAAAGTGTTGGAGGCATTGGAGTGAGGGTGAGCACAGAACGGCAGAGGGGAGAGGCCCACTTCAGCTCCCGTCCAGTGGGAACAACGGTGTCTGGGCCAGGAATCCCACCTTTATGACTGTGAGATGACTGGGGGCACACACAGCTCTCTCCCTGTGATTACAAAACAAACAGCCCCGCAAGGGGCCGCTTACAAGCCACCGTCCAGAAAGAATAATCCCTCCCGTGTCCAGTGCATTTTAGTTCGCAGAGGCCACCTGCAAAAGAGTAAATCGCTTGCTTCTCACAAGTATGCTGGGGAGAGCACCCAAATTACAGATGGGGAATCTTGCTGGCCCCGAGGCGTTGCAGCGGCCAGGGCATGGCCCCTCAGCTGGGAAGGGGCAGATAGAACCCGCGCTCCAAGCCTGAGGACTACAAGCCCAGGGCTCCCTACACATGAAGGCAGAGACACAGGCCGCCCGAGGGCCCATACTCATCTGCTTGGCTGTCCTAAGTCCTGCCTGCTCCCTGGCCCCTGTGAGGGCTGGGCTGGGCCTTCACTAAGGGACTCCCAACTCTTGGGAGCTCTTGGGTTTTGGTTCTCAGGATGTAAGCCTACGCATGGCATCTGGCTAAGCCCCCATCTCTTTGGCATTTCAGGCCTGTGAACGTCAGCCTCCTCATCCATACCCCAAGTACAGGATACTCCCTAACTTTTGAGGCAGTCCGAGTGTTAAATGGCAGAGTTTGGAAGCTTTCCTTGTGTTAGGCCCACAAACTTCTACTCATCCTTCAAAGCCCAGCTCAGATGCCCCTGCCTTACGCCTCCCCTGGAATCAATTCCGATTCCAGGAACAGAACTGGCCCATACCTCTGGCCCAGCTCTGCCCACATTTCACATCTGTCTTCCTCCCAGGCTTGTGAGCACGTCAGCTCCCAAGTTCCAGCTCCCAGCACACGGTAGGTGCCACAGCAAAGGCTCGAGTGAATCTGCTGTTGTGTGGTTTCACCTTATCAAATACCGCCACGAGAAAGACGCGTATCCAGCTCTCCCGTTTTATAGCGGAGCAAACTGGAGCCTCAAGAAAAAAGGTGTCTGGGGCTCACCAAGGTCATTCCTAAGGGTGAAATCTGGCCACAGACATTCACCCCTGGCCCCCTTCGCCTCCCCCTCCCACAGCAGACACACCTGGGGCATCTGGCCTGTCCTTCCAGGATATGTTGGGGGTAGGAGGTACTGGCCAGGCAGAGGCGTTGTGAAATCAGACAAACAATGGCACTAGTGTTGCAACTCTGGGAAGGTTGGAGATGACAGGTCAGGGTCACCTACAGGGAAGTGGGAGAGAGAGGCAGGGGCCAGCCAGGAGGATCGCCCGTAGCTTCTGCCTCCAACGTGATCTGGCTTGTGGGGGACACGGCTTGAGGTCAGGGTTGGGGGAAGATCTGAGAAACAGGGTAGGGTTCAGGGGAGAGCGGTTCCAGTGGGATTTCAACTGGTGTTTAGGTGGCCAGTTTTCTCCCCGGGGGCAGATCCCAGGGCCGAAAAGACAGGGGAAGTGGAGAGGGTCTGTCCACCCAGGGATGAAGGTGGGAGCCTGGCCCAGGCCGATGGGGGCATTTTTCACAGGGGAGACTGACAAGGTAGGTCCAGATAGGTCTGAGGGAGGCAGAGTGGGATGCAGTCTGCGGCCCGTTGTGTCCCTTCTGGAAGGTAACAGGCTCTCTGTGGCTTTCCCCCCTTGAGGGGAAGCAGAAATGAGAACTACGCTTGCCCTGGCCTTGCCCAGCTCAGGGTCTCCTGAAGCCTGGGCCGGGGTCCTGGGGCAGCTGCCATCACAAGGAGCTGCTGGCTGGGCCCCTCGGGGGATGAGAAGCTATTTCCAAAGGCCCCTGACATCCCTGCCTTGTCTGACTTCCACTAATCACTCATGGAGAGTTTGGGCTTCTTCCCATTTTACAGGAGAAAACTGAGGACTGGAGATTTCGAATGACTTGCTTAGGAGTTACAGGGGCAGGGAGGGCCAGAACTGAGATTCGAACCCAGATCTGTGCCACTCCAGATTTAGGCCCGTCAATCTATCCTTGCCTCAAGCCACCCACACAGCTCTGAGGCCCATGACTCAGACTCTCCAAGGCCCCTGGTCTTCAAAGGGCCACAGAATGTTAGGAGGCCTTGTGGCCCAGCTTGGCCTAACTCTTCCCTTGACCACATTGGGATCCTCCATCCACTCCCACCAAGGTCCAAAAGTCCCTTGAGACAACCTGGTCTTGGGCCGAGGCTTTGTGGTCAGACAAAGCTGAGTTCAGATCCCGGCTCCTTCATTTACCAGCTGTGTGACTCTGGGCAAATGGCTCAAACTCCCTGGGTCTCCATTTTCTCATCTGCACAATGGGGACAGTAATACCTATTTGGCAGGTCTGCAAGCTAGAGAGAATGGCGGCTGTTATTCAAAAACTCGGGGGTGAGCTTCTTTTCCCAACCAGGAAAGGTTGGGGGAGTGGGCCTCATGTCGCCCTTCATCCCACTGGCGTATGATGGTCCTCAGATGCCACTGGTGGGGCCTGGGCAGGGCCAGTCTCCAGAACTCTGAAAGCCCAGTCAGCCCTGCTGAGTCACAAACCCAGGTTCCTGCTTCCCGGCCTCCCCCTGGGTCTTGCTCTCCCAGTAAGGAGGGTGCAGGCCTGACTCCTGGCTACTCCAGCTGCCATTCACACTGACATCCTACTGTGTCTCACGTGTTGTGAGATTTGCCAAATCCCAAGCGCTAACCAAATTTCAGTCATGTCCAGCTCTTTGTAACTCTATGCACCATAGCCTACCAGGGATTCTCCAGGCAAGAATCCTGGAGTGGATTGCCATGCCCTCCTCTAGGGGATCTTCCTGACCCAGGGATCGAACCCACGTCTCTTAACGTCTTCTGCTTTGGCAGGTGGGTTCTTTGCCACTAGTGCCACCTAGGAAGCCCTTTCTGGGAGGTAGATCCTATTTTTATCCCCCCACCTCCATTTTACAGATGAGGAAACTGAGGTTCAGAGAGGTGAAATGATGTCCCAGGTCATAGAGTGAGTGGGGGAACTTGGGCCCGAAACAGGGCTGCGTGAGGCCCCATGCTGAGCCCAGGGTCTGTGGGAGGTGAGCATAAACCTGACCCAGGAAGCCACGTGGGACCTGAATTTCCCACAGATCTGAACACCTCGGAGGACCTACTCTAACCCTTCAGCAGGGTGGGGCAGGTACACAGCCATGGCTGACCACCTCCCCACCCACCATGAGGCCAGGAATAGGGGCTAATTAGGGAGTGGGACTTTCCCATCTGACAGAACAGAGCCTGGTGAGTCAAAAGCTACTCTGGGGAGACTCCCTGGGGTAGGCAGCCTTTAACGGGCTTGGGAAACCATGGTCTCATTCGTGTCCATCCCTCAGGTTAACGTGACCTTGTTAATGCACAAGTATTTATACACTGCCCACTCCCATCTGCCCATCCTGCCTCCTCACCTTGGTCTCCCCCTGCCATCCTCCTCTGGCTTACCCACCGCCTGTACCCTAAGGCCCTCCCTCAATTCCTCTAAACCCCTCTTTGGCTTCCCTTGCCTTCAGCATAAAACCCAAACTCCTTATCACGGCTTATGAGGCCTGGATGACTGTCGCAGACCCCTCCCCTTATCTTCTGTACATCAGGCCCTTCTTGCTTCTGACACATCCTGCATTTCCATGCCTCGGTGTCTCGGCGCGTGCTGAATGATCTGCCAGGAGAACTTCTACTCATCCTTCAAACTCAGTTCCAACACTTTCTCTTTCAGGAAGCCTTCCCCGATTTCTTCTCCATCATCTCTGCCTTCCCCACTACCCTACCAACACAGTCATCGTAATTAATTTTTTTATGTATATCTGTCTTGTTCATTGTTGGGGGGGGGTGCCGTGGGTTCCTTGGGGATAGGGAACAAGTCTCATTTGCCTATTGTATCCTGGGCACTGGGCACACAGCCTTAATAAATATTGATTGAACTGATGAATACAGGTTTGTTGAATGAAAATGCAATTTCCCTGGGGTTTTAAACTGGTATTTGTGTCTCTCTATGGCTTTGGAAATATTCTTTGGGCTTGCTTGGAGGTCCTGATTTAAAGGTTGCTGTGTCCTGAATGGGTCAATGAATGGGATTCCCTCTGCCTGCCCACCTTGGGAAGGGGAAAGGAAGACCCTCAACTTCCCTTGGATACCCTGTCCAGAGATGTGTCAACAGGCTCAGGATGCCTCAGCCTCTAGGGAAAAGCCCCTGTCCCTAAATGCTCTCTCCTAGATATCCACAGCCTGACACTTCACCATTAGTAATTCATTTCTTTGGATTATTCAGCCTTCACTGACTGTGAGGTACTGTGCTGGGGTCCCTATTTAACATTTGTGTGTATGTGTATGTATATATATATATATATATTTTTTTTTTTTTTTCATTTCTACTGGAAGACTGACTCCCTGGAGGAAGAAGAGGAGGAGAAAGGAGAAAAACAGAATGAGTGGGGATGGTGAATCCAGCAAGGTCAGGAGAAGAGGGAGGAAAGTCTGTTATTTGCTGAGCCCCTACTATGTGCCAGGCACTTAACCCAAGAGCTACCGGTTTACTCCTCATCACCCCCCCCAGATTTAGTGTTCTGATTTAGGCCGGATTCAGTGTTCTCAGGCCTCAGTTCAGAGGAGAAGAAGCCCAGAGCGGGTGAGTAGCTCGCTTGAGGGGACACAGCTGTGTGGGACAGGGTCGCGCATTCGAGCTGAGCACTGTCTGCGACCCCCGTGGACGTCCTCCCACCCAGGAGGCTGCAGGGACCTAGCGGGGAAAAGGACAAGGTCAGAGGGGGTGACAACTGAGATGCTCCGAGCTGAGAGGCCTGCCTGCCGAGGGGCAGGGAAACCGGACACAAGGCTGGGGTTGTGCCCAGTGAGAAGTCTGGCCGTGAACGTGGCCTGTGGCTCGTCACAGTGCAAGGATGGCTGCAGACGCCACGTGGGCTGTGTGCTGAGTGCCCTCCTTTGTGCCAACGCAGTCTAGGTGCCCACAGCTAACCTGCTATGTGGAGAGGATCGCTCTGGTTTTACTGATGAGAACACTAAGACCTGGAGAATGGGGAGGGTGTTTAGTCCAGGACTAAACAGCTGGAGCCAGAGTCAGAACTCAGATCTCTTCTGGAAGGCTCGTGGAAGGGTGGTGGGCTTGGGGGTTACCCTTAGGAGCTTTCCAAGCTGCCAGGGCTTTCAGCAGAACGGAAGCCCCCCTCTTGACCTGTCGCTCAAGTCCCCTGCTTCTAAGATGGGAAGGGGCTCATCTGCTTCAGCCCCCCTTTGCATCCAAAGGCGGCAAGGAAGTAGCAGTGGGTACATTGAATTTGGGCACTTGAGCCCAATGGACTAGCCCCAATCCTGCTCCACCCTGATAGGCTGTGTGAGTTTGGGCAAATCCTGCCCCTCCCCATCTCTCTGGCCTCAGGCTCCTTATCTGTAAAATAGGCACGCAGCATTATCTACTTCCTGCCCCTCTGACCGCTCATTTGTTCAACAAAGATCTGCTGATGCCCCCCGCTTGTCAGGCTCCTTGCTGAGTGCTGAGGATACAGCAGTGAACAGAAAAGCCCATGGTATCCACTCTCAGGAGGGTTTAGAGACAGCTGTGAAATGAAAGGACCACACAAACTGACCTGCATGTATAAAGGGGTCTGCGATGAAGGAGCGGAGGCTATGAGCGCCTGAGGCAGGAATGTCTCTGGTAGGAGTGAGGGAGGAGCTGAAGAATGTCTCCCTGAGGGGGTGGCGACTGAGCCAGAGTTCACTAGGAAAAAGGAGAAGGGCTCCCTGAGCGACTGAGCAGGAGCTCACTAGGTAAAAAGTGATGTTTGGCAAGGGGAGTGGCATGTGCAAAGGCCCTGAGGCCAAAAAGGGTTTAGCCATTCTCAAGGGGTACAGAGGCATCCGGACGACTAGCAGGGGAGAGTAGGCAAGGGGCTTGGGGTGGGGGTAGGCTTGTGGACCAGTTATAGAATGCTGGGAATAGGAGGGACCTTTGAAAGGGACTTCCCTTGTGGCTCAGCTGGTAAAGAATCCGCCTGCAATGCGAGACCCCTGGGTTTGATTCCTGGGTCGGGAAGATCCCCTGGAGAAGGGAAAGGCTACCCACTCCAGTATTCTGGCACTTCCTTGTGCCTTTGGATGCAAAGGGGGACTGAAGCAGATGAACCCCTTCCCATCTTAGAAGCTGGGAAGAGGAGGGACCTTAGGTTTGAAGAATTAATTGAATGGGATGAGGAACATCAGGCCCTTGGCAAGGGCCTGCCGCCTGAGAGAATTGCACAGTGTCCTGGGACAGCCACATCATACATCACCCACCTTCCCCAGGGAACACGTTCATTCCACAAACCGGGGCCGGGGCAGACCCTGGGCTAGGGACATACTAGCATCGACCGGGAGGAAAACACATCCAACAGACACGTGCAGACTCCCACACATGCTGGGAGGGGAGGGGAGCCACCCGACGGAGGAGAAACAGACCGGGAGAGGTGAAGTGGGGGCCCCCACCCCTGGAGTCATGGGCGACGGAGATGGGAGCTGTGGGCTCGGTACTTTCAGTCCAGTGCTACCGCTAGGGTTCTGATGGTTGCCCTGCTGGGCATAAGAGACAGCATTACTATGAGTCACAAATTGTAGTAATGAGGTGGCATTGGCCGAACAATGATTACTAAATACTGAGTGTGTTTGTTCTAAGAAATGTTCATATTTGGGCTCATTTAATTCTCACTCTTTAAGGTAGTTCTGACTATTATGCCCATTTTACAGTTTTACAGATGATAAAAACTGAGGCACAGAGAAGTCAGGGACCTTGGCCAAGGTTGTTTAGTAAGTAGCGCTGGGATTTGAACTCGGATGTCTTCCTACCCTGCTAGAGGCCTGGGGACTGCTTGGGCGCAGCTAGGCATGTCCAGCAAGTGGCTCAAGGGAGCAGGGTGGAAGTGAGCTGTGTGGAGTCAGAGGTGGGATGAAGAGGGAGGTGGGCTGAGGGCCTCCAAAGCTGTCCCCACAGGGCCGTCCCGCTTTCTCCCCGAGGGAGTTCTCTCTGGGACCTGCCTGTGGGGCTGGTTCCTGTGGAATCGGGGCCTGGCGGGGCTGGGAAGTGCTGCCCCGCCCCTCGGTCAGCCTAACCTTCCATTTTATAGGGAGGGGAGCTGCAAGCCTAGGCAGGCAGCCGACTGCCTTGGACGCCTGCAGCTGAGTCTGTGCCGGCTCCGGGGCAGCCCCAACCCTGCAAGAAATCTCTCCTGTCCTCTCGTAGGGCTGTCTGATCCGTACCCGCCTTCATCAGACAGGGGTCTGAGAGCACCTGCCTAGGGGCCAGGCTGCCCTCCGGACACCCTGCATCTGTGGGCCTCTGTGGACGGGACTGCTCCCCAGGCTGGGCCAACATCTCACTCCAGGGCCGCTGACAGGCTTCCCTGGGAGGTGCAGTGAGCCCTGGACCAGGAGCTGGCCGAGGTGGGACTAACTGCCATAGGCCAGGGGGCATTCCGATCTCCTGAGCCCGCCCTCCTCTCCCCCAGCCTCCTGCCCTGCTAACCCCAGGGGCCAGTTTGCCATGAAGAAAAATACAAGAAGAAAATAAACCAGTCTCGACAAACTGTAAGCAACTTCTTGGACGAGAGATGCTGTTTCTTTCTTGGTGGGGGCGGAGGGAGTGGTCACAGCAGAGAAGAGTGGATTAGAGGCTTGGGGGTCAAAGACATAGGATTGAACCCCAGCACTTCCACTTACTGGTGGGTAGCTTTGAGTTAGTCATTTGACCAATCTGAACCTCAGTTTCTACACCTGTAAAATGGGAATACCAATTCTTGCGATTGTGAGAGTCTCGGGAAGCATGAATGACTAACACGTATGCTTCTGGCACACAGTAGGTGCTCAGCAAAGCCTGGCTTGCTTCTCCATCTCTTTCCTGCAAGGTGATAGCAATTTTAGGCCACAGGAAGTCTGGCGATTGATTTCAAACAAAATGAGGGAAGGTATCACTGGCTTACTTCTTCAGCGTGAACTGAGCACGTACCACACGCCTGCTGGCATGATGACAGCCTCCTGGGGCAGATGGGAAGGAAGGGAGCAGGGAGGGAGGGTCTGCGGAGTCCTGGGTGCTGAGTGGTGCCTCTGCCCTAGTGAGGGTTACTTAGGGCCCCACCCACGTGGGGCTGTCTCCAACCTCTCAGGACCTCCCCCAAGGGGTGGTCCTGTCCCAGGACACTACCCCAAGGGTAGCAACCATCTCCTCTGGGCCTTGGTTAGGACTCTCAGCTGCCAGCCCCACATAGGAACCCCATAACCTCCTGCCTGAAAATCCAACTCCCACTCAGCTCCCAGAACTACCCCGGGGGCTGGAGACTGAGTGCTTTCCGGCTGGGGTATGGGCTCTGAATTCATGCACCCCTGGGTTCAAACCCAGATGCCATAACTCACTGGCTGTGTGACCTTGGGCAAGTCACTTCACCTCTCTGAGCCCCAGTTTCTTCATCAGATAGAGATAATGTCCAGCTCAGAGGATTGTGCTGAGAATTCACTGAGATACTGCGTGTAAAACACATCAGCCATCCACAGTTAACGGTAGCTTAAAAGGGTGCACAAGGGCCCCTCTCTTGCCTTGAAGCAAGTGGGGCATACGTATCCCACCCTGTGGGTTGGCACGGAGCAGTCTTGCCCGGGGTGCTCTGGAATCACTGGGACTGGCTCATGGACCGAGCGTGTGTCTGGCCACTGCACGCTGGTGGTCTGCAATCTGCCTCTGCCCCACAGACAGCAGCAAGCACTGCACAGCAGGGCACCTACCTCCCTGTGAGCCGGTCTAGAATGTTCCCCAGTTCACCCCCAGGCCCAGGCCAGGACGCCACGCTGCTTGCCTTTAGTGCGTTCCTCCGGGGGCTCGGGACCCCCTTCTGCCCTTGTTCCCTCCCACCTGCTCCTTGCCTGCCACCTGGCCGCCCTCATGCACCCCAGTGCTGGCAACCTGCTCTTGGGTCTCTCACTCTCTGCCGCAGGGCTGGCCGAGGATGGCTGCTCTGCCCAAAGGGACCTCAGTGTCAGATGAGGGGAGCCTGGTGAGGTCCAGCCCTACGTGGCTGGCGGCTAGTTACCTTCCCTCTTCCTTGCCACCTTTTCTGAACCTTCATAGCCTTCTTCTCAGTCACCAGCACCCCGGCCACCACCTTCTCACTCAGAATTTTCATTCCATGACACCTGGCACCCACTCCTCTGATCCCTGCACGACCACTTCTTCTTCCTCCAGCCCCGTGAGGCCCACTAGCAGCCAGTGAATACTGCGTCTGGAGCCAGGTGGCCCCGACGTGGTTCTGGCCCAGACCCTTTCCCCCTGTGACCGTGGACAAGCAGCTTGGCCTCTCGGAGACCCCTCACCGAGGGCAGCAATACAAATCAGGCTTTCATCACTGGTCAGGCACATGCCCATGGCTCCCCTGGCCTGGCTCATTCTTGTCCCCTCATCTGCAGGATAGGGAGGAGAGGAGTGTTTGCCCCAGGGACTTTCACTGTGATCCCCAGCCATAGCTGGGGCGAGACCGGCCCTGGTTGTAAAGCGCCATGCTAACACTGTGATTTTGCTTTGAAGGGCAACGCTTGTTGAGATCTACATTTTTTAGATGTGTTAAGGAAAAAACGAAAAACAAAAAACACATCACAGGCAGATTATTTATAGTCAGCTCCCGTACAGGTTTTTATCATTCCCTGCCTGCTCGGCTAAAAATAACAAATGACAAAGGTCACATCTGCTCCTACCTATCAGAGGAGTCTTCAAAGACCGAGGCTTTTGATTCACTGCCCGGGTGAAGTGAAAATCATGCTGCCGCAGACCCTGGAATTCCTCCCTGGGTCTTGCTGGGCAGCTCGGGAGGCCTGCAATGTCTCACTGGGCAGGTGAGCCCACCCTGCTGCAGTCACCGCCTTCCCCAGTACTGGGGAGGGAGATGGTGGTGGAACAGCAGGAGACTGGGCCCCTGTTTCAGGGTCTCAGTTTGTCCGTGTTCAAAACGAGAGAGGCGGAGTCAGTAGGTGCTGAGAACTTTCTCCTGATCCTAAGTGCATGCGTGCTAAGTCACTTCAGCTGGGTTCGACTCTGCACGGACGTATGGACTGAAGCCCGCCAGGCTTCTCTGTCTGTAGGATTCTCCAAGGCAAGAATACTGGAGTGGGTTGCCATGCCCTCCTCCAGAGGATCTTCCCAACCCAGGGATTGAACCCACGTCTCTTACATCTGCCTGCATTGGCAGGTGGGTTCTTTACCACTGACGCCACCTGGGAAGCCCCAATCCAAAGTGCAAAGATGCCCTGTTCCTGTCTCCTTCCCTTCCACCCTGTACCACCGTGGACTCCCTTACTGAACATCTACTGACCCCTGGTAATGTCGGTTGTGCTGAGGATGCTAGTAATCAGGGCAGTGTTTGTGGAGTGATGACAATGTGGCAGCCGTGTGCCCTCACGTGGAGGGAACTCACTGATTCCATGCCCTAGCCACCACCCAGCGGGAGGAGGACAGTTGGGGTCCCCACCTGACAGGGACACACGCACAGACTGGCACCAGGCCCTGAGGGCTGCCGGATGTGACCTGTGTCTCCCTCCTGGGTCGGCTCCAGGCAGTCAGCTGGGCAGGGCAGGCAGGACAGAAACCCCTTAGAGACCACTTTCCCCATCGCTGGGGGAGCCATCGTCCCAGCCTCGGTGACTCTCACACAGGCAGGGAATGGCCGTGGATGGACAAGGGCTTACAGCAGCCTGGGAGAGGTCCCAGGGAAGACCTCATTTCTCCTGGTGCTCGCCAGGAAAAGTGGGTGGGAGAGGCACTCCAGGCAGCGGGTACAGTGAGACTGGAGGTGGGGCTGGGTGCAAGTGCCTGGGATGTTTGGGGAGGGCAGGGCTGGGCTGTGGGGGAGGTTAGCAGTCTCCCTGAGGACCAGAAGCCTGCACCTGTCAGGAATGATGCTTGCCAGCTCCATGGGTTTTAGCGCACACTTCACATTCTTCTTTAAATCAATTCCCTTTTTAAAAAGTATACAACCTCTTGGGCTTCCCTGGTGGGTCAGATGGGAAAGAATCTGCCTGCAGTGCAGGAGACCTGGGTTTGATCCCTGGGTCAGGAAGATCGCCTGGAGAAAGGAACGGCAATCAGCTCCACTATTCTTGCCTGGGGAACCCCAGGACAGAGGAGCCCGGCGGGCTACAGTCCACGGGGTCACAAAGCGTCAACACAGACACACACACACAGCCTTCTCACTACAACTTTAGGCATTCCCAGCCATGAGATCATGGCTTGGCCAATTGTGTTTTTCCCCAAACACAATAAAATAAGTGCCCACTCCCCAGAAAGCGGCCCGGGCCTGCCCTTGGTGAACCGCAGTGTGGCCTCGGCCGGCGGGTGGGTTTGAGGCAGTCGATCTCATCTGAGTTACAGGAGGGTTTTTCGGATATCACAAGGGGGAGGGGAGGCGTTCCTGGGGTCGGCCCCACTGCATGACAAAAGCCGGGTGCCAGCAAGCCCCTCGCTGGGACTCACTTGCCCTCCCCTCCCTCGGCTCCACTCTCGGGAACAACGCACTCCTAGAAACACCTTTTTCCAGAAGCGAGCTGCCGCGGCCCGGGTGACCTCAATGATTAGCACACATTCCTGGCCTAGTTAGAAAGCCCCTCGCCTCTTGTATTTATAGCCACCTCTGGACGCGGCTTGCGCCTCTGAGGGAGGCCCGGCTCCTCTCTCGGCACCTCCGTGCTGCCCCAGCCCTGCCGGTCCCAACAGGCACTGTCAGACCTGCCCCCTTTGGATAGAGCCAGGGAGCTGGGACCTCACTGTGGGGGACTGGGACCGGGGAGTTCCTCCTCCCCGACCCTCATCTATAAAGTGGGTGCCATCATACGGGCCAGGCTGGGCTTTGATGAGCACTCAGCGAACTCACCTGAAGTCTTTACGACAACCCGGTGGGGGACGTTACTCTGTCATGCCATTTAGCAGAGGAGGAAACGGAAGCACAGAAAGGTTAGGTCTCTGCCCGAGATCACACAGCTCGCTGGGATTCAAACCAGACTCTAGAGCTTGTGTCCCCCAGCGCTCTGCTGAGCTTGGCGCGTGACACGGATCCTTAGCCCCCAAGTGTTACCTGCCTTTGGGGGCCTCCTTAGTTAGTTGAGCGTGTCCCTCACTGGCTGCAGTCAAGCAGCCACTTAATAAACAGATAACGATGGCCACGTGCTGGTCCCGGACACCGAGGCCCTCGGTTAGGAGGACTCGGCTAACTCGGGGACAAAGCAGGATGGGGCTGGGGATCACAGGTGGGACTCGAGTCCAGGGGCCCTCCCTACAGAGGGGACACTGAGGCCCAGATACAGGAAGCTCACGTGACGGGAGAGGACCCCTCAGTTCCATCCCCACAGCCACTACCCACCCCTGACCTCTCTCACCCTCTCATGTCAAAGGGGGAACACGCGGAATAAATGTATTCACACCAAGGTGTGAGGAACCCAGCCACCTTTCCCCACGAGTGTGCATAGTTACAAATGAGGGTTTTCCAGGAAGGACAAGAGAACGACTATCATTCTGTTTGCTCTGGAAGCGGCACGGGGCCAGGCGCTCCGCAGTCACTGCTTCATTCAGCAGACGTTGGCCCAGCCCCTGCTCCACAACGGCCGCTTTATGTTACCTGCGAGGCACTGTCACCCGCCTCAGCTCCTCAGCTCTGGCTGCACCCCAGTCCTTCGGGCCACCCCCCGACCTGCTCCCGCCACGGCACCCTGGCCTGGGGCAGGGGAGCAAAAGGGGAGGTGCCCTGTCCTGCTGCTCATCCTCACATCAGCCCCGAGAGGTGAACCCTGTCCTCAGACTCAAGCTAAAGCCACTGCCATGCAGCACAGTCGGATCAGAATCAGAATCTGCGGAATCCTGGAAGGGAGGAGAGGGCTCGGGTTGCCTGTCCTCAGCCGGGAAAGTGATGGCCGACCCTGATTTAATTAGCTTTTCCTTAGAATGAGCGAGGGAAGCCTGTAATTAGCTCGGGGGCCCGGAGAGAGAGGCTGGGTGCGGGAGCCAGGGCTGGAGCGGGCAGTGAGAGGGGGTGGGGGCCAGCTGTAAGCTCAGATGCCCAGCTGTGCAGGTGATGGGGGTCGGGTGAGCCCCTGGATGCACGTGGGAGGTGAGTGGAGAGAAACCCAAAGTAACACAGACAGAGAGATGGGCTGGAGGGGCCAAGAGTGGGCTAGGGACTGTGCCTTGACGTTGCGACTGGAAGTGCAGTGGAAAGCGTTAGTTCCTCAGTCATGGCTCTTTTGCAACCCCGTGCACTCTAGCCCACCAGGCTCGTCTGCTCATGGAATGCCCCCGGCAAGAATACTGGAGTGGGCTGCCATTTCCATCTCCGGGGATCTCCTTGACCCAGGGATCAAACCCTGGTCTCCCGCACTGTAGGCAGATTCTTTCCTGTCTGAGCCAGCAGGGAAGCCCAAAAATGATGGTTGCAGAATGATTTTTGCCTATGACTGATGCTGGAGCTGAAGCTCCAATCTTTTGACCACCTGATGTGAAGAGCTGACTCACTGGAAAAGACCCTGAGGCTGGGAAAGATTGAAGGCAGAAGGAGAAGGCGATGGTAGAGGATGAGATGGTTGGATGGCATCACTGACTCAGTGGACATGAGTTTGAGCAAGCTCTGGGAGTTGGTGAGGCACAGGGAGGCCTGGCATGCTGCAGTTCGTGGGGTCGCAAAGAGTTGGACATGACTGAGTGACTGAACTGAACTGAACTGATGGAACCTGATACTAGCTATGCTGTGATTACACTGGACCAAACTGTGTGGTGACTTTTCCAAGTAACACATCACCAGGGGCTCAGGGGTTGGCACCGAGGCCCAGGGGATGCAGATAGTCTCTTTGAGGCCCTTGCTGGTGGCCATGGGGCTCCTCCAGCAGTGCCAGGCATTAAAGCAGGGTTTCCCAGCTAGTAACAGGGTGAACCCTATTCCCAGTTCTGAGGGAGAGGCTCATAGAACAGGGTCTACACTTCATGTAGGGTAAGTGCACGTAAGCCAGGCATGCACAGGGTCTGGTCTGAGACCCTTGCCAGCTTCAGGCCTCAAGGGCACACACAGCCCAAATGGGTAGGGGGCCCCTCTCTGGGTCTAGCCCTCACTGGCCGTAGCTCCGTGGGCTTCCTGCTGTGGGGATCAGAGCCAGCGCCACCTTTCAGGAACGCAGCCTGACCAGGACATGCAGGAGAAGGATCCATCGAGAGTCAGCGGAGCAACGCTGCAGGGTTTCCACACCATCCTCAAAAGTAAGACGTTGGATCTGGGGCCACAAAGCCCACACTCATGAACTCTCAGCCTGAGGACGTTCACAGACCCTGATGAACTCTCACATCGCCACGCCAGAGGATGCTGGCCCTTGTGGATGTGTGTTTTAGTGCCCGAGGGGGGTTTATCTCTTGGTCTCCAGTGATTTGCTCTCTGACGCTCATTTTCTAGGTGTTTTATGGACCGTGTTAAGCATCCCATGTCCAATCAGCATCGGAGCAGGGTAGAAATTGTGTGAAGAGACGGTGGGAACAGGGCTGACACTTCTTCACTGACCTGTCCAGCCTAGGTGCTTGTGCTGTGCTATCTGAGATGTAGAGAGAAATCGCGGACGCCCTGGGGTTCCGCTCCTAGTCTGCGTAAAAACAGAGTAGACGCGTGCCATGCCGGGGAGGGGCAGCAGCACTGCCCGTTGCCACTGTCGTGGTGCTGACTGTGTCAGGGACCACGCGAGGTGCTTTCCCACACAGCCTCTCCCGTGTGAACCCTGCCGGGGCAGGGGCAGGACCAGCCCATTTACAGAAGAGGAACCAGAGGGTCAGAGAAGGGAGTACCGCCCGAGGCTGCTCAGCCAGAAGGGGCAGGGTGCGGCTCTGAACCCCCATCTGTCTGACACCGGAGCCTGTGTGCTCCCACACTTCACAGAGGCGGGGGATGGGGTTGGAGACGGCAGGACTCGGGGAACTGAATGGGCCGGTTTGAGGCAGAAAGGAAGCTGGATGCGTAATTCAGTTTGTAAAATCTAGTCTGTGCCCTGGTTGAGAGCCAGGCCGCCGGGACGCAGAGCGCCTGCCCTGCAGCTACTCGTGGGCCAGTGTGCATGCCCGGCTAAGCCCTACTTGGNGGTTGGAGACGGCAGGACTCGGGGAACTGAATGGGCCGGTTTGAGGCAGAAAGGAAGCTGGATGCGTAATTCAGTTTGTAAAATCTAGTCTGTGCCCTGGTTGAGAGCCAGGCCGCCGGGACGCAGAGCGCCTGCCCTGCAGCTACTCGTGGGCCAGTGTGCATGCCCGGCTAAGCCCTACTTGGCTGGCGTTCCTGCCCGGGGTGTGCGTCCTGCTAGACCCTGCCTGAGCCGTCTTCCCGTCCTGGGTTCAGGAGCGACCCTTCTCCCCACCCCGGCCCGTGGCTGATTTCTGTCCTGCTCCCCTCCCCACTCCATCCCCCGGAAGGTCTGCTGCGCCAGCCTTGGACCTGACACTCGTCTCCTGGGCTGTCAGTGGATCCTCGTGCTGTGCTTGTCGGCACCGGGCTCAGCTCCCCCACAGCGACCATCCTCTGCGTGGGGCTCAGAGTGCTTCACTAGCAAGTTCAAGGTCGCCCAGCTAGCAAGTGGAAGAGCCAGGATTTGATCCCATGTCCACCTGACGCCATAGTCCTGAGACCTTCTGCGTGACCCTGTCCACCCTGTGGCCGTCGTGCCCACCTCCCTCCACCTCCCAGGTCACCGCACTGGAAGCTGCTTGTTTTAGGCGTAGCCTCTGCTGAGGCCAGCTCTGCACTTGTCAGACGGAGAGAGGAGACGCGCTTTGGAACCCACCCAAGGAAAAGACACTTGGAATAACTCTCCCCCGCAGCTCTTGCTCCCCAAACGCCCTGCATCCTGAACGGGATAAGGCCTCTGCAGGACTCACGCCACTGCTGCCCATCTGCCCGGGATTCGCAGCTGACAGTGCACCCTCCAAGCCGTGACCTCACCGATCCTCACAGCAGCCCTGGGATGGGTGTCCTGAACCTCCTTTTACAGATGAGGAAGCTGGAGGCTCAAGCAGGTAACGGGGCATGCTCGGGGTCAGGTTCCCATGTGGGGGTGACCTCCCAGAGCCTCAGGTTCNCCTCCAAGCCGTGACCTCACCGATCCTCACAGCAGCCCTGGGATGGGTGTCCTGAACCTCCTTTTACAGATGAGGAAGCTGGAGGCTCAAGCAGGTAACGGGGCATGCTCGGGGTCAGGTTCCCATGTGGGGGTGACCTCCCAGAGCCTCAGGTTCTTCATCTGCAAAGATGGTGGTGCTCTTGGCTTCCCAGGGCTGCTCTGAGGGGTAAGGAAGACAAAACAGGGGGGAGGGTCTGGCGTAGAAGCTGATCCACAAGAGGCGCTCCACAGCTGGTGGGTGCGTTTAACTCTTCAGGCAAAGCCAAGACCGCAAACACATCAAGAGTCGGGGTACGGGCTCCAGCCACCACCTGGGCAGATAGGCCGGGGGGCCACAGCTAACAGCGACAACCTCGCTGGCTTCTACTGCTTAATCCTCGGCACGTGTCTCGTTGCATTCTCATCACAAGCTGCAGGAGGTCAGGACAACGTTTATCCCCATTGTGCAGCCGAGGGAATGGAGGTTAAGTAAGTGGAAACCAAAGAGCAGCTTTTTAACAGAAAAGGAAAAAAAAGTGACTCAAGCTCAGAGTATGACAGGCCTGCAAATCAACTGCAAACAAAAAAATTACCCCTCCCAGACTTTAGAACATGCCTCAGGTCTTTCCTCAACCCCACGAGTTCTCACTGAGCAAGTTTCTTTACTATAGAGTATATTGCTAGCTCTTTCCCAAAGCCTGAGGGTCAGGAACCCCTTGGAATTGTGGCCTCCCATCTGCTGGGTCAGTGCTAGACGCAAAGATGGGGATCCTGGTATCCCTAATCTTTGCGATTGCTTTGGAAGTCGGGAAACTCTGCTTCACATCAGCTGCTCCCGAAGGCATGGCCCAGCTGACATGTGGT
Organism: Neotragus moschatus; assembly: GCA_006410615.1. Taxonomy (NCBI): domain Eukaryota; kingdom Metazoa; phylum Chordata; class Mammalia; order Artiodactyla; family Bovidae; genus Neotragus; species Neotragus moschatus. The sequence continues at coordinate 30,998 of SJYA01002705.1, forward strand.
CAGCAGACATCAGAGTTCAAATATGCCCCTGGAAGAGCCCAGGCCAGGGGGAAATTCCCTCTGGAGTCGTGTTCCCTCACCTGCTGCAAAGCCTGGTGGATTCCCTGGGGAGTCCTGCATTGCTTGCAGCCAGGAGAAGGGAACGAGGAGACGGCCTGTGGCCTCCACTGAGTAGTCAGATACACAAGTCCCAGTGTGTCTCTCTGTGCCTCAGTTTCCTTTTCTCTAAAATGCAGGGCAAAAAGAATAGAAGAAAGCCAGCTGGCAGGGCTAGATGGGGTGGAAGCTACAAACCAACTGCTCAGGAGAGTAGCCAGCTTAAAATACATTTGTTTGTTTGGCTCAGAGCTCAAAATAAAGTTGAACCAAGTCCCAATGTTTAAAAATTGGGGACTTGTGCGTAGAATCCAGATTTCTGGCTTCTCTGAAAATATGGCAAGCATTGCTCACCCTGGGGTTGGCCGGAGGGGGTGGAGGCCATAGTGACGAGAAGCCGGTCAGCAGTTCGGCCCTAACCATGTCTGGCTTTGTGAAGGGCAGTTGCCTGCCTGGATTCAGGAGGTAAGAGGATTCACAACGCCGGAAACTCCATCTCTCACGTGAGTCAATGCCCTCCAGAGAAGGGAGTGGGTTTCTGGTATAAAACCCCTCCCAGTTATTTAACAAATACAGGTCATATGCCAGGGGCTCCTCTGGTAGCTCAGATGGTAAAGAATTAGCCTGCAATGCAGGAGACCTGGGTCGGGAGGATCCCCTGGAGAAGGGAATGGCAACCCACTCCAGTACACTTGCCTGGAGAATCACAGGGACAGAGGAGCCTGGGGGAGCTACAGACCATGGGGTCGCAAAGAATCAGTAACGACCAAGCAACTAACATTACACGCTAGAGGTTATTTTAAACACACCAGGTACAGTCTCAGGGGGCACACATATAACCAGACAACTATTTAATTCTCATGAGAATCTCATGAAACAAGCGCTACAGTAACGGCACCTGTTTCACAGATGAAGACACGGGCGCACACAGAGGTTAGCGGTCTTGCCCAAGGCTACATGGCTATAACAGTAAGGGAGGGCCTTGGGCCTGGACTCCCGGCAGACCGGCTCACAAATCTGTGCTCTGATCACCGTGTGAAGCTACCAAACCTCTTCTCTGGGGTCAGTGGCCAGTCCCGTGGCTTCGTCCAGGTTCCCACGTCTCAATATGAAAACAAACTCATCACCCCTCCCCCCACTCTCCTCCTCTCCTGGCCTCTCTTTATCACGTCCCTCCCTCCCCTGGTATGTCAGTTGACTCCTTCAACCCTCTGCGCACTCCTGTAGGGCACAGGAGCCGCCATCAGCTCCGCCACCTGATGAGAAATTTGCGGCACAGACAGGTCAAGTGACTTGTCCAAGGCGTTGCGGCTGGAGCGGCAGGGCCGGCGTCCAAGCCAGGCCATCTGGCTGCAGGGTCTGCACTCCTGGCCTCCTCTCCCCTGCTGCCCTCTCCCAAGTAGCCACCCACCCCTGCCGTCCGTTTCTTCCCTCCTCCACGTGTTCACTCACCCATCCGTCCAACAAACGCTCAGCCGAGGCCCCGGGCTGGCCATGGGGCCACCTCTCAGGGGCATGGAGACGGGCGGGAGTGGGAAGACGGCACCCTGCTCCCAGAACAGGAACTGCTCATGGCCACTCCCTCTGGGGCCGAGGCCAGTGGGAAAACTGGTTTCCAACTGACAGCCCTGGAGAGCCCGGGAGGAAGCCGGTGGCACCTGGCAGCTTCCAGCGGGGCAGGCCCCCAGCCAGGACCCAGGATCCAGGGAGACCCCGGCCGCCCTGCACCCATGCCCCAAGTCCCTCCCTTACAGCTGGAGCACCCACCAGCCTCTGCCACTGGCCCCCTGTGGGGCCCTGGACGAGCGCCCTCCCTGTTGCGGGCCCCAGGATTCTCATCTGTAAAGTAAGGACATTAGATCACTGGAGGTCACAAAAGGGCAGCTCAAATGCAGCCAGACCCAGTCCATGGATGTATTTTGCTTAAATATCTACAGAACGCCTTTTTTTTTTTTTTTTTTTAATAAACTTTTTGGTTTAGAACAGTTTTAGGTTTACCAAAAAATTGCTAAGAATAGTACAGGGAGTTCTCACCTACCCCACTTCCAGTTTCCCTTATTATTAACCGTTTACATCAGTACTGTGCATTTTTCACAATTAATGAATCAATATTGATATGCTAATATTAACTAAAGCCCCTACTTGTTTCACAGTTCTTTAGTTTTCACCTCCAGTCCTGTTTCTTTCCCAGGATCCCATCCAGGAAATCACAGTATATTTTAGTCATCATGTTTCCTTAGGTGCCTCTTGGCTGTGATAGCTTTGCAGAATTAAAAAAAAAAAAATTGTATGCCTGAGAAGCAATGTTTGGGGTACTAGAAATATTCTATACGTATTTTTATTTGGGTGGTATAAATATGTGTAAAAATCGTCAGATGGTACCATTGAGATGAGTGCTCTCTGCCCACTTTAATGTGCGTGCGTGTGTGCCTGCTCAGTCGCTTCAGTCGTATCTGATTCTTTGCGCCCCCGTGGACTGTAGCCCGCCAGGCTCCTCTCTCCATGGATTCTCCAGGCAAGGAGACTGGACTGGGTTGCCGTGCCCTCCTCCGGGGGATCTTCCTGAACCAGGGATCGAGCCCACATCTCTTACGCTTCCTGCATTAGCAGGTGGGTTCTTTGCCACTAGTGCCACCTGGGAAGCCCGTCTGGTGCGTAGTGAGTGTTCAGTATGCGGGAATCATAATGGTTATTATTGTGCATGTCATATTTATATTATTAAAACAAGTACATAACTCCTGTTTCTCCTTAAAGCAAACTCCATCCTCTCCCTCCTCAGCCTCTTCCTGTGTCTTTGTCCCTCCCTGCCAGGAAAGGCCAAGCTCTGACGGCTGGACGGTGGCGAGACAGAGGCAAGCCTGCACAGGTGGCCCAGACTGGCTAAGGAACCAGGAACCCCCTGAGGGTGACCCTGGATCTGACCCCAACATGCAGGGAAACTTTGGTGGAAGCTGGGGTCCCAATCCTCCCCTCCCTGAGGAGCCTCTTGGGGAACAAAGGAGTCAGCCCCCAAAATCTGCATCCTGATCCCTTCAGGGGTCCCCCTGGCCAAGGATCCCTGGGGACAGCAGGGAAGCTGTGGGCTTTTGGACGGGCACTGCAGAAAGCACAAGGAGAAGGTCGCCTTAGCAGCTCGCTGATGGCCCAGCATCTTGTCCCGAGGGACGTCCGCTTCCCCTGTGTGCTGACCCCAAACCTGTGCCCAGAAGCAACAAGGTCAGCAAGAGGCAGGTCTCAGATGCTTCAGGGGGGCCTCTTGCAAGGCGAAACCAAGCTCTAGGTGACCCCAAACCTGTGCCCAGAAGCAACAAGGTCAGCAAGAGGCAGGTCTCAGATGCTTCAGGGGGGGCCTCTTGCAAGGCGAAACCAAGCTCTCGGCAGGATGGGCTGAGAGGCGGCCAAGACCAATGAGACGACGAGGGAAGCAGGGAGAATGGGGACTGGGGGGTCGGAGGCCAGGGCTGGACCTGTCTTGCCCTCTGACTTGCTGTGCGACTGCCCTCTCTGAGTTTCACTTTTCTCAAGGCGACATCGTTCTCAACAGCAGCAATAACAGTAGCCACAGCGACGGTGCTGGTGCTGCTGCTGGTGCTCCCAGTTTTCGCGTGAAATATGTCTGAGGCATGACTTCAGTCCTCACAGACACCTCCAGGAAGTAGATCCACTACGATCGTCTCCACTTCACATGTTGAAAAATGAGGGTCAGGGGTCAAGAACTTGCCTACAGCTTCCAGCTGAAAGGTCCGCAGACACAGGATTCAATCTGTCTGGCTTGGAGTCCGGGGCCATGACCTAGACCATCTCCTCTGCAGTTGCGCCTGTGAAAGGGGCAAGTAGCCTCCAGGTCTCTTCATTTTCCTTCCAGCGCTGACCCTGTGGGCTCTGAAGATGTACCCCCTGCTCGGGGAACACTGAGGGGCAGGCAGCGGAGATGCTCAGCGCTATGGGGCTGCATCTGCCGTCTTGCTTGGTCTTCACAAGAGCCTTATGAAATCGGTCCTGCTAGCACACCCCCATTTTACAGGGTGGGAAACAGGGACTGGTAAATGTGCAGTCTCACAGGGACCTGGATTTGAATCTGGGCTATCTCTCACACTCTCGCTTGAGTCAGCTGTTCTCTGCAGGAAGGGTGCCCAGAGAGCTGAGTGAGGCCAGAGACCGACCCCTCGGGGCTCCTCATCAACTTCCAAAGGGGGTGCTGCCCTCCAGCCTCCCCCCGGGCCCAGGACTCACAGGCTCGAGGTCCCTCCTCCACACTGAGTTGCCTCCATCTCAGTGCCCCCCTGGCCCTGGAGACCCAGACCCTCGAGGGGCCCAGGCAGTGCAGGACTGTGGGCAGTGCTGGTGAACGACCCACCCACACCTGAGCTGGAGACGGTGGAAAATCCCCAAGGGTCCCCCCCTTCATACCAGGACACAAACCCCTACCCTGACCTCTTGGCTTCAGCATGGATAGCCCCCGCTGCAGAAGTCTCCAGCCTGTGGTTACACCCTATGAGGTGGCCACTCCAGCTGCCAGCAGGGCTGAGACCTGCCTTTCTGGTCTCGGAACCAGTGAGGAGCAGGCCAGGATGGGGAGGGGCGGGGGAGCACGGCCGGCCTCCCCAGCGCCTGTGCTTGCCGAAACAGCGCCTCTGCCAAAAGCTGTGCGGGTGGCGGGTGCTTCTCTGTGGCCCCGGCTTCCTCCTGGGCCGCCGTTCACTTGAGGCTTCTGATCCTATCAGCAGCGCGCTGGCTCCAGTCCTGTTACCTGGAAGTCCTTTTGTTCTGAGGACTCCCGGTACGACGGGCTGGTGTCGAGTGGCCCTGGGATTGTGCGGAAAGGGTGGCCACCATCTGTGCATCTGGCCAGACCCTGGGCACAGAGGCTGCCAATGAAGCAGCCACGTGAGTGCGAGCGCTGGGGGGAGGCCAGGTAGTGGGGAGGGCCTGGACCAAACAGCCTGGATTTTGCCTCCCCCAGGAAGCCTTTCTCGATTAAAGGGAAAAAAAGATGACACAGCCCCTCGCTCATCCTGTCTCATGTCCCCACGATACTCCTTGCTTGTCCCCTTATAATGTGCCCAATTCCTTTCCGTCTGTTGACAGAGAGCAGGAAGAAAACACGTGTGTTTCCTGATGGGCAGAGAGACAGACTTTCACCAGCGTCTCCGGAGAAGGAGCACTTCCACTCGAGTGCCTACCCAGCTCCTGTCATTCTCCCCTTCTCGTGCTGACAGTCTCCTTTATTTTAAACATTTCAGGGGTAAGGAACTTGCCCTTGACTCTGTTTTTCTCTTTTTACGTGAATTGATATTCTGCTGATCGCAACGGCTCCTCTTTGACAAACAGCAGGACGTCTGTGTGGCAAACATATGATTGAGTCAACCCAGAGACTTCCTTTGCTTCCCAGGCTTTTGCTTTTTAAAACACAGGTTAAGTCGCACAGGTCCTAGACGGGCATTTCCCTGGCGCAGGGACTGCGGTGCTGGCAGCCCCGCGGGCTGGCTCCTGGGTGCTGGTGTGAGTGTGCGTCCCTCTGCTGCCCCTCGCTAAGGAGCCCTGGACCGCTGCCCGTGTCTGGTCCTTGAATCTTATTTTCCTGTTTTGTCTCTTGGCTTCAGCGCTGCACACTCCTCCCCTGCGCACTCCTCCCCTGCAACGTAACTTACTGCCCTCACAACCTCCCGGCACTTCCTCTATTCCACAAGGGCTCAGCGCCCACTGTGGGTCAGGGACTAGGGATACACAGATAAACAGATGTGGGCTCTGCTCAGGGAGGGGATTCCCTAGTGGCTCAGTGGTAAAGAATCTGCCTGCAATTCAGGAGACCTGGGTTCGATCCCTGGGTCGAAAAGATCCCCTGAAGAAGGAAGTGGCGATCCACTCCAGTACTCTTGCCTGGGATATCTCATGGACAGAGGAGCCTGGTGGGTTACAGTCCATGGGGTCGCAGAGAGTTGGACACGACTAAGTAAGTACGCAGGCACATACAGGGAGCGAGGATCATGACGTGATCCATGTGCTCAGAGAGGTTGGATCACTTCCTCTGGGTCACACAGCCAGCAGGGAATACGGCATGAAAGGCAGACCTATTTGACTCTCAAGCCCAAGCAAGCTCTTTCCACTGCCCGCCACTCTTGGAGACTTTAGAGTCTAATGAGAGAGCTCTAACTGAACAACCAAACAAAACACAACAGGATACCTTCTACCACAGAAGAGGCATTTCGGAAGAGCTGCAGAGAACGAGGAGGAGAGTGATTGATTTCCACGGGGGACGGTTCCAGGAGAGATGAAACGTGAGCAGGGTCTTCCATTCTCAAGCTTAAGAAACCACATAACTCGTGTGGTTGAAACTGTGTAAAGGAAGAGCCACGAGGCCCTGAGTGAGGAGTACTGGGTTTATTTATGGGTAAAATGCCCAAGAATCAGCTGCATGAACTGGGGGTCATCTCTGCTCTTGGCCACAGAACAGGTGGTGAGGTCCCTGTCCCTGGAGGTAATCAGCAAGACATTTTGAAAAGGTGCCCGTCACAGGGTGGGATTGTTGAGTTCTTTGGTTCCTTCTAGTAATAAGATGTTACGAGTTTTATTATTCTTTCCTAGTGCAGGAAGGCAGGTCCCTTTTTAGTTCTCCCACTGACCCTGGGGAAGGGCGCCCTGAACCCCAGGCACCCAAGGCTGAGAGCGGGCAATTGTTCCCACTGGGGCCACCAGGAGCAGAGACCCATTGGGCAGCTGGTGACACTTCACGCCCTGAAATGTCCTCTCCCACCCAATTCTTTCAACAGTTTCAACATGGAGGGCTTCTTACTCCCATTTTAAAGACATAAAACTGAGGCAGCAGAAATTTAAACACCTTGCTAAAGACTGCACGACTGGGACCTAAAACCACCAGTGGGAGAACTGTGCAGCCTGGCAGTTCTCACCATGCCCACCTCCCCAGACAGAACCTGTCCTGAGCAGCCTCGGGGTGTGGAGTGCACAGCCCCAACCTCTTTGCTCCATCCCTGGCATTCCAGACTCTCGGACTACCTGGCCAGGGGAAGACAAGTCACAAACTAGGAGAAAGTACTCGCAATCATATGGATAACAAAGGATATATTCATACACAATATATACTATAAAGAGGAGGCTTAGAAAGTAAAGACTCTGTCTGCAATGCAGGAGACCCAGGTTCAGTCTCTGGGTCGGGAAGATTCCTGGAGAAAGGAATGGCTATCCACTCCAGCATTCTGGCCTGAGGAGTTCCATGAACAGAGGAGCCTGGCAGGCTACAGTCTATGGGGGTCACAAAGAGTCTGACTCGACTGAGAGCCTAATGCTTTCACTTTTCAGATAACAAAAGAGGCATTCACAGAAAACATATGCTATAAAGAACTCAATGAGACAATTCTGGTGTTTAGTTGCTAAGTCGTGTCCAACTCTTTGTGACCCCATGGACTGTAGCCTGTTAGGCTCCTCTGCCCATGGGGTTTTCCAGGCAAGAATACTGGAGTGGGTTGCCACTTCCTTTTCCAGGGAATCTTCCTGACCCAGGGATCAAACCCACATCTCCTGCTTTGCAGGTGGATTCTTCACCACTGAGCCACCTGGGACGTCCAACCAACAAGACAAACCNGACCCCATGGACTGTAGCCTGTTAGGCTCCTCTGCCCATGGGGTTTTCCAGGCAAGAATACTGGAGTGGGTTGCCACTTCCTTTTCCAGGGAATCTTCCTGACCCAGGGATCAAACCCACATCTCCTGCTTTGCAGGTGGATTCTTCACCACTGAGCCACCTGGGACGTCCAACCAACAAGACAAACCACCCAACAACAAAAGAGAGGCAAAAGACTCATAGAAACATGTTGAGTACGTTCCGGCCCTCGCGTGCACACGTTTTCACGTATCACACGGCACTTCTGCATCCACTGTCCCCTGGCGCCAGCACTGCCCCTCAGACAGGAACTGCCATCCACCTCTGCAGAAGGGCTGACTTGCTTTGTAAACTAGTGTTAGTTCCTATGGCCTAAGACATTGCTCAGGTGTGGAAAGTCTGCCAGTTGGATTTCTGTATAGAGAAGGATGCCTGTAGTTTTTGCTTAAAAGAAGTTCAGCTGGGACTGTTTTGGGGGTTGTTTCTGAGCAGACTTGGGGTAGACATTTCTCATGGGTGTGAGCTGACTTGATGAACCCCTCCCTCTTGGTTCACTTCTCTCTGGATGCTCTTGTCAGCAGAGGGGGTGGTGGGATGTCTCCACAGTGATGTCAAGGAGCTGAGCCTGCCGGCGTTGGCTCATCTCTGCTTCTGCAGGTGGGTCAGGCTCTGGGAGGCCCTCTGCTTCGGCCACTGAAGAGCCAGCGGGCTCTGGGGCGGACAGTCCAGCCCTTTGTGATTTCCCACGGCTCCTGGAGCGCCTGCTCCACTCCCCAACATGGCTGGGACTCTGGCCCAGCCAAGTCTTGGCGCCAGACTTGGAAATGCAGACAGAGCCAGGTTAGATTGTAGGGGGTCGACGTCCCCTCAACTTACACTGCATTTTGCAAAAAGCCTGGACTCTGGAGCTAGAACTCCTGGGTTCCAGTCTTGGCTAGGGAAAGTTCTGTGCTTCAGTGTCTCCTTCTGTAAGATGGGGATAAAGCCTGTGCCTGCCTTATAGGCTGTTGTGAAGACTAAATGATTAACTTTTTTTTTAATGAGGATCACTTTAAAAGAACCTTCCTTGTTTCTGTTTTATGCTTCGGTTTTTTGACCTCAAGGTATGTGTGATCTTAGCTCCCCAACGAGGGGTCAAGCTCCCACCTTCTGAACTGGAAGGCGAGGTCTTAACCACTGGACCACCAGGGAAGTCCCCAGTTGGCACCTGTTAAAGCATTTAGAATAGGGCCTGGCATGTAGCCAGCACTGTATTAAGCAACCGCTCTCATGATTGTTAGCACTGCTACTGTTATCATTTCACTCAGCCACTGTGGATGGAGGGCCATATATATATGGAGTCAGATGGATGGGGTTCAAATCCCAGCTTTGCCATTAACTCGCTGAGCGACCCTGGGGATTTCACTTAACTGCTCTGTGTCTTGGTCCCCTCCCTCTTCTGGGAAATGGAGATAATGAACATACATATTTAACAGGCTGGTGGTGAGGATAAGAGGCTCAAACCAGTGCCTGACTCACAGCAAGTGCCTAGTGAACCCTAGGTACTATTATTATCATCAATATCTGAGTTACCGTGACTTCTGCCAGGTCAGGCCAGGCGCTCCACAGCTGCCCTGGGAGGAACTCACCATCACCTTGGACAGATCCACTAGCACTTGGGGCCCCCTAAGCCCCTCCTTGGATTCTCTCTGCCCACCCCCTGCACTCCAGACCTAGAACTTTGACCCAGCCCTTCCCAGCATGCCGCTACTCCCCAGTCCTCTCCTAGCTGCAGAGGGGTGTTTTCCTAACACTCATCAGATTGCTAGAGCTCTCCAACAGCTTAGCCACTGCATGTAGACTGCAATTTAAACTCCTCTTGGGGGTCCTCTAGGCCTGGCCCCAAGGGCCCTGCTGAGGAGGTATCCCCCTGCCTGCATAGCTGACTTGGGGGCCTCACTCACCGCTCCCCAGCCCACTGTCTTCCTCATTCTTCCTCAGCTCCATCAGGGCCACTTGCCCCTGGCCCCCACCCTCATCTGCTCAGAACGCTCTCCCCAAACCTGTCCCCCTCACCACCCCCGTGCCTTGCCCCAGACCTCTGCATGGCTAGCTGCTTCCACCATAGGGACCTCTGGCCAGAAGTCCCCTCCTTGGGGCTGCCCAGCACTCCCACCCTGCTGCTCTGCTTTGTTTTATTCAGCACTAGTCATGTCCAGAAGCCATCTTTTGTATTTATCTGGTCAACTGTGCGAGGAGCGGGCCTCATGTGTTTCCCTCTCAAGGGTACCCCAAGGTGAATCAGAGGATAACAGAGCCTGCACATAGAAGATGCTCCATAAACACTCATAAACGGAGACAGAGGGAGCTGAGCAAGCCCTGCCCCCAGGCATCCTTTGTTGTTGTTGCTCGGTCACTGAGTTGGGTCCAACTCTGCGACCCCGTGGACTGCAGCATTCCAGGCTTCCCTGGCCTTCACTATCTCCCAGAGTTTGCTCAAACTCACGTCCACTGAGTTGGTGACGCCATCCAACCATCTCGTCCTCTGTCGTTCCGTTCTCCCCTTGCCCCCAGTCTTTCCTAGGTCTTGATCCCACAGCAGGGTCTTTTCCAATGAAGAGCTCATGCGTCTTTGGTATTATGTAATAAAAGAGGTTGAGTCCCAGTGGTGAAAACACAAAATCTTTGCCAACCTTGTGAGCCTCGGAAGCTTTGCAGCCCGTCTCGGGAAGAGGAGGAGGGGTGGGTGTCACCTCCTGTTCCTGTGGATGGCTCATAGATGGCTCTTCTCAACCTCCTTCTGCACCCACGCCTGTCAAAAGCTGCTGGGTTTAAACACTCGTGTTTCTGTTCCACATTATTGATTGTTTAATATTCAAGAGATGGCATTAAATAAATATGTGCACGATTATGTAATGTGTTTGGAAACAATCTGGCTGGTCCAAAAGTGCTTGGGCAAGAAACAGAACTTCAGCGAGGCGAGAGATCTGGGTGATCTCCAAGGGTTGAGGACAGAGGCACGTGGCCCAGCTGCCTGTCTACTCCTTCCCCGGTTTGGGTCTGGACTCGCTCATCTTCCTTAGTGCGGGGAGGGTGGGGTAAGTAGGAAGTGAGCTCAGAATCTCTGAGTTGCACCCTGGATCTCCCAACTCCTGGCTGGTAGTTACTTCTCTCTGGGTCTCAGTCTTCTCACCTGTGAAAGGGGCTGATGACACCTTCTGGGGTCAGAGGAGATGCTGACTTGAGCTCTGGCTCAGGGGCTGTTTTTTTGGAAAGTAAGTTGGGTCTGATGCTCGAAGATGCGCAGCTTGACCTCTTGTCCCTGACAGGTGTGGGTCTCGGGGAACAGGCATGGACTTTGAGGTCCTCAGGTATATAGTGCAAGGCGGATCAAGCAAGGCGTTAACAGAAGCCCAAAGAAAGGGATTTGGGGAAACAGAAGATGTGGTTAATCCCAGCTAGGAGCCAGAGAGGTGCCTGTGTGGACCTCACAGAGGTGCCACAGGGGCTGGCTCTAGAAGGCCGGATGGCATTGTGACCCTGGAGAGACAGCTGCCCATTTAACTAACATGCACTAGACAACCAGGCATCTATTTATTCAGCTGAGCGCCTACCATATTCCAGCTACTCTGCTAAGCACTGCACATGGATCATCTCCGCTTGACCTCGACAAGAAAGAAACGCTGCTGCCGCCCGATTTCACTGAGGAGGGACCTGAGACTCGGTTCACTATGTGCAGGGATCCTGCCTTCCTTCCATGAGGCCTTCTCATTCTGCTCTTCATTCATACGCAAAGATGTGAGGGGGAGTTTCCCACACCTGCACCGTGGTGCATAAATAATTGACGAGTCCCCACCAGAGCTGCGGAGGGAAGGCAGCTGCTGTCAACCACTGCTTTCCTGCTCAGCGGACCCTCCGTCAGCACCCCTGCACCAGCGCTGTCCTCCCAGGCCTCCCCAACGTGCAGCTCCCGCAAAACCCCAGTCTCCAACTCACCCCTCCACGTCTTCTGGTTAAATGAAAGGCGTCAGGGTTTGGAAAATGGGGCCCATGTCTTGCAGCCTCTGGGGACTGGGTGACGAAGTTCAGCTCTGGAAAAGGAGAGAAGGCATCGGTTAGGGGCGAGTGACCCCATGGGGACTCAGGTCAGGAAGGAGCGGGAAGGGAACAGTGGTGGGCCGTGTCCCTATGTGCCGGCACTGGGCTGGCGCCAGGGTCAGGGAGGTGGAGATGGGAGAGAAGCGGGAGGACTCCGCCCCTGCCTTCTCCATCAGGACTCACTTGGGTGGACTTCACCCCCTCCCAGGCCCCATCTCAGGGGAACCAGTCTACCCGCCAGGAGAGTGTCAGGGTGAGGTCTCCCTGTCCTCTGTCTGATGGCCGCTGTGGCCTGAGTGGGCAGAGGAAGCGAGGCAGAGAGGTCATAGGCCTGTGCTCAGAAGGACAGAGGCGCCGGGGCTGGTGGCTGGACTTTTCCAAGCCTCTGTTTCCCCATCCGCAGGACAGAGATAATAATGCCTATTTTCACGTGCATTCACGGGCGATGTGTGTGAGCAGTTTTATCACACGTGTAGTGTTACACAAGCACAGTCACAATCAAGATACAGAACCACTCTGTCACATAAGCTTCCTTGGGCCACCCCATGGAAGCCACCCCCACCCACCTGCATCCCTTGTTCGGTTGCTGAGTCGTCTCCGACTTTTTGCGACCCCATGGACTGCAGCCCTGGAGTTTGCTCAAATTCAAGCCCACTGAGTAGGTGATACTGTCTAACCATCTCATCCTCTGTCATCCCATTCTCCTTTTGCCTTCAGTCTTTTCCAGCATCAGGGTCTTTGCCAATGAATTGGCTCCTAACACCAGGTGGTCAGAGTGTTGGAGCTTCAGCTCCGGCACTGAGCCACCAGGGAAGCCCCCCGCACCCTTAACGCCTGGCAGTCATGAATCTCTATTTTATTGTTTCTTCAAAGATGTCTATGAATGATATCATGCCATATGTGACCTTCTGGGATGGCTTTCTTCATGCAGCACAGTTGGAGATTCATCAGGTTGCTGTATGTGTAGACAGTGCAGTGCTTTTTCGGTGAGTACTACCCACGATGTGGGGGGGGCCACGGGGAGCTTAATCAACCATTAAAGGACATCTGGGTTTCTTCCAGTTTTTGATTAATATGAGTAAAGCTGCTATAAACCTTTGTGTACAGAGTTTTTCTGTGAACATAAGTTTACATTTATTTGGCATGAATGCTCAATAGGACAATGACTGGGTCATACGGTACTTCTATATTTAGGGTTTTTTTTTGTTTGTTTGTTTCTCCGTTTTAAAGAGACTTCCAAACCCTTTCTTCGGGTGGTTGTACCACTTTACATTCCCATCTACAATCTATGAGTGATCCGGTTTCTCTGCATTCTCATCAGCGGTTGGTGTGATCACTTTTTCTCTCAGCTGTTCTGACAGGTGTGGAATAATATCTCCCTGTGGCTTTCACTTGCCTATCTTTGATGGCTAATGATGTTGAACATCTTTTCACTTGCTTGTTTTCTTTCGGTATATTCTCTTCATAGAAATGTCTCTCTACGACTTTTATCCACTTTCTAATTGGATTTTTCTAATGGCTGAATTTGGAGAGTATTTTTATACTTGTTAGATATCAGTACTTTGTTAGATTCTGTGGTTTGCAAATATTTTCTCCCAGTCTGTAGCTTTTCATCATCTTAATAAGTTTTTTGTTTGTTTTTGCAGATCATGAGCTTTTCATTTTTTGAAGTCCCAATTATCTTTTTATTTTTTCTTTTATGGATCAAGCTTTGGTGTCAAGTTTAATAATTATTTAGTCTTAGATCCTGGAGATTTTCCTCTTACATTTTTCCCCTAAAAGTTTTATAGTTTTACATTTTATATTTAAGACCATGATCCATTCTGAGTTACTTTTGTATACGGTGAGAGACTTAAATAGGATTTTTCTTTTTTTTTTTTTTGCCTGATGCTGCTGCTGCTACTAAGTCATTTCGGTCATGTCCAACACTGATGTCCAATTGCTTCAGCATCACTTGTTGAAAAAGTTATCCTCTTTCCTCCACTGAGTTGCTTTTGTATCTTTGTCAAAAATCAGTTAGGCTTGTTTGCATGTGTCTATTTCTCAATCTTTTATTCCCTCCATTGACCTACATGTCATCTCTCTGTTGATACCATAAAACCTTGATTTCTACCAAAAGAGGAACCCCCCAGGTCATGAGGTGCCCAATATCCT
>SJYA01002706.1:0-35740 GCA_006410615.1 Neotragus moschatus
TTTTTTTAAAAAAAAACAACATCTAGTCTCTTCCACATAGAAGTGCCTGATAAATGTTAGCAGTTATTAGAAGGCAAGAGGAGGTGTGTGGTGGGACTGCACACTCTAACCACAGTGCAAGGATCATCAATGAAGCCTCAGGGAAATGACTCTGGAGCGACTGGCCTCTCTTCACTTCTTAAAGGAGGAGGCACAAACTCATTCATACCAACAGGCTGAAGGGGCATTTGCAGTGGTCACGTGATAGGGAGAACACAGTCAGAGCTGGAAGACTGTTGGGCAGTATCTAACTCAGTCCCCTTGTTGGAAGAAGGCGAGACTCGGAGAGGCAACTCTGAGGTCACTCAGGAACTCGGTGGCGGATCTACAATTGGAATCTGGAGGTCTTGACTCCAAGTCCAGTGCTCTTTCTGTGCTGCTCCAGGCGGGGACTCAATAAAGCTGCATCTGACCACTAACTGTGCACTTTCAGGCACCTGCAGACAGGATCTGGGGCTTCCTGGTGCAGCTCAAACCACAAACACAAGACAGCGCACAGAGCAAGTCCTGCCTTTGGGTTCCCTTAACACGTGGTAAGGAGATAATATTTTTTCCCTCTCCGCCTTCTTTTTTTAATTAAGCCAAATATATTTCTGCTTGGGAGCTTTACTCTAGTTTTGGACAGGGTTAATTAAAAGAAAAAATATACATATTAAAAGGCCAATTTGATTACTGCTACACATTAGTAATGCGATGAATAATTGATTGAATGTCTGTGTTAATTGCTTCCTGAATCAGTGATTCTGCTACTGAATACTCAAGGGCTGCTGCTATTTTGAAATGAGTAATAATTTCCCTGCACTGGGATGGCAGACTGTGCCACCTGGGTGTCCTCCTGGGTTTAAGGCTGCCTCTACTTCCTGTTCCCTCTCTTCGTCCTGACTTCTCCATTTCTTCCCTGTGTCCCAGTCTACCACCCACTCAGAGACCAGCGGTTCTCAAGCGTTGGTCTACATCAGACTCCCAGGGGAGCCTGCTGAAATATACACTCCCACCCTCCGGGGTTTGATCTGGCAAACCTGGCAATACTTATTGTTAACCAGCATCTCAGAGGCAGGGTTGGGGGTTTGCTTTTGAAAAGAGCTGGCTGGACCTCCCCGGTGGTACAGTGGATAAGGATCCGCCTGCCAGTGCAGGGAACACGGGTTCGCTCTCTGGTCCGAGAAGATCCCACACGTCGCAGCTGAGCCCGCGCTCCACGACCACGGAGCCCGCACTCTAGAGCCCACGAGCCACAACTGATGGAGCCCCTGCGCTGCAGCTACTGAAGCCCGCCCACCTAGAGCCTGTGCTCCGAAACAGAGGCCACCGCGATGAGAAACCCATCCACTGCAACCAGAGAGTCGTCCCTGGTCTCTGCAACCAGAGGAAGCCCGCGTGCAGCAACGAAGACTCAGCACAGCCAAAAATATAAATAAATAAATAGCAGTGTGTACATGTCAAAAAAAAATTTTTTTTTTAAAGAGCTGGCTGAGGTAGAGACGCACCGTGAGGGGCCATGCTCCAAACTCTGACAGCAACAGCTTCCTCGCACTGGGTTCAACCCTCTGCTGCTTGCTGTTGGATCTCCCTCCAGCCCAACTCATCTAAAATGAATCTGTGGGCGTTCCCTGGTGGCCTAGTGGTTACAATTCCAGGCTTTCACCGCCGTGGCCTGGGTTCAATCCCTGGTTGGGGCACGGAGATCCAGGAAGCTGAGTGGGGCGGCCAAAGAAATAAACAAAATAAACTTGCGATTGTCCTCCCACAACCTGCTCAGCAAATGTGGGCTCTGCCCAGCCCTGCCTGGTCAAGCTCAGAAGCCTCTTCTGTTCTTACCAGCCCTTCCCCCAACATCCATGCAGCAGCCAGACCCTGCCTGTTTCTTCCCATTTCAAATCCCACTGAAATATTCTTTTCTGCAACTTCAGAAGCAGGTTTCCAAGAGTCCTTTTTGTTCTCCAAACGGTCCTTCTCTTGCCTCGCCGTTTCATGGCTGCAGTATTTGCCTCTCCGAGATGTTAATTACAACGGTTGCTGGCAGTTATCTTCTGCTTCCTGCATCGTCTCTATTGCCTCTTGGTTTCTTTTCTCTGTTTTGGTCCCTGCTTCCTTCAGATGCCTGCTGATCCTGGAGGTCTATTTCCATTTAGGGGAGAAGTACAAAGAGCTGACAGGGAGCTCTGTGGGGTGGGGTGAAGTGGAGAGTGGGCTTCCCTGAAGGTGGGCTGTGTGCTGGGAGGCCCTGGCATGGCAGCATCTGTGGCTGTTTCTTTGGTGGGTGCTGAGTTTCCTGAGAGCAGAATTATCCAATCTTCTGCCTGGCTGTGGGCATTCTCAGAGCAAACCAGGCCAGGGGTTTTCCCCAAATAGACCTTTTCTTCTCCTGACTTAACATGCCCTTCTAATATGGCCTCTAACACCACTCCCAGCCCGAGCTGCGCCTTCAACACACTTCCCACTGGCTCCTCCAGCCACCCCTGCTCCCCGAGACTGCAGAGTTCCAGTCACCATGGCATCGGCTCTTCCTCCCCTCCAGGCAGTGGTAGACGCCCACTTAGGGGCCCAGCTCACAGGCTCCAGCTCTGGGCAGCCTTTCCACCACCCCGGACAGCCCTGTGGCCCCTTCTGAGTCTCATGCATCCAGCCAGGTGGCCAAGGGCACTGGCTCTGGAACCAGACTGTCGGATTCAGGGTCTGGGGCCTGGCAAGTGCTGGGCCCTCTGGACCTAGTCGCTCCTGCTGCTGCTGCTGCTAAGTCGCTTCAGTCGTGTCCAACTCTGTGCGACCCAATAAACGGCAGCCCACCAGGCTCCCCCATCCCTGGGATTCTCCAGGCAAGAATACTGGAGTGGGTTGCCATTTCCTTCTCCAGTGCATGAAAGAGAAAAGTGAAAGTGAAGTCGCTTAGTTGTGTCAGACCCTTAGCGACCCCATGGACTACAGCCTACCAGGCTCCTCCGTCCATGAATTTTCCAGGCAAGAGTACTGGAGTGGGGTGCCATTGCCTTCTCTGCTGGACCTAGTTGCTGCCCTGAAAAGGGGGCATGACAGCTGCCTCTCCCCCAGAGGGCAAGAGGAGGGGAACCCAGCACCACGCCTGGCACAGAGCATGCCGGGAAACGCCAGCTCTTCCAGCCGCTGCTGTTAACATTTTGACTTTGAGCTGAGCAAGCGACCAGCTTGCACTGTTCCCTGAGAGGAAAAGGTCTCATGTGTGGGCAGATGGTGGATACAGCCCACTGGGGACGGAGTCTAGGGATCGTCTGCTGTTTTCATCTCTAGGGATGAGGGAGGAGAGAGACCATACATCATCATAGGGACCAGGGCTTCAGGGAAACCCTCAGAAGCACCAAGCAGGAGCCAGACCCCTCTTTTTCCTTTGAATGGGATTCTGTTTAGTGCAGAACACACCCTACAGCCCACAGATACACGGAATACAGATGAAAGCTCCCTGACGGAGGCCTCATCCCATGCTCTCTATGTTCTTATTAACCTAGAACACAGAAAGAAAAACAACTGAAAATACTTTGCTTCAACTTACTGTTAAACACTTCATCAATTGTCAGAGCTAAAGATCCCTTGCAGGATAACGGAGAAGGTGGGGAAACTGAGGCCCAGAGAGGCCAATGGGCTCGTCCAAGGTGATACAGGGTGGCTCAGATGGTAAAGAATCTGCCTGCAATGCAGGAGAACCTGGGTTCGATCCCTGGGTCAAGAAGATCCCCTGGAGAAGGGAACGGCTACCCACTCCAGTATTCTTGCCTGGATAATGCCATGGACGGAGGAGCCTGGTGGGCTACAGTTCACGGGGCTGCAAAGAGTCAGACACGACTGAACGACTAACACTGTCACTTTCTTTCACTTTCAAGGTCACAGAGAGAGGGGTGCAGAGGTGAGAGGAGAGCCTGGGTTCCCAAATGCCAGACCCACAGCCACCCTGGCCTCCTCATGTCCCCACCGCCCACCTCCCCCTCCAGCAGTGGTTACCACTGTTTCTGGAGCCTTTCATAACTGAGTCCCCTCCCTGCCCCCAGGTCCTCTCCAGCCTGTCCTAGGAAGGGAGAAGGTTAAGAGGTGAACCATCCCTAGATTTACTCCCGAAGAGACGATAGAGGGCACGTGGAGTTTGTTTCCTTGGGTTTCCCAGGCAGCGCAAGTGGTAAAGAACCCACCTGCCAGTGCAGGACACATAAGCGATGTGGGTTCAATTCCTGGGTCGGGAAGATGCCCTGGAGGAAGGCATGGCAACTCACTCCTCTATTCTTGCCTGGAGAACCCCATGGACAGAGGAGCGTGGCAAGCTGCAGTCCCTAAGGTTGCAAAGAGTCGGACACGACTGAGGCAACTTAGCATGCAAAGGCTTGCAAGGAGTTTGTGTGTTTGCTTTGTTTTAAAAGTGCTATACTGGTATTAATAGCACTCGTTTGTTTTTATTTAACTTGTGGACAAAGACTTATAGATGGGTGCAAAAATAAATCCTTTTTTGCAATCCAGAACTCATTGTTCAGTATGAGTTTTGACACAGATGAGAAGGAATACGTTTTTGTTTTTAAAGGGTGCCATAGTGGAACTTCCTCGGTGGTCTGGTGGTTAAGAATCCACCTTGTAATGCAAGGCACATGGGTTTGATCCCTGGTTGGGGAACTAAGATTGCACATGTTGCAGGGCAACTAAGCTCAGGTGCCACAACAAAAGATCCTACACAATGCAACAAAGATCCAGTATGCGGCAACCAAGACCCAACACAGCCAAGTAAATAAGTAAATCTTAGCCAAAAAATTAAAAAATGAAAGGTGCCATATTAAGAAAAGAGGCACTACACTTAATCAAGATTCTTAGCTAACAGAGAGCAGGTCATTTTCTTTGCATTATTTTTGCTGCCCGAGTCTCAGTTTTACTCATCTGTAAAGTGAGTATAATAAATTTCACAGACTCACGAAAATTAAAGGAGACAAGGGTAAATGTACCCAACCTAGAACTAGGTACACCACTGGTGGTCAATAAATGCTCACGCTTCTCTTGCTCAGCCTTGGTATACAGCATCTCTGCCACTGGATATCGGAAGCAGCCACAGAATGTAACAGGTGGCCATAATCCAGCTCATCACCGGGTTATTTAAAACAAAAAATTACAAGCCCCTCTGTCGCCCAGCGACACAGACATCGGAGTAGACGGACTCGATGTTCTAGGATGTGGCGGTTTAGGTCACAGCTGTAACGTCCGCAGCAGAAGGGCATTTGCACCTGACTTACTAGGTGCTGGGGCCCACGCTCTGCCCGCAGGACACCATCCCTCCCCCAACCCAACTCTGTGGAGTCCGCTCCACTGCCACCCCCACTTTACAGATGAGAACACTGAGAAATGAACCAGNGTCCGCAGCAGAAGGGCATTTGCACCTGACTTACTAGGTGCTGGGGCCCACGCTCTGCCCGCAGGACACCATCCCTCCCTCAACCCAACTCTGTGGAGTCCGCTCCACTGCCACCCCCACTTTACAGATGAGAACACTGAGAAATGAACCAGAGAAAAACAACTGGGCAGACTTCATAATTCTATCTGTATAACCATAGAATAAGGAAAAGGCCAGAAGGGGATGCAAAATACAATCGTGGCCATACTTTTTCTTCTATTTAAAAAATTTCTATAATGTTGATTTATTACCTCAGTGTGGGATCACAGTGTGGGATCACCAGACAGGCCCAATCTAAACCCCAGCCCTGGGACTTGCCCACTGTGTGGCCTTAGATGAGTCAGTGTGGGGGTGTGCCTCAATTTCCCATTTGAGATATGAGTGAAATTTGGGGGTGATTTATATTTTCTTTTTTCCTTATCTCTAATTTCAAACTGGTCTTTAGTTTCATTATACCTATACTACTTGGATAACAAAGAGAAAAGATATTTTAAAACAATATCTACTTTTCATGATGTTTTAAAGATTAAATTAGGTCATAAGCATAAGGAACCTGACAAAACTTATGATGTTCATTTAAAAAAAATAAACAGGTCTCAGCAGGGTAGGGGAGGGTTGCTATATTTATACCAACAGTTAACATGTTCATTTTAGCACTTCCCTGGTGGCTCAGCCATAAAGAACCCACCTGCAATGCAGTAGACGCGTATTTGATTCCTGGGTCGGGAAGATCCCTTGGAGAAGGCCGCAGCAGCCCACTCCAGTATTCTTGCCTGGAAAATTCCATGGACAGAGAAGCCTGGCAGGCTATGGTTCGTGGAGTCACAAAGTGTTGGACATGACTGAAGCGACTGAGCACGCAACATGTTCGTTTTATTGTNGCAATGCAGGAGACGCGTATTTGATTCCTGGGTCGGGAAGATCCCTTGGAGAAGGCCGCAGCAGCCCACTCCAGTATTCTTGCCTGGAAAATTCCATGGACAGAGAAGCCTGGCAGGCTATGGTTCGTGGAGTCACAAAGTGTTGGACATGACTGAAGTGACTGAGCACGCAACATGTTCGTTTTATTGTGTGTTTGGCAAAAGATATGCCGATACCTCAAACCAGAGCTTCATATATGTTACTGCTTAGGAGAAATCAAAGTTTTTTAAAAAAAAGTATGATTTAAAGAAACACCTGGATTGTGGGAGAAGTTCCTGGGCTCTTGCTACTCAAAGTGTGGTCCTCAGACCAGCAAGTACCATCAGTTGGGAGCTTGAGAGAAAATCCAGGTGCTCAGAACAAACCCACTGAATCAGAATCTGCATTTAACAAGATCCCCAGGAGTATCGTACGCGCATTAGAGCTTGAGAAGCACTGAGCTGAGTGATAAACAAGTGTGTCAAAGCCACCAAGTTGCCACAGGAAACCCTGACATAGGCCTTCATGCCCTAGACAGCAGCCCAGCCTCTCTGACTTCTTAGTCAGTCTCTCCACTTTATGCACGGTGATGAGGCTCAGAGAGGAAAGGCACCTTACCCGACGTCACCCAGCAAGACAGGAACAAAGCCGGCCTAGGATCTCAGACTTCTGGTGCCTCAGGCCCCAGCCTTAGTTTCCAAGGCACACCCAGGGGAACACAGGGCTCTAGAAACCCACGGCTGGGCCAGAGCCGACCCGGAGTCTCCAGTGGCCCAGGCATGCTCATTAATCCCCTGACCTTGGAATGGGATGTTTTCCTGAGAAGAGCAATCAGTGCCTTTGGGGACAGTAGAGCCCCTGGGACGGGAACTCCGAGAGAGCCCAGGGCTGCAGAATGCAGACTGTGTCCTGCCAGCTTGCAAAAGAACAGTCTGTCCTGGCAAGCTCACGGGGACGCGCTCCCAGCGCCGTGGTGGTGGTGGGGACGAGTGGAGTTACCGGGGAGCCCGGGTTCTCCATGGGGTGGCTGGCGCGGACCCAGGGCACTGTGCCACCGGGCAAGAGCAGCAGTTGGGCCCATTGCTACCACTGATGAGCATGCTGGTTTTCAAACATCCACTTCGTGTTCAGAAAACACTTGTTCAAATACCTCTTCTATTCTCACTCTATCCCATGCTCTACGCCTTGAACCCTGGGCTGTGACACAATTCCAGAATCTTACAGAACCCCAGTCTCTGTTCCAGCGTCAGTAGCCGTGCGGTCTGGGGCAAAGGGTTCAGCATGTGTGAGCCTCAGTTTCTGCTTCCAGGAAATGGGTATGGTGGCACACCTACCAGAATGGTTACAAGGAAAGTGGTGGATTTTACCAAGTGCTGACGAGAGCATGGAGCCACAGGAAAACTCTCCGATGTTGCTGGCAGGAGCGTGAAATAGAACAGCCTTTCTGGAGACAAGTGTTGACGGTTTCTAGGAAAGTTAAACCTATACCTACCCTGCGACTCCCAAATCCCACTCTGAATGAGGGAAATGAAAATACACGTCCATATGGAGACTTGAATATTCATAAAGATCTAATTCATAATAAACTTAAATAAGAAATACGCTATATGCCCACCCGCAGGAGGACAGACAAACCTCCTATAATGGACTCCTACAGGGGACTACTAGACAGCCCTGAAAAAGAAGCCCCACCCCCTACCCCCAGTGCGTGACAACATGAAGAATCTCACAGACACGCTGGTGAAAGAAGCCAAGTCAAGATGAACACCCCAAGGGATTCTACTGATCGAAGCTTCAAGAGTAAGTGGAAGTGATCCCTAGTGATATAAGTCAAAACAGTGGGTACCTCTGGGTTCAGCAGCGAAAGGACAGGAGGGAGCCCCCCTGGGACCTGGAAATGTGCTGGATCTGGGCTGCAGTCACACAGGCATAAACAGAGGGAAAAGTTTACCCACTGTGCACTTCAGATTTGCGCACTTTATGATGCAGTTCTGCTCAGTGGGGGAGAGAGTGTGCATGTGAGAGGTGTGGGGGTGGGGTGGGAGTCCTCCATCACAGGAGTGTCCTGAGGATAAGGCTGAAGGAGAGGATGCGCAGTTACTGGGGGATTCACAGTCAGTGACCACTGTGGGTAGTCAGGCTCCTCGCAAGCTCTTGGGCTGTGGTTTCTTGCTCCGTTTGGGGAACAAGGAGGGCTCATAGCTCACTCACAGGGATGAGGCTGCAAAGCTGCCCAGAACA
Organism: Neotragus moschatus; assembly: GCA_006410615.1. Taxonomy (NCBI): domain Eukaryota; kingdom Metazoa; phylum Chordata; class Mammalia; order Artiodactyla; family Bovidae; genus Neotragus; species Neotragus moschatus. Next base: position 8,573 of record SJYA01002706.1, read on the forward strand.
AGGTCTGCCACTGGGTGGCCAGGACAGAGGTGGTCTCTATCTGCCCTGGGAGAATAGTATTGCCTGTGGGGAATACTATACGGCCATGAAAAAAGCTTGGACCTAGAAAGTTTGCCTGAAACTGCTTCCCTTCCCCAGTCCCCTCCGTGGATATGGTAGACGTCAATCCATCAAGCTTAATGAAGTCACTAACACTGTCCCCCGTGACACATGGGAGCTCTGGGTGCCCTGGTCACAGAGAGGCCCAGGGAGGCTTATATAGCCGCAACCCAAAAACTCTAACAGAGAGGACAGTCCACGGTCCCAGCACCCTGTGTCAATGGCGGGAAGCACAGATTACGGGCCTCACAGAAGTGAGGGGGCGGGATGGGGTGGGCAGTGAGGCTTGAGTCCAGGTCACAGATCCCACCGCAGCAACAGTAAGCCTGGAAATACACTTCATACGAAAGGACACTTGGGCTATGGGACTCCCAGGAGGAGTTTTGGGCCTCAGTTTCCCTTCTTTGGAGGAACCTAAGCTTTTGTGAGGGCAGGGGTTTCTGTGTGTCTTGTTCTCCTGCTGCACAGGCATACAACACAGTAGGTGCTCAGGAAACAGTTCTTACACAGGAAGTCGGTGATTCTGTGAGTGCACATGGCATTCGAGGTTGGCTGGCCAGGCCCCCTCCCACTATTTACCCCTGCACAAGGAGCCTCCTACCCCCACCCTGTGCTTCTGTCTGTGGGCCTCAGCCCGGTCACAGCACCTCCTCCCGGCCACCCCTTTCCTGTCTGTCTGCTCCCATGCATTGCTCGCTCTCGGCCAAAACTTTCATGCCTGGGAGGAAAAGTCACAGCCTTCTCTTTTCTGACCTTTATAGCGTTTCAGAGATAAGAGGGCCACTCCGAAGACCAGGTGTGGACCAACCCCAGTTCACGGGCTAAATCTGGCTGCCATTTGTTTTTGTAAATCAAGTTTTAATTGAACACAGTTACTTTCCTTTGTCTATGGCTGTTTACACACTAAAATACCAGAGTTGAAAGGCTGCTGCTGAAACTGACCTGCAAAGCCTAAAACATCTACTACCTGGCTCTTTGCAGAGAAAGTTTGCTGAACTCTGACACAGATTAAGTGCAGATCTTACACGTAATCTTTTGTTGCATCTTCACAGCAGCTCTATAGGAGCTTGGGAACCACTTTTATGTCCATTTTATGGATGTGGAAACTGAGGCTCAGGGATGAAGGGTCTTGTCCAAGGTTGGGCATCCAGTAGGTGGCAGTACTGGGATTTGAATCCACCAATGTCCCAGAGTCCAGGAACAGACTAATTATTAATACAAACAGGATGAGATGGTTGGATGGCATCACTGCCTCAATGGACATGAGTTGGAGCAAACTCAGGGAGATAGTGAGGGACAGGGAAGCCTGGTGTGCCGCAGTTCATGGGACTGCAAAGAGTCAAGACACAACTTAGCGACTGAACAAGCAGATCAACACAATGAGTCTAGTTTGCAAGATGCAAGGAGGTTCCACAAGCCCAGGAGAAGTTCTCTAGATGAGGGTAAACGAGGCCAGAGCAGCCCAGAAGGCCCTTGGAAGCAGCAGGTTCTGCCTGAGTCATTCAGGGAGAGGAGAGTTAGCCGGATGGGGGGAGGAAATATGGAAGGGTGGGCCAGCTAAGTGGGACAAGGCAGGGCACGAGCCAGCTGGGGAAGCTTGGCCCAGAGCCGGGGTACTGGGGAAGGACAGAAAGACACTCCTGAAATGATGCTTATCTGTCTGCTGGGCCCCAAAAGGCTGCCAAGTCCACAGGAGAAGGAGAGACATGCTGCAGCCGATTCCATACCTAGGCATTGTGAGGATTCCAAATTTCCTAAAAAGGGCAGAATTGAAAGCCGGGTACCTTTCAGCAGGGCGGGTTATAAGCAAGGTTTTCCTTGTGGCCAAAATGTTGGCGAAAACTCCCCAAAGGCATGAGTCGTGTGGACTTGGGCAAGCGAGTGAACTCTGTGACTTGACTTTCTCAACTGTAAAATGGAGAATGCCATGGGCTAGTGGAAAGGGTAAAAGCACACCAAACAGTGCCTGGCTATCGAAAGGTTCGCTAGGTAAACACAGAACATAAAGAAGATCTGGCTTCAGCAAATATCAGCTCCCAATTCTTTCGCCCCCAAATGATTCACGGGCTGTTCAGAATTCACAGTGCCTGACGTGGTTAATTTAAACACTGCCGCAGAATGGCGAGCCTGAACGGCATTTCAATGAACACAAACCTTATTTTTAACAAGACACACTCTGGCACTTGCAAGAACATTTAAAAATACCTTCCTCATTCTAAAGTTGCAACCAGGTCCAGGGAGAAATCCTCTGTTTTTGGGGTCACTATTTTCTCCAGGAGCTAGGCTCCGGAGTTGCTGTAGGAGTTGCTATGGGTATCCAGGGGGCTGAAAGTGGGAGAGAGAATTTGTGGACTGTTGATCAAACATCCAAGTTGACACCTGTTGGTCTGCTTGCTCATCTGTGGACTTGGGTAGGGGGTCCTCAGACAGAGATTCAGCGAATACACAGGACCACCTACTACCCTGTTGATACGGGGATGGGCCCGGACTCCTGGGGCTTACTTTCCGGGAGAGAGACAGACAATGAACGTGGAGATGAATAAATAAGCCAATGAGATAATTCCAGGGATTCTATGTACTTTGGAGAAGGTCAGAGGGGAAAATGGGACCCCTGTGTGCATGGAGGGTGCGGGTATTAGGATAGTGGGCGAGGGCTTCTTGGAGGTGGTGATGTTCGTCATGCAAGTGGAATGAGGAGGAGGAACCTGTCCTGTAAGGTCTGGGGAAGAGTGATGAAGGCAGAGAGAGCGTGGAGCCTGGTGGCTGAAGAACCAGCAGGAGCGTGGGGTGTGGAGTGTGGCGGGCCACGAGGAGAGTGGCTGCGATGCAGGGACCCATGTGAAGGCCTGCAGGGCTCATGGCTACAGACGCTGTGTGGACAGCACTAGGGCAGGACAGCGGCTCAGGGAGCCGCGGGGAAGCCGCCACACAGCCCCCACTGCCTTCCTATGAACGGTGCCCCTTCCATCACTTAATCTTGCAGTTCTGTTGGGCCACCGTGCCAGGCACACGGCAGATATTTCATAAATGTTTAGTGAACGGTCGTAAAAACCAGCTTTGCTTTGATGTCTGTGACAGGCTCCCAATCTCCAGCAGACCTGCTTGTTTTAAAACGAAGCATGTGCTTCGCCTATTTTCTTCTTTTTCAGACGGTTCTCGTGTGTTTCTTCTTGTCACCTTGGTTTGCCAGACTACTGGACCAAAGGAGCAGCAGATGAGCTCAAGACTGTGGGGCGTCTTGAAGCCCCACGAGAAGCAGGGGACATCTGGGTCCCGTCACTCTTGATCGATGCTTGGGATTGCAGTGAAACACTGACAGGCAGGTGTTCAGGGAACGACACGTAGACGGGAGTCTACCCACAAACAAACCATTTCCTTCAGCACCCCCTGGACCCCCGCAGCAACGCCGAGGCTGTGCCGGGTCCGCAGCACAGCACGCCCAGAAGGCGGCCTGAAAGAGGCCATGGCTCCTTGACCCTGTTTATTCCCATGCTGAGTATATCCAGTTCTTTGCAGTGAGAGATTCTGAGATTGTAAGCTCCTGTTCCACCTCTTATCCAGGCTTTTTTTTTTTTCTTTCTTTTTTAAAAAAATATTTATTGCGCTGGGTCTTAGCTGCAGCACGTGGGATCTTTAGCTGTGGCATGTGGGATCTAGTTCCCTGGCCCGGGATTGAACCTTGGCCCCTGCACTGGGAGCAAGGGGTCTTAGCCACTGGACCACCACGGAAGTCCCCAGGCATTTCTCACTGCAGGTGACTGACTACAAAAGATACAGGTTGTGTTCAACGTATTCCATGGACAGTATCAGGCAGCTTCGCAAATGGGACCTCGTGAAATCCCCGCTGCGAGGGAACCTGCAATTCCCAATGTATAGATGAGGAAGACTGAGGCCGGAGGAAGTTACAGGAGGAACAGGATTCGTCTCTGGTGGAGTTCAGATCCACCTGGGTCTTCTGTCTCCACTCTGAGGGGCCAGCATGAATGTGAAGGCAGAGTGTCACGTCATGAACTGGGCAGGAGCCGCGAGGGTCACTGAGCCTCGGTTGCCAGCAACCCCTCCACACTGACTGGAAACGAACGAAGCAGCTGTGGCTGGGACCCCGAGGGTAGCTGCTCGGGGAATCCAAGTCAGCAAGTCACGGGCCAAGCCAAGCTGCTGCTTGCTGGGCTCTACAAACACAGCAGCAAACTGGACAGATTCAGTCAGGGCCCTCCTGCAGCGGATGGGATGGCTGGATGCTGGTCAGTAAGCCAAAGAGACTTGCTGGGAAGGGGGCTGTGAGCTTGGTGTTGAGGGAAGAGCAGGCCTTGGTCAGCTGGAGACGGTGAGAGGAGGCAGTGGGGAGGAGGGGCCCACAGATGGGGGGGGGGACAGAGGCTACTGTGGGGAGAAAGGAGAGGAGGGGGCCAGCGGGCAGGGGTGAGGCTGGCCTGGCAGCTCCTCTGAGGGGTCTGATGGCTGGAGGAGGCCCCACAAGGCAGGAGGATGCGTCTAGGGATCCAGCTTACCCACTGGACTAGGAGCTTTGAACTCAGACAGGGCTTTCCCTAGCAACTTTTCTTGCTCCCCTTCTGTTGGTCTGATAGAGCCTGAAAGTGAAAGTGAAAATGTCACTCAGCTGTGTCCGACTATTTGCGACGCCGTGGACTATACAGTCCATGGCATTCTCCAGGCCAGGACACTGGAGTGGGTAGCCTTTCCCTTCTCCAGGGGATCTTCCCAACTCAGGGATGGAACCCAGGTCTCCCGCGTTGCAGGTGGAGTCTTTACCAGCTGAGCCACAAGGGAAGCCCCTGATAGACCCTACAGGGTTCGAGATGGGGGGGAGGTCCTCAAGTGACTCCTGGATCTCTACAGGCTTCCTGACATGTGGGCCCTTGTGTACCCAGTAGAATCTGAAAATACCACAGAACCAGAGACACATAGACTGAAGTCCTGAAATACCGTGTAGAGTCGAGCTGGCCACTCTCTCCTGAAAGAAGGTGACGTTTAGCTTGTGGCTGATACTCACATGATGTTCTCATGACCATGGTTCCCAGGGGCTATGCTCCCTGAACATGCTGCCTTAAGCTCCTATTAATTACTTCCTACTGCTGGGTGATCCTAAGGCTCTAACTTTCCATTCCATCACTTTCCAGCACTCACCCCTGATTCCACATATACAATCCACATGCCTGCTTGGCATCAAGGCTGGGATAACTAACACGAATGCTAAAATGACCCCACCCCACCAATCCTTCTCCTCTGGGCTCCCTACCTGGGCAAAGAGCCACAGGCACCTTCCGAGGTGCTCAGCAGGAAAGCAGAAAAGCCATCCTTGACTCCTCTGGTTCTCTCAGTGTTCATACCCCATCCCTTGGCGAGCCCCCATTGTGCCATCACCAAATATATCCTAAATCAGAGGCTTCCCACCTTCTCCCAGCCACATCCAGGTCCAAGCCACCACTGTCCATTGCAACTCTCTCCAGCCTTCGAACCCAGCCAGCTACAGCAGCCAGAGCAGCCAAAACGGGTCTTTTCAAAGCACAGATTAAATCATGTTATTCCGCTGCTCATGTCTCTCCAATGGTTTGCGCTATAATTAGAATCCAGTGCAAGATCCGTTCCGTGGCCTGCAAGACCCTTCCTGGTCTGGCTCTGCTCACCTTTCCAGCTTCTTCTTTGCTTCTCCTCCTCAATCACTCATTATATCTATCTGCCTTCTTTCCACCTCTCCAGTACACAGCTTTGCTATGACAAACAGATGGCATATTAAAAAGCAGAGACACTTCTTTGCCCACAAAGGTCCATCTAGTCAAAGCTGAGGTTTTTCCAGTAGTAACGTATGGATGTAAGAGTTGGATCATAAAGAAGGCTGAGTGCCAAAGAATTGATGCTTTTGAACTGTGGTGCTGGAGAAGACTCTTGAGTGTCCCGTGGACTGCAAGGAGATAAAACTAGTTAATCCTCAAGGAAATCAACCCTCGATATTCACTGGAAGGACTGATGCTGAAGCTCCAGTACTCTGGCCACCTAAAGCGAAGAGCTGACTCAGTGGAAAAGACCTTGATGCTGGGAAAGATGGAGGGCCGTAGGAGAAAGCAGCGACAGAGGATGAGACGGTTGGATGGCATCACTGACTCAATGGACATGAGTTTGAGCAAGATCTGGAGATGGGGAAGGACAGGGGAGCCTGGCGTGCTGCAGTCCATGGGGTTGCAAAGGGTCGGACATGAGTTAGCGACTGACCAGCGGCAAACGACGGGATCTTTGCACTTGCTCTTCCCTCTGCCTGGACCGCTTTCTCCGGATGTGCCTGCCTCCCTCCCAGGATTCTGACCCAACGCCAGCGTCCCTCTTCCCAGAGGCCTTCCCTCACTGCCTTGCCTGAGGCTGCCTCCCCATCCCCCGCTATCCCTTCACCCTCAAATCTGGCTTCCCTCTTGGTTTATGCGCCTAACGCCTCTGTAGTGCCAAAGCGGTGCAAGCTCCATGGGAACACATCCTTTCCGTCCTGTTTAGTTTGCCGGGGTACCTCCAGCATCCAAAAGGGTACCCAGGAAATATCAGGTGCCCAGCGAACACCTGCCGGCTCACTGACTCACTCGGCACCTTTACTCAGACTGTTTCCTCCTCTGCAGGGCTTTTCCCTTCACAGCTCGCTTTATGAGCCCACCACATGTTGCAAGAAGACAAAAACTGTGGCACTTGTCTCCTTCTGCTCAGAAGCACGGCGTCGTCGCGTTCGCTCAGGGATGTCTGCGTGCTGCCGTTGTTCAAAGAGTGGTGGTGGAGAACTTGTTTGGCTCACATTCTGCAGCCTTCGGCCCCTTAACTCACATTCCCAGCAAGAACGAGAGAAGGGTGCTGGGAACAGAGGGAGGAAGGGCACTTCCGTGTGCCAGGACGCACAGCAGAGCTTCCCTAGTATTATCTCCCGTTTTCTCCATCACCCCGGGAGATGGGCATTATCGTTGCCATTTTACAGACGAGAAAGCTGAGGCTCAGAGAGTTTAAGCAACCTGCCCAAGGTCACACAGCTGGCAGGGGGTGGGAGTGGAACTCTAGAGTGCCTACCCAGGGACAGAACCTTGTCCCCACCTTCCAAGGCCCAGTCTTTAGGTAACTGTGCATCCTTCCAGTCCTTCGCAGAGGAAGGAAATGCCATCAGCTTCTCCTCAGAGGTGTCAGAGGGACCATCGCGATGGATTGCACTTCCAAAATAAGAATTCCTGCCATTTCTCCCAGTGTGATGGCGACCTTCCAGAGAAGAGGTGGAACTTCTGCTTTAAACACATATGACATCCACACCGGGTCCATTTATCACGACCTGTTCCCCGGCTCCGCTCAGGTCCCTGTTCAAAAGTCACGTCCTCGGAGAGGTCTCCTCCCCTCCTCACGCCCTCTCCCTGCCCTGCCTCACCTCTGCTCATCCCATTTGTCGACACCAGCTATTCTCTTGCATTATAAATATCACATATTTGTACGTTAAGTCCTTAATTGTTTTCTTCTGCTGGAACGCAGGCTCCAAGAGAGCAATTTTATCTTTTTTTTTTTTTTTTTTTTTCCACTGTTGTATCCCCACTTACTAGAACCACGCCTGCCTTATACCAGGGGACCAATAAACATTGTTTAAACAAATGGATGAGTTTAATTACTATACGATTCAGTCCACATGTTACGCCTTTCTGACATGATCCTGTTTTCTCTTCCTTAAGTAAAATTTTCACCATACAAGCTCTGCGAATCCAGAGTGGGAGGTTTTTCAGAAATACAGTCAAGCTCTGCAGTGTTGGTTTGATCTCTGCCATACATCAACCTGAGTTGGCCAGGTTAGTCCCCTCCCTCTTGAGCCTCCCCCCGCCCCTCCCCCTTCCCACCCCTGTAGGTTGTTACAGAGCCCCAGCTTGAGCTCCCCAGGTCAGACAGCAAATTTCCACTGACTGTTTTACATACGGTGGTGTATAAGCTTCCACGTACTCTCTCCATTCATCTCACCCTCTCCTTCCTCCCCCCTCCTGCCCTTACCAATTATCTTTCAACTAAACATAAATAAGTTATAAAACACTATCAAGAAGGAAAAAGAAAAAGTTTGTCAGTATTATGAAGGATCATGAACACATCACTGAAAATACAGATAAGCAAAGAGGAGAGTAGGAGTCGTCGGTAACCCCACCGGGCCACTGGCGCATTTAGGAGCTCTCTGCATCCAAAGAGGACGTGTTGCAGGTTCACTGCTTTCCAGGTGCTGCGTGAGGCACTGGACTCCTACGAGGCCCTGGATTAAGGCAGGGATCCTCAGCCATGGCTCCGTGGACATTCGAGCCGCGTAATTCTCTGCGGTGGGTGTCGCCACGTGACTTGGTCTCTAACCCCAGGATGCCAGGAGCTCCTCCCCAAGTCATGACAACCAAGGATGTCTCCAGAACTCACCAAATGCCCCTGAGGCAGGAGGTAAGGTGTGCAAAAACCACCCCATTGAGACCTGACAGTCTAGAGGAGGAAACAGATGTTTTTAAAGGATTGCACTGTACCTTGCCTTGACTGCCTAAGAGTGCTCTTTCATCAATATTTGTGAACCAGTGTCCAAGTCCTCGGACCCACTTCTGACGACGGTGTGGCCCCACTTCTGACAATCTACACTACCACCACCACTGCTGGACACTGCTGATTCTTGACTCAAAGGCAGAGCCCAGAAGAACAGGGGGCCCCTCTGCCCAACTCTGGACAGCCTCACCCAGCCTAACAGCCATCAGAGCCACCACGGAGGAAAAGGTCTCAGGCCCTGTGTCTCTTGGCTACACGGGGCACCAAGCCCCCACATCCTCTTCCGGAGCCCCCTCATCACATCTACTCATTCCCTGCCCCACAGAAGGAACAGGAAAATGGAACCTGGAAAGGGGGGGATTGCGAGAGCAGGAGCGGCTGGTTGAGACCGTCTTGTTCAACATTCCCATTTTACAGATGTGGAAAACAGGGCTGGGACAAGGTGAGGCTGGTCACCTCCTGGCATGAACGTCCTAAGGGGATTTGGGCACAGTTTTCTTTTGTTGTTGTTGTATAGAAGTCATTTTATTTTCTATACATGCATGTGTGTGTACATGTAATTTTATAAAATTAAATACCTTGACGCAGACCCCCTATTAATGTGAATTCTGTGGCCATACATGGGAAGCAAACAAAGGTCACCGTTGCTGTCTGTCTGAATGGACAGGTTCCCACCGTGACCGCCATCTGTGACTCGTGAAGCAAGACTATGACCTAAGTATGCAGTTGGCACCGTTTTCTGAGGGCCATGGTGAGACTCAAGTGAGACGGAGGCAGGAGGGAAAGGGGCTGCAAGGTAACTACTCTCACCCAGCACAAGCACTGCCCCTGGGGCCCCTCTGCTGAGCAACTCACTGTGTTACCTCACTGAATCTCTACCACAGTCTTTAGAGGGACAGATGCTTTAGCTTTTACGTCCAAAGCTTCCCTGGTGGATCAGATGGTAAAGCATCCACATGTAATGTAGGAGACCCGGCTTCGATCCTTGGGTTGTGAAGATCCCCTGGAGAAGTGCATGGCAACCCACTCCAGTATTCTTACCTGGAGAATCCCATGGACAGAGGAGCCAGGCGGGCTATAGTCCATGGGGTTGTGAAGGGCTGAACACAACGGAGCAGCTAACAATTTACAAAGTGAGGCTCAGAGAGGTTAAGTGGCTGTAAATGACTGTTAAGGAGGGGAAAAAAGGACCCAACAGGAAATAACCTCCTTCTTCACATTCAAGTGCAGTCAGATTCCCTTGCCAGCGGCTGGCAATGCCTTGTGAGCCTGTGTGTTAATATTAGGAGGGACTGAGAGGCAGTAGCAAGTTTCCCAGCTCCTGATGTGTCTCCTGGACACAAGCTGGGGCAGCAAGGGAAGGAAACAAAGTCCACAGACCTGGGAGGGGGCCATGGGCCTGGCAGTGAGATGCCAGATCTTGGGAGGACCGGTGGGTTTGGCACAGCTCAGAGTTGGCCCCCGTGGAGGGTCCAGCTGACAGGGCCATCGACACCTGGCCTGGTCTTCCTGCCCTCTATCTCCATCTTCCCAGTGGCTCCCGCTCTAGAGGCTAAGAGTGGCCAGGGAGGCTGCTGGAATCCAGGGAAGGACTGGGGTTCCTCAGGTGGGTCTCAGCCTTGCAGTGACCTCATACACCAGCTGCCTCGCTGTTCTGCTGGGTCTGTCCCAGGCCTGGAGATACAGACAGCACCAGAACGCAGCCCCTCAGAGGGCTTACAGACCATCAGAGGAGGCAGACAGGCCAAGAAATGACCACTGGGGAGAGCAGAGGGAGAGGTGAGTCTGGGCTGAACCCACCATTTCCCTGTGGTGTGAGCCAGTGTCAGTATTGTCCCCACATCAGGGCAGAACCTCGCAGGCTGGCTGAGCTTTGGAACACACGGTGGAGTTTCCACACCCTGGGCCAGCTCTTGTCCTGCGGGACCTTGGAGACTCCTCTGGGCCTCAGTCTCCAAACCTGCAGAACGCCCAGCATCTGATGAGATACTGTGCATCAGGCACGTGGCTCAGTGCCTAGCACTTAGGAAGTACTTGATAAGCCCCCCAGTACTTATCAATGGCTAAAAATAAGCAAAGAAATAACGACAAATACCAAGTGCTGGAGAGGACGCAGAGAAACTGGAGCTCACATCCATTGCTGGTAGGCGTACAAAATGGGAAAAAGACCTGGAGAGTTCCTTACAAATTAAACAGAAATCTATCACACAATCCAGAAATCCCACTTCCAGGTATTCACCCCAGAAAAACTTAGTTTATACAAAAATAAAGTGACTTCATTTATAACAGCCAAAGCCTGCAAACAGCCTGAATGCCTCTCAAGGGATGACTGAGCGACTGTATAACAGTGTTTCCTGATGATGGAATACCACTCAGCATCGGAAAAGAGCGAACTGCTGATAGAAATGACAGTCACGATCACTGTGCAGAGTGGGAGAAGCCAGGGTCAAAGGTCGAGCATTATATGATTCCGTCATACGCTGTTACAGAAAAGGCAATTCTATAGATCTGTAGTTGGTGGGGACTTGGGGAAGGGGAAGAGGCTGGCTACAAAGTGGCAGGGGGATTTCGGGGTGATGGAAGTCCTCTGTGCCGATTAAAGAGGTGGGTACACAACGGTATGCATTTGTCAAAACTCAGAACTGTACCCTAAAACGGGAATTTTACTGCATGAAAATTATACCTTAATGCTTAAAAATTAGGGGAAAAAACCCTTCTAGAATGATGTTAGCCTGCTGTAGGCTCTAGGACCACCCCTGGACTAATTCTTCCTCCCCTGGACCACCCAGGGCTGGTGAGTCCTGGCTTCTTCCTGCCTGGAAGCCCAGTCTTCCCCATCCCGAGGTGGAGAGGGATTCACTCTCCCCATCCTCACTCAGCAGCCGCCCCGGCGCATGGGAGCAGTGGGTTCTGCAGGTCCTCCTATGTGGAGCCCTGATGCTCTCTGCTCCCCTGCTGAAATCAGTGAGGCTAAGGGAGGGGTGGCTGTGCTCACAGTCCTGGCATCATGAGAGAGGGGGGTCGGAAGCACATGCAGCTGTGCCCCTGAGCACCTGCCTGAGACTCAGGGACTGGGGAACAGGTTTCAAAGACCAGCTGGCCATGTCCACTGACACTAAGGCTCGGCTCCTGGACTCCCTCCCACCTGGCCTCCGCACTTCACAAGCTGTGAAGCGGTGGCACCGGCCAAGAAGGGCTTCCTGCTGAAGGATCAGAAGCGCTCTGTTATCCCTGGTGACCGTCCTCAGCAGACAGCTCAGCTCTGGGAGGCAGTGAGGAGCAGACACAGTCCCCTTCACTGGAGTATCTCCAACCCTCCTCAGTAGGTCTTCTGAAGCACTCTTGCCCTCCCCATGGCAGGCATGACCACACCGCCTCCCCTGTTCAAAGTTCTCCAGGGGCCTCACTGATTTTAGGATAAGGTTCAAACATGCTGCTAAGCCCCAAGGCCTCCGTGACCAGGGGCCACTGACAGTGAGCCTCCCACGAGAGCGAGCCTCCATGGGTGACCCTGATGTCCTCTCCTCCCCCGGGCCCCTTCCCTTGCGTGCTGGAGTCTGCCGTACTCTAGCCCATCTTAAGCACGTGCCCTCTCTGGACCTCAGGCTGCCCCTGCTCCACTTCTGTTTCCCTTGATTCCTACAGTCCCTTTCTACAAGGCTTCTTCTGAAGGGGATGAAGAGCAGAATCTCAGCACTGTAACAATCCTCACAGCTTACATTCTGCAAAAGCACTTTATACATGAGGGCAGTACTGTCCCAGATGAGGACGCTGAGGTCTGAACTGGTGAAATCCAGGAAACTAGGGTGATAGAAACCTGTATTTCCTGACTTTCAGTTTCATGGCACCTTCCTCAGCCCTAGGATCAGGACAGATCAGAACTTTGACTCCCAAAGGTGAGGGGTAACTGGAATAATGGGCACCGAGATCCAGAAGGTGAGTCAGCACGAGAGGTTAACTGTGAGAAGGCTGATCTGAGAACCTCAACTTGCAGAAGGAGACCTGAAGGCCAAGTCTGCCCCGATCTCAGGAGTGAGACCGGGAAGAAGAGAACAACCGCAGCCAGGACTTCGTCTTTCTCTCTCTCACCTTCCCTCTCTCACCCTCTCTCTCACCTTCCCCGGTGGCCTGTGCTTCTGACGTCACCATCAGCCCCGACTTACAGCTTAGCAAACTGGGCTCAGAGAGGTGAACGCTTTTGCCGCCCAGCTGACTTGTGTCACTGCGACAGTAGTAGGAGGGAGGGAAATGGGTGGGAGGAGATTCATCCAGATTAATCAGCAGTTAAGAAAAAAATTAATCGATGGCTTATAATCACTGCCGCTAGGCAATGAGTGTATGTGGCTTTGCCATTCTATACTACCTTTTGATATGATTGAACTTCTCCAAAATTAAAAGTTAAACATCAAGTTGCCCAGAAAAGTGGTGGAGCAGACATCTGGGTGAGATAGTTTTCTCTCTGCCCACAGGCACTCTGCCCACCCCAGCTTCATGCTTTTCTGTTAGAAAAGTTTCAGGCACTCAAAGACACACAGCTTCGTTCTTTTTCCCCCATGAATATGAAGACTTTAGAGACAGACCTTAGGAACATTTTTTGTTCTCACACACCAAGGGCTCTATGCCTTCTGAGAACAGATCTTTTTCTTGGGGGTCATGACCACGTAACTCTGACAGTCGTGTGCCACAGACTCCACCTAAGAGCAAGTGGTTAAATCTGCTCAACTCAATGCATCCATTCTCATTTCACCCTGTCACACTGCAGCACGGCCATTTGCTTCCATTTACTGCCTGCCCCCTTTTAATGGAGAGCAGAGAAACATAAACCTGCTGTTAGGTTAGAGACGGACTTCAAATTAAATTTTATTTTAAAAAGGAGAGGAAGGTCACCTGAAAATTCAATCCAAATCCACAAGCCTTTGTTTGGTGCTTATTAAACTCTAGCTACGAGGCCCTATTAAGTGTGCAAGATTAGCCCTGTTTACAGGTGAGTGTCTTAGTCACTCGCACTGTCAGGGGAAAACTGGAACTTGTATGAGGTCTGAGGGACCTCAGAATCCATATTCTTATAACCAATCCTGTGATCTACAATAGGCTTCTCTGAGAGCTCACTGCCTAGGCAGAGGGATGTCTACTTAATGATCCGTTAATCTGGAATTGTATTAGGTTCTTTTGCTCATTAGCTCATGCAAGCCAACACGAAACAGCTACCACCACCCCCACTTTAAAGACGAGGGAATGAAGGTTTAAATGGTTAAGGTCATCAGCTGGTTGGAGATTTTAATCCAGGTCTGCCTGACCCCAAATGTGGTTATTTCCTCCTAGATACTCATTTTTGGTCCAGATGTGATAACTACAATCCATTTCTAAGACAACGCAATTGGAGTCACAGCTATAAACTCTAAGGTGACTGCAATATTCTGGGAGCACCCGCTGGTCAGGACCCTGGAGAGCTCCAAGTGCTTCATGCTGATTGGCTCCAGGAGGCTAACCTCAGTGCACTTCAAGACTCTCACAGACTCTGCCTTGGACAGGTCCTTCCCGCCGCAACTGGGAAGTGCTGCATGGTAGGGCTGGCATCTTCTAAGTGGGCCTTTAGTTACAGAGCATTGCCAGGTGTTGGGGGCCCCTGGGGGAGTGAGGGGCGCTGCAAGTCCTCAGGGCATGAGGTAGGATGCTAGATACTCTTCTTTGAGACGCTCCCCCCTCACCTAGGCTTTAGGTCTTCCAAGATCTTTTTTTTTTCTTCAAACATCTCCAGTGGGCATCTGCTCCCCTAGATAGCACTGTATGGTCCTAACTGCTGAGAGGGGTTGCAGTGGAGAATTCTCAGTGGAATCATACACGTTTCCAGCTGCACACCACCTGGCAGTCTATAAAACACTTTTTAGTGGCATTATCATTTTTCACTTTCACCATAGCCCTGTGACTCCAGTATCACCCCTCTGCTCAAATAAGGAACCAGAGGCTCAGAAATAGTAGCAGATGACCTGCCGAAAGTCACACAGCTAGGAAATCTCAGAGTGAACCTTGAGCCCTGTGATCACTACACCAAGTTGCCATAACTCATGTAAAAAGACCCTGTCACCCTCCGTTGAGAGTATTACCTTCATCAAAAGTATGTTTGCCAGATGCACGAAAATTTTGTGAGAACAAAACAGTACATGCGGCCATAATGCACCATCTTTCCTGAATCCACACATCACTTGTTAATCAACAGAGCATGCAGTCTGCCTAACAGAATGAAGGCCAAGCTCTCTGCATGGCCGACCAGGTTCTACACAGACTGGCCTATGCCAAGCTCTGACATCATCTCCCACTGCTGTCCTCCTCCTCGCCACTCCTTGAACTCACCAGCTCATTCCCAACTTGGCATTTTTTGCATTGACTATGCCCTCTGCCTGAAATGCGTTCTCCTCAGATCTTGGCATAGCTGTCTGCTTGTCACTCCCCTCTCAGCTGACAGTCCCCCTCTTTAGAGAGGCCCTCCCCGACTACCTGAGCTAGGTGGCCTCTTCTCGCTCCGTCACAGCACCTTGTGCCACATCCTTCCACTCGATCTGAAATGATCGGCTTGATTTATTAGTGCAATGTCTTTCTCTCTATATAGAACTAAGTTCCATGAGGGCAGGGATTATCTGCCCTGGATCTGAACATCCCCATAATTTCAGCATCAGGCACAGTGTAGACACCCAAGAAATGCCTGCTGGATGAATAAACTTCATCACCCACCTCACACAGTGATCACAGTTTTAGATCCTGTAGGTCTTGAGTGTGTATGATAACCTCCAGCGAGGTGCCAAGGCTTTGAAAACAAGTTCTTTCTTTCTTTCTTTTTAATCAGCATGCCCTATATCACAGGTGTAAAGTAAGAGGCTGACACTTTAAGATGGTTGAGAGTCACTTTGGTAGTCAAAAGGGCTCGTGGTTTTTTTTTTTTTTTCAAAGAAGAAAACACAGTCCCAAACAGGATTGTGAACTTCTTGGCTGCCACTCTTCTGTGGCTTAGTTTCAAAAGAAAACTGGAGTTTCCTGAAGAAGCCTCGACGCGTTCTGAAGGACCACGTCTCCCTGTCCTTTAAGATGAAAACCCGACAGTCAGCCGCCAGCCACAGCCCAGGCAGGAGACACACAGTCAGGAAAGTCTTCACCCCCAAGTGAAGGAGGGAGTCCGAGAGAGTCTCGGTGCAGGTAGCTTCTCCGGGCACAGTCTATAAGGAATCTCAGCAAAGTGGCACATGACACACTGCAGGCATGAACACACACACATACACAGAAGTGAGTCTTCTCAGCACTTCAACCAGCCCCGGTGGTATGTGGGGCTCCGTGATGGTAGGACAGTCGGAAACAAAGCCTAGGTCGAGAAGGAAAGGAGGAGGAAGACGCAAGTGGAGCTGCAGGAGGGTCGGTAACGAGCGAGCAAGTCGTCCCCTAGGGTTTGCCAAGTCCTCTGTGCGCCTCCCCACCAGCCAGTGGGGTGGTAAGAAATGGTTCAGGGTGCAGGTTCTGGAGCCAGACTTCCTGGGTCTGAACCTCAGTTCCAGCTCTCACTAGCTGCGACCTTGGATAAGCTACTCCAGAACCGAGTGCCTCAGTTTCTCCCAGCTCCAAAAGGGAATGACCATGTCAGTGCCTCCCACCTGCACGCAAGCTCGGCATAGTACATTTTAACTGCTGCGGTTTTTATTACCGCCATTGTCCTCGAGTCTCTGAGCCTGATCCCTCCTCTGTCAAATGGCCCTCAAGCTACCAAGCCTCAGAAGGAAGTGGCAAGGATTAAATGGGAAAAGGACTTACAAATGGTAAGGAGTGTTATATAATAAGGAGGGGAATAAGAAAGACCTCACATTAGACTCCAGGCTGGGCTACCGGGAGAAGGGGTCCAGACAACACAGCTCTTCCGAAAGGTGAGTAACACGGGACAGAAGTGATGAGACCACCAGCGAAGGAGCCTCCTCTGAATGCACTGGTCTCCCTGGAATTCGGGGGAGGGGGACAAGATCCTCTAGGATGTGTGTTCCAGAAAGGCCTCACAAAGAGTAAACTGAGCACAATTTGGGGGTGAGCTCGGCTTGCTGCCCTGCTCTGAGAAGGCCTGCTGTGGTGGCTCAAAACAGGGTTTATGGGGGCAGAGGTCCTGCATTCAAAACCCAGGCGCTCTGCTTCCTCACTGTGTGGCCTTGAGCAAGGGACTTACCCTCTCTGAGCCTTAGCTTACCCACCTGTGAAATGGAGGCAATTACACCTCTGGCTTTCAAGAGTTGTTATAAAGATTAAGAGATTACATACGTTAAGCACTTAGCCTAGAGTGACAAACTTTATATTTTTAATGACAAAGACGTGGGTGAACACAAAGAAATTTGGTTTTTACGCCTTTACACTGTTCACTCTCCTGAGAAAAACGGAACTCGGCTCCAAGGCTACAAGGATTCTATATAAAAGAGCCTTAGCCTCCCCTCCAACTAATTCCAAACGTATTCTTAGCTCTGAGCCTCTGCCCATGCAGCCTCTCCACCCACCCAACCTCCAGCAGAAGCTGTGGCTGAAAACAGTAAATAAGCAAGCAAACAAAAACCTACATTGTTGTTAAGCAAGCGGTTCGTTGACTGACTGTACAACGTGCAGTTAACCAAGAGGATGCCATTTCCAGGTGCCAGGGGTGATGACCTAGAGTCCCCAGGCCTGGAGAACGCACCCAGGGCATACTGCCGCGGCACCTGCCCTCTGAGCCACCTATTCAGGAAGACATTTATCCCCTTCAGAGGAGAGTGTATCTGATAGCAGGTAAGTGATCCCCCTGCCCTGCATTTTATCCCCAGCCCTCTGCAGAGGTTTGTACTGACAGTCATTCTCAGAGAGGGGCCCAGCGCCTGGCATCATATTCCATTTCCCTGGTGGACACGAAAGCAGGCCCCAATTCCTCTGGGGCTTCAGTCCACGCTCCCAGCTGCTGCTCAAAGAATGTTCCTAAAACATAGCTGCTGGTGTCCTGCCCCTGCTGAATAACCTTCAATGGCTCCCTACTGCCTTTCCAACAAACTCTGGAGCCTATGTGTGTGTATGGGGGAGGGCATCTGAAATGCTTTTGAGATAGGTCTTCAACGACCCTCCAACCGCAGGCTTTACCACTTCTCACCACTGGTTTTCAGAACAGCCTCACCCTCCCAGGCAATCTACCCTCTTCTCTCCCAGCTAGACTGCTGCTCATCATCCTGGATGGTCCCCTCCTCCAGGAAGCCTCCCTGGCCTTCCATTACATAGTCCACCGAACTGTGATTTCCTATCTGTCTTCTCCTGTGCTGAGAACCTCTCAAGGACAGACATAGTGCTGACGTCATCACTGTCCCCCCAGTATAATCCATCACAGGGAATGACACAGAGCAGAACAGGGGCTCAGGGAAACTCTGCTGGTTGGACGAGCCCCAGAAAAACAATCATCATGATAGACTTTTACGCTATTGAAATTGTCATTTTTTTAATCCTAAACGAAATCAACCCTGAATATTCATTGGAAGAACTGATGGTAAAGCTGAGAAGCTCCAATACTTCGGCCACCTGATACAAAAAGCTGACTCACTGGAAAAGACTGATGCTTGGAAAGATTGAGGACAGGAGGAGAAGGGGACAACACAGGATGAGATGGTTGGATGATGTCACTGACTGAATGGACATGAGTTTGGGCAAGTTCTGGGAGATAGTGAAGGACAGGGAAGCCTGGCGTGCTGCAGTCCATGGGGTCTCAAAGAGTTGCACATGACTGAGTGACTGAACACATTTTTAAGTGGAGTCTTTGCCCACAGATTCTACCTCAGTGTACTCAGTCAACCACTGCTGAGTGTGGGATTTGTGTCGGGTGCTGAGTGAGCGAGAGAGACAAAGCCCTTGTCCTCCTGGAGCTCATGTCCTGTGGGGGAGAGACAGCCAATTCACAAGAATTCAAATTTTAAAAAAAAAAATGTTTTTAGAGGGATGGGTTACAGGGGATGTGGGATGTTAGGGGGTAATCCATATTCTGGAGAGCTTCCTGGAGGAAGAGCCATTTGACCAGGGATTCTATGGACCAAGGGCAAGCCGGGATGGGCAGACTGGGCTGGGTTTTCCCACAGGTGCCTCGACTCAGAGTTTGGTCTGGGCTGGCTTGCTGAACAGTGGACTCCTGGGCAAGACGCCAGCATGTGGCAGGCAGAGAAGATGGTATCAGAGGGCATGAGGGCTGGGGCGGGGGTTGCGGGGGGACAGGCTGCCCTCCAGCACAGCCAGCCATCAGCTCCTTTCTGAACCCCTGCTGGACCGGTGTGAAATCAGAACATATCTCTCCCCTGCTCTTGGGTTTAATTTTCTAAATGTGTCCCTGAAGGTGCTGCTAAGGGGATACCCAAAGAGGGCTGGATTCCGGCAGGGTGGACTTCTCTGCGTTCACATGACCCAGCTGCCGAGGGCACGTAGCTGCCTGCCCAGGGCTCTCAGCCCCACCCCCTGCTCGCCATTTTCCAGCCAGGGTGGGGCCCCCACAGGCCTCTCCGGAATCGCTTCCTCTGGGCCCTGAGCAGAGGGTTCAGGCAGTGTGCTCAACCCCCACCTTTGAGTATTTAATTAAAATGGAATCACTGCTCACCCAGGAACTGCGGGGTGGGGGAGGGGTGTGAAACAAAAGGCCCTTTCACGGTGGGAACTGGCTCGGCGGCATCGGTGGCGTCGCGACAGCGTCGCTCACAAGCCTCTGGTTTCTGACTCCAGACGGGCTGGTTCTGCGGCTCTCCATCTGCGGGATCTGCTGCCCTCTCCCCACCCTGGCCCAGCTCACGCCAGCCCTGGCTCTGAGAGCCTAGGGGTACTTGTGGACTACACACCTTGCCCCCCAGGAAACCAATCTTTTTCCTCCCCGGAAAGAGGAGAGGGCTTGGGAGGATGAGGTGGAATGCAGGGGGTGGGCAGGGGCTGATCAAGGACAACAGACCAATATCAGGCAGAGACCAGACGAAGTATCAGGGGATGAGAAACCTAGGGTTTTCCCTGGGTGAGAGGCAGGCTTTGCAGTTGCAGTCACAAGGCCTTCTGTTCTGCAGTGGAGCAAGAACCTCCTCAGATTCCAAGACCTGACACACTCTGAGCTGCAAAACCCAGCTGCTCTAAAAGGGCAGGTCCTGGTGCCCGTGGGAGGGTGACCTAGACTGTGAGAGGGGTCTCCTCCCGTGTTCTGGCGCCTATTGGCCTCGCCAACTTGCCCGGGGGAGGTCATTTCAGAATCTCTGAAGAGGGAGGAGACCTTGTGTGTCATGCTTGGCAAAGGGCAGGGGAAGTGGCCACAGTGTCCAGGCAGAAAGAGGGAAGGCATCCCCAGAGGCCGTGATCAGAGGCGAGTGTGAATAAAGATACTCCTAGAACAGACTTAGCACAGATAGGGGTCTAGCTGGGTTGAACCCTGAGCTCAAGGCTTGCATAAGAACACCTACATGGTGCCTGGCAGGTCCCGAGGGTGGGCTCTGAAGCCACTCACTCACCCCTCTGAGAAGAAGAATTATGCAGGGAGAGAAGCCTGCGTCAGAGTCAGGAGCCTGCGGTCAGACCTTCCCCTCTCTAGGTCTGCTTCCTCATCTGTAAAAACGGAAGTCGTACTTGTACCTGTGGCTGCGGATAACCGTGAACTAGAAGGTCTCTTAAGATGCTTTTGATCGAACGTTCTCTCTCTGCTCTTGGTTGATCAGAATGCGTCTCCCCCTTCCACCCCTACCCTCTCCTCATTAAGGCCGGGAAGTGCGCAGAGCCCAGTAGAGAAGGCCCCCTCGGAGGCCAGGCGGGGACGCTCATGAGCATGTACACTCCACACCAGCCTGCATGCAACTGCAGGGAAAGCTGAAGTGGGGACCCCCGACCCCAGAACCTGGGCAAAGCCCACAGGGAGACTGCCTGGAGCTCAGCATGGATGGGACGTAACGCGACTCTGATCCCGTCGGGAGCAATCCCCCGGTCCCCCTCCAGCCTCCCAGGCAGGGAGGTGAGCTTGCTTAGTTTAATTTCCCCTAACTCAGCCAGTTCCGGGGCACATAAATTCATTAATTTGGGATTATGGGGATTACAGGCTGCCTCACTCTACAGGTGACTGAGGGCAAACTCGAGGGGCTGCCCTCCCCACCAGGCGGGGGAGGAAGCCGAGGCTCCAGCAGCAATCCCTGGAGGGCAGAGGGGGCGCTGGGCAGAAGCCCTCTAGGAACCCCCTCCGCCCCTACCCACCCTCATCAAAAGGGAGAAAGCATGGGAAATGCACCCCCTCCTCATCACAGAAAGCAGGGCCCGTCCTGGAGTCCCGCCCACTCCTGCCCTCTTTCTAGCATCTCCTGTGGCTTCTCCAAACCAGACCTGCCCAGATTCAACCGTCAGTGCGTGACTTCTGACCTGGCTTTCTACAGAGCGTGACCCCAGACACTGGGGCTCACAGGGGTGATCTCAGGAGACACAGAACACTGCCCTACGTGTGGAAACAGGCTTCTGGTGGCTACCTCGAGCAGCAAGGGCTCAGCTCAGGGTCAGTGGGTTTCAACACTGATCCTGATGAGTCACATCTCTTCAACAGAGAGAGAGAGAGAGAGAGAGAGAGAGAGAGAGAGNGAGTGACTGAACACATTTTTAAGTGGAGTCTTTGCCCACAGATTCTACCTCAGTGTACTCAGTCAACCACTGCTGAGTGTGGGATTTGTGTCGGGTGCTGAGTGAGCGAGAGAGACAAAGCCCTTGTCCTCCTGGAGCTCATGTCCTGTGGGGGAGAGACAGCCAATTCACAAGAATTCAAATTTTAAAAAAAAAAATGTTTTTAGAGGGATGGGTTACAGGGGATGTGGGATGTTAGGGGGTAATCCATATTCTGGAGAGCTTCCTGGAGGAAGAGCCATTTGACCAGGGATTCTATGGACCAAGGGCAAGCCGGGATGGGCAGACTGGGCTGGGTTTTCCCACAGGTGCCTCGACTCAGAGTTTGGTCTGGGCTGGCTTGCTGAACAGTGGACTCCTGGGCAAGACGCCAGCATGTGGCAGGCAGAGAAGATGGTATCAGAGGGCATGAGGGCTGGGGCGGGGGTTGCGGGGGGACAGGCTGCCCTCCAGCACAGCCAGCCATCAGCTCCTTTCTGAACCCCTGCTGGACCGGTGTGAAATCAGAACATATCTCTCCCCTGCTCTTGGGTTTAATTTTCTAAATGTGTCCCTGAAGGTGCTGCTAAGGGGATACCCAAAGAGGGCTGGATTCCGGCAGGGTGGACTTCTCTGCGTTCACATGACCCAGCTGCCGAGGGCACGTAGCTGCCTGCCCAGGGCTCTCAGCCCCACCCCCTGCTCGCCATTTTCCAGCCAGGGTGGGGCCCCCACAGGCCTCTCCGGAATCGCTTCCTCTGGGCCCTGAGCAGAGGGTTCAGGCAGTGTGCTCAACCCCCACCTTTGAGTATTTAATTAAAATGGAATCACTGCTCACCCAGGAACTGCGNAGCCCCACCCCCTGCTCGCCATTTTCCAGCCAGGGTGGGGCCCCCACAGGCCTCTCCGGAATCGCTTCCTCTGGGCCCTGAGCAGAGGGTTCAGGCAGTGTGCTCAACCCCCACCTTTGAGTATTTAATTAAAATGGAATCACTGCTCACCCAGGAACTGCGGGGTGGGGGAGGGGTGTGAAACAAAAGGCCCTTTCACGGTGGGAACTGGCTCGGCGGCATCGGTGGCGTCGCGACAGCGTCGCTCACAAGCCTCTGGTTTCTGACTCCAGACGGGCTGGTTCTGCGGCTCTCCATCTGCGGGATCTGCTGCCCTCTCCCCACCCTGGCCCAGCTCACGCCAGCCCTGGCTCTGAGAGCCTAGGGGTACTTGTGGACTACACACCTTGCCCCCCAGGAAACCAATCTTTTTCCTCCCCGGAAAGAGGAGAGGGCTTGGGAGGATGAGGTGGAATGCAGGGGGTGGGCAGGGGCTGATCAAGGACAACAGACCAATATCAGGCAGAGACCAGACGAAGTATCAGGGGATGAGAAACCTAGGGTTTTCCCTGGGTGAGAGGCAGGCTTTGCAGTTGCAGTCACAAGGCCTTCTGTTCTGCAGTGGAGCAAGAACCTCCTCAGATTCCAAGACCTGACACACTCTGAGCTGCAAAACCCAGCTGCTCTAAAAGGGCAGGTCCTGGTGCCCGTGGGAGGGTGACCTAGACTGTGAGAGGGGTCTCCTCCCGTGTTCTGGCGCCTATTGGCCTCGCCAACTTGCCCGGGGGAGGTCATTTCAGAATCTCTGAAGAGGGAGGAGACCTTGTGTGTCATGCTTGGCAAAGGGCAGGGGAAGTGGCCACAGTGTCCAGGCAGAAAGAGGGAAGGCATCCCCAGAGGCCGTGATCAGAGGCGAGTGTGAATAAAGATACTCCTAGAACAGACTTAGCACAGATAGGGGTCTAGCTGGGTTGAACCCTGAGCTCAAGGCTTGCATAAGAACACCTACATGGTGCCTGGCAGGTCCCGAGGGTGGGCTCTGAAGCCACTCACTCACCCCTCTGAGAAGAAGAATTATGCAGGGAGAGAAGCCTGCGTCAGAGTCAGGAGCCTGCGGTCAGACCTTCCCCTCTCTAGGTCTGCTTCCTCATCTGTAAAAACGGAAGTCGTACTTGTACCTGTGGCTGCGGATAACCGTGAACTAGAAGGTCTCTTAAGATGCTTTTGATCGAACGTTCTCTCTCTGCTCTTGGTTGATCAGAATGCGTCTCCCCCTTCCATCCCTACCCTCTCCTCATTAAGGCCGGGAAGTGCGCAGAGCCCAGTAGAGAAGGCCCCCTCGGAGGCCAGGCGGGGACGCTCATGAGCATGTACACTCCACACCAGCCTGCATGCAACTGCAGGGAAAGCTGAAGTGGGGACCCCCGACCCCAGAACCTGGGCAAAGCCCACAGGGAGACTGCCTGGAGCTCAGCATGGATGGGACGTAACGCGACTCTGATCCCGTCGGGAGCAATCCCCCGGTCCCCCTCCAGCCTCCCAGGCAGGGAGGTGAGCTTGCTTAGTTTAATTTCCCCTAACTCAGCCAGTTCCGGGGCACATAAATTCATTAATTTGGGATTATGGGGATTACAGGCTGCCTCACTCTACAGGTGACTGAGGGCAAACTCGAGGGGCTGCCCTCCCCACCAGGCGGGGGAGGAAGCCGAGGCTCCAGCAGCAATCCCTGGAGGGCAGAGGGGGCGCTGGGCAGAAGCCCTCTAGGAACCCCCTCCGCCCCTACCCACCCTCATCAAAAGGGAGAAAGCATGGGAAATGCACCCCCTCCTCATCACAGAAAGCAGGGCCCGTCCTGGAGTCCCGCCCACTCCTGCCCTCTTTCTAGCATCTCCTGTGGCTTCTCCAAACCAGACCTGCCCAGATTCAACCGTCAGTGCGTGACTTCTGACCTGGCTTTCTACAGAGCGTGACCCCAGACACTGGGGCTCACAGGGGTGATCTCAGGAGACACAGAACACTGCCCTACGTGTGGAAACAGGCTTCTGGTGGCTACCTCGAGCAGCAAGGGCTCAGCTCAGGGTCAGTGGGTTTCAACACTGATCCTGATGAGTCACATCTCTTCAACAGAGAGAGAGAGAGAGAGAGAGAGAGAGAGAGAGAGGGAGGAATCCAGGCCACACTGCTGGGTAGAATTTAATCACATAAATTATTATTTTTCATTTATTTGTGTTCATTTTGATGGCTAGCTTCTGCATATGACAAGTGACATTCTAGCCTATTGAAGGTGCACAATAAAGTTTACCTTTAAAACTATCGAGTAAAAATGCTGTGTAGTCGCTAAGCTGTGTCCAGTTCTTCGAGACCCTGTGGACTGTAGCTCACCAGGCTCCTCTGTCCGTGGGATTCTCCAGGCAAGAACACTGGAGTAGGGGGCCATTTCCTCCTCCCGAATGAAAAAGGGGAGCTGACGAAAGCAAGAGCATGTGGAAAGCACAGGCGATTTTCAGAGACGGTGATACTTGTGAAGGGGACACGCGTGGCCTGCGCTGGGGAAAGCTGATCTGGAGGACAGACTCCTTTGCAGACGGGTAAGCTGAGGGCCAGAGAAGGGAAAGGAGCCACCCACGGGGAATTTGCAGCAGAGCTGGGGTGTGGACCAGGCCACACCTGCTACCGGCGCTCAGAGCCCTCTCCTCCTCCACAAGGAACTGGGCATCCTTCTCCTGACCCCTCAGCCCCCTCTCTCTATCCTTTCCCTTCTTTCTTGCTCTCCAAACCCCCTGAAGGTCTATTTCAGACCATCCTTGCTCTGATGGAGGGTCAGAAACCTCCATCAGAGGTGAACTGGGGAGAAAGCACCCTGAGATGAAGCAGAGAGATTTTGATCCGGTCGTGGCCCCCTGGTGACTCTGCACCACAGCTGAGCACGCCTGCACCCTCAGCTCACCTCCTCTGGGCTGGTCTCCTTTTCTCTGTAAGAAGTGAAAGGCCACGTCTGGGGACCCGGGAGAGGCTCAGAGGACTCAGAGGCTCTCCCATGCCTGCATGGGCACCTGGGGCGTGTGAGCAGCCCTGTAACCGTGAGCTCCCCAACAGAAGAGTTTCTTTTCAGGAGGAGCGCAGCGTTGCTCTGGACGTCCTTGGTAGGCTCCCTGACACTCTTGACGGCAGATGAGAAGTCTTAAACCGATTTAAAAATAGCTAAGGAGTCATTTATAATTTGTACACTCATTGTTGGAATGCAAATGCTGCCGCTAAAAGCCTGCGCTCCTAAGTGGGCTTGTTAAACCATCAATCTGCTTAGCAAACCCTTTTCTTCTCTCAAGTGCAGGTAAAACCCTGTCGCGAGGATTCAGGAGAGTGGAGCTCGGGGACTGCTCCTGGGCGTGGGGCTGGGGTCTCTCCTGTGGTCGCCCTGGGGGTCTGGGGAGGCCTACGTTCTTGGCCTGTCCCCCCCACTTGCCCGCATCACGGGGTGAGGGTGCGGATCAGAGCCGATGGATTCTCAGATCCGTGTTCTGGCCGTGAGTCTCAGTCTGCTTCCTCCCTCCTTAAGCTTTCTAGGAACAAAACACAAACCGACACCCAGGAAATAAACTCCTCAACTCAGACCACAGAGCAACCACAAAGAGAACCGGGATCTCTGGAGCTCCTGCAAAGAGGCTGCCATCCGGGTGGCGTGTGGTTCTGAGGCTTTGGCCCTCCCTCTCTTGAGAGCTCCATGTCTGGCCCCATGACACCTCTTCCCTTAACATGGCCCAAACCAGGCTCACGGCTCCTCCTCCACTGCCCACCTACTTCTCCCATCAGGTTCCCTACCTCAGCGAGATGCACTTGAGACCTCCACGTGGGTGGGGAGCTGGGGCACCCTGCTTTTCCTCTCTAGCACTCACCAAGTCCATCTCTGCAAAACTGACTCCTGTGGAATCTGTTCTCTCACCCCACAACCCTGGTCCTGACCACAAATGCCTTAAGTCTGGAGCCCTGCTAAGTATCCTGACCCATCTCTGCCCCCCATCTCCCCACTCCAAGCCAGCCTCCATACGGCAGGTGGAGTGATGGCCATAAATACTCATCCCATCATCTCACTCTTCTGCCTCAAACCTCAGCCTCCCCTAACCTTTCAGATAAAGCCCAAATTCCCTGACTCATCCGCAGAACAAGGTTTGACTAGGCACTGTCTGTGTGCCAGGTCCTGGCCCCAATGCAGCACAGCACAGGGTCTAGAATCCATAGTCCCACTTCGTCTGGTGCCACCATCCATAACCACCTTATGCTCAGGGCCTGAATCAGAGGCTGCCAAATGGTGGTTCCTGGGTATATTTTGTTTGACTTCCCCCTTGTTGGCTTAATGTTTCAAAGTCAGGAAATTTCACATAAAAACCTGGCATCTCTTGAAAACTTGGCAGACCTAGCGACACGGGGCCAGCTCTCACTCACAGCAGCTATTGCCTGGAGCTGCGTCCCACTTCCCCTTTAGAGACGCCAAGTACCCTCGTGTTGGCCACAGTCCCCACCGCTCCATACTGTCTCAGCCTCGCCTGCTTCTCCCACCCAGCTCACACGCTCCGACCCTGTGGATATCAGGACCTGCTCCATGTACGCTCTCTCCAGTGCACCCTGCTCTTCTTGTCCTAAACTTTGGCCTCTCCTGGCTCCTCCTCCTGGAGTCCCCCTCTTCACTCTGATGGGAAAACATCCACCTCCTGGGAGGCTTCAGTGCAGGGCTCTACTCACTCTTGACATCATGTTCTTTCTGTGACGCCCCCCACACCCTGTACAGACCCCCTTCCCAGCAGCTTTTACACCAAAGTACCTTTACTCATTAATACTTCCACTTCTCCCACCGGAATATAAGCCTGCCCCCATGTGTCTAGAGCTTAACACACTTATTCCCCCATCAGATTGGCCCACAGGAAATCACTGCCAGGTAAATGAACAGATGCCAAGAATAATGAAACAGCAGTGCCACCCCCTGTGCTGGGCTCTAGGTTAAGCACTTTATGTGCTATCTCATTTAACACTGTCCAACGGGGGTGCTACTATTATCTGCATGTAACGGCTAGGACTCTGAGGCGGGCGGGGGGGG
>SJYA01002706.1:45676-56754 GCA_006410615.1 Neotragus moschatus
GTGGGTGGAGGACCGGGAATCTCAGGGCGTGGGTTCGTAAATCTGGCTTTGACTCAGCATCTCCGGAGGTGTCACCATGGAGTGCGCAGGGATAAGGGGGTGAGGGGACCTCGGGTGCAGCCATCTTAAAGCTCTGTCCCCCCAGCACCTCGGTTCAGAGGCCACATTCGAGCTCATTACTTGTCCTTCCTGTGCTCCCCCAACCCCCTGCCACCTGCTCCTTCACC
This sequence comes from Neotragus moschatus, assembly GCA_006410615.1. Lineage (NCBI taxonomy): Eukaryota > Metazoa > Chordata > Mammalia > Artiodactyla > Bovidae > Neotragus > Neotragus moschatus. Next base: position 45,904 of record SJYA01002706.1, read on the forward strand.
TCCATTCCCTCTCTTATCGAGAGGGCCCAACACCCAGCCCGTCCCCATGGTCCAGGATGAAATCACCCCAGCCTTTTCCTTTTATCGTTGACTTTCCAATCTGTCTTGCAGCTTAAACTCGACAAAAACAGCAAAGCTGTCTCCTGTCCCTCACTTCCCAGTGACCTTGGTCTAGAGCACCGGCCTCGAAGAGTTGGAGGACACAGCCGTCTCCTCGGGGGTCTTCCTGTGTCCCTCCTCACCCTGTCTATACGGTAGCCAGACTGAGTCTTCTAAGATGCAAAACTGGCCACATCACATCACTGCTTTAAAAACGTCATCTCTCACCTGCCTGCAGGATCAAGTCCAAACTCCTTCACCTGGCATTTGAGGCCTTTCATGATATGGCCCTGTTAATCTTTCCTGCTTACATTCTGCAGTGCCTGCTCAGGCCTGCCGAGCTTGTTACCACCTACTAGTACATGTTTGTACGTTCAGATCTCTTTGCATGCACTCATAACATCTTGGTTGTCCTTTGTCCCTTGAAGAACTCCTATTCATCCTTCAGGACCCAATCCGAATGACCCCCCTTCCCTGTAAAATCTTCTCTAGCACGGTGAAGTCCAGTTGGCCTGTTCCTCCCCTGGGCAGACCCTTTCCTATTATCCACCACAGGACAGGACAGTTACTNACTCATAACATCTTGGTTGTCCTTTGTCCCTTGAAGAACTCCTATTCATCCTTCAGGACCCAATCCGAATGACCCCCCTTCCCTGTAAAATCTTCTCTAGCACGGTGAAGTCCAGTTGGCCTGTTCCTCCCCTGGGCAGACCCTTTCCTATTATCCACCACAGGACAGGACAGTTACTTAAGCAACCATCCTCCTGGCACGTCTAGGGGCATTTCTGGGTAAAGGCCTCATTCCTGTCCTCCTTGAACACCCTGGTGCCCCGCAGGGAGCCTGGCATGTACACGGCCTTCAGTCAACATCTGCCAAAGAATGAGGGAAGGAGCTGAGGTCCTCTGGGGAAGTCCTGTGACTGCCTTGCTTTGGCCATGAGTCAAGGGCAACCTTCCTGCCCCCGAATTCCAGGCCACTGCAAGCTTGAGCAGAGCCAGGTACTGCTACCACTTCACGGAATCACCAGGAATGGGCTCTCCAGCTGTCTCCACAGCAACAGCTGATCAGCTTTGCTTTTCTACAAGTCCCAGAACCCGTGCCTCCTTCCCAGCCTCCGAGGGTCCATGGCACTCACAGCCCCTCACCCCTCTGACAATGTCCTGGGCCAGCCCAGCCAGAGGTGTGGGCCTTTCTCCAGTGCCCCAGGCTCCAGGCCGGAGGGGTCTGCAGGGTGCAGACCTGTCCGGAGCTCTGGCTGCCAGCAGCAGAGGCAGGCGGCCGCTGCTGCAGAGCCTGCAGCCACCCCCACCCAGGACGGTGGCTCTGGCAGCCGCAAGGAGCCCTCCAGCATCAATCAGTCCAGCTACTACAACCCTCCTCAGCGTGCCTGGCTGAAGCCAGGGGCTTTGCAAGTGTGCGTAAAAAGAAAGATAAAATTAAAGGCAACCATCTAAGAAAGGGCCTTTGGTAGGGGCCTGGAACACCATTTGCCGATACAGAAATGGCACTGGCTGGGGTGCAGGAAGGCCCCCGACAGTCCATGCAAGGGGAGGAGTGGCGGGGGACTCCAGATACGCAAAGGGTAACCTACCGAGGACCAGCTCCCTTGCCTACTGGTTTCTGGGTTGGCTTTAATGGGAACTAACTAATCCACACTGTAAACACAAGGTGCAGCAGAGGCCACTCGTAGCGTAAGCATCTTCTGATGACTCAGAGCTGATGATGTGAGCGCGTGCGGCCACTGCAGTGCCTCCGTTCCCGTCCCGGATGAGACCCTGAGTGACCGCCTAGTGCTGGTCACCCCCAAACCAGCTGAGCTCCCTCCCTTGGTGTCCAGAGCTGCTCCTGGTGCCATCGCCCACTCCCGGTGGACGCAGCACAGGTCTAGAGAGCCCTGTGGCCAGCCTGCCCTCCCGGGCCACCCCCTGTGCCCCCGCCTCTCCAGCGCCCAGCCCATTCTTCTGTCTCTCCCACCTGTCTACTGTCTCTCCCGCCTGTCTACTGATGCACCCATCCATCTATCATCCATCATCATCATGTTTTTTGCCCACTATTCCAGACTCTGGCCTTGAAGACCTGACGATCACAGTTCCAGCAACCAAGGGCATGAACTTTCCTTCTGGCCGATCCCTAACCAATCACTTCTAGCATCTAGACTCCGGAAGCCCTCTCATTCTCTCTGGTTATTTTCGAAGTGGCCCAATTTGAGGGCTTTTCCAGGACTTTGGGGATCTTCTAGGATTTGAGCCAAGGGAGTCCCAAAACAGGGTCAGACACGAACTGCCTTTGAGGAGAGTGGGCCCCTGGGACATTACCAAGATGGCAGAGAGGAGTGATAAAGGAACAGCCAAGCCAACTGAGGGACCAGCCTCGGAGACTCAGTTGAGGGCGTGCACGTGGGGAGCAGCAGGCAGACTCTGGACCCAGGCTCTGGGTTCTGTGGGCCCAGCTTCCTGTCCTGCTCTCCTGCTTGTTGGCTGGATCCTCCAGGCAAGCCCTTCAGCCTCTCTGTGCCTCAGTTTACCTGCCTGTGAAGTGGCACAAGCCTGCAGTGAGATAGCTCACACACAGCTCTCGGCTCGGCACTGCTTTAGAAACGCGCTCGCTCCCTCCTAACTGCCCCACCTCAGATCTCTCCAGAGGCGTGTGGAGACACTGAGAATCAAGGAAGGAAGCTCCAGAAAAAGCTCCAGAAATATGACCTGCAGCCCAAGAACCAGCCAAGGAAGTTTGAGAGTCAGGGTTTCTGGAAGGCAGCACAGAGCCCCCGGGAGAGTTGAAAGGGCACTGGCTTTTCAAGAACTGGCCCTGGGGCTCCCTGGGGAGGGTGAGCAAAAGCAAGATGGGCCAGCAACCCTCAGACTCATTCATCATCTGCTTCTAGATCCCAGTCATTTTCAAACCCAGGCCCCTGGCCCACAGTTTTGCATCCATTCCAGGTCACGTGTGCATGGGCNAATATGACCTGCAGCCCAAGAACCAGCCAAGGAAGTTTGAGAGTCAGGGTTTCTGGAAGGCAGCACAGAGCCCCCGGGAGAGTTGAAAGGGCACTGGCTTTTCAAGAACTGGCCCTGGGGCTCCCTGGGGAGGGTGAGCAAAAGCAAGATGGGCCAGCAACCCTCAGACTCATTCATCATCTGCTTCTAGATCCCAGTCATTTTCAAACCCAGGCCCCTGGCCCACAGTTTTGCATCCATTCCAGGTCACGTGTGCATGGGCGTGGCGGGAGGTCATGCCCTCCACCCCACATCACTCAGTGCTGGTCTCCTAGATGCTTCTTTCCATACAACCTGAGACCAGACCACCAGCATGCTCGCTGCACAAGGAGAATCAAAGAGTGGAGTCACAGACTCCCTGGTAAAGCGACCGGCTTGACAGGGTCAAACTGAGAGTGTCCTAAGACTCACTCGCTCTCCAAACGTCTGATGGAGTCAGGATTCCTAGTTCCCTTCTTCTTAAAAGCCAAGGTGAGCCTCCATCCTCCCGAATCCACACAGCACCCTGGGCCTCATCCCTCTCCCCATCTCCTCTTTCCCTCCCTCCCTTCCCTTACATAGGAAGGCAAGAGAGAGTAACAGCGGCCAGAGGGAAGCTAGGCCCAATCTCTCCCAGCTTTAGCCCACTCCTCTGTGAAATGGGAGGTGTGGGGAGGGCCCTGCTGGCTGGGATGTGCCACGCGTCTGTCAAGCCCAGCAGAGCCACATACACGGCTGAAGGTATGGACAGAAGAGCCCCTGATGACCACAGAATTTATCAGGGTGTATCCTGCCCAGCTGGGCTCCTTGGGCTGTCTCTCTCAACAGGTGGCATGTGCCCACTCAACCAGGACGCTACCATTTCACGGGTGGGGAGCCAGGACCTGAGGCTGCCAAGCGTGCCTCTGCAGATCTGAGGTGCTTCAGATCAAGCCGCTGCCAAATCCCACCTCAGACGGCAGTCTCCCGACTGTACCGTCTGGCTGTTAGGACAGGGGTTCCCATCCACTCCTGAATGAGGACCATGGCTCCTGGTTTCTGCCTGGCATTTCTGCAAAGTGCCTTTCCCCTACATGTTAAGTGGTGACTGTGCGCCCTGACAGGGGTGTGCAGAGCCCACTGTCCCCATGCCATAGATGAGGGATGAGAAGGCTATGAGCAGACACATGCCTCCACCATGGGAGAGTGTGTGGGGTGGGCTGGGGGGCCAGGAAGAGGCCTCTAAGCCCACTGCTCCTTGGTCTCCTGGGCTGGCTCCCCACTCCCCAAACACTGTGCTCCCCAAGCACAACCCTTGGCTCTTTTTTCCTCCCTAACGACACTCACTTCCTGAATTAATCCATCCAGTCCTACTGCTTGAAGTATAATCTATATACTGATCTCTCCCCTGAGCTCCAGACTCATAGATCCAATTGCCTCCTCCCCAGCTCCACTCGGATGTCCCATGAGCATCTTAGAGTTGACGTGCTCAAAGCACTANCTCCCCAAGCACAACCCTTGGCTCTTTTTTCCTCCCTAACGACACTCACTTCCTGAATTAATCCATCCAGTCCTACTGCTTGAAGTATAATCTATATACTGATCTCTCCCCTGAGCTCCAGACTCATAGATCCAATTGCCTCCTCCCCAGCTCCACTCGGATGTCCCATGAGCATCTTAGAGTTGACGTGCTCAAAGCACTACCCTTCATTCCCCCCACCAAGCCTACTGTTTCCAGCCCTTACCCCTGGCCTCCCTCCTTCTGCTGGTCCCAGTAAATGGCACCAGCATCCAGCCTGCTGTTTAATAAAAAATTAAACTGCCTTTGTCCCTGGTTCCTGGGAAGGAGCCTCTCAATTCTTCGGATTTCCCAAGGGACAGAGGTGTCTGTTGTTCATGAGCCCCTGGGATCACACCTGAGCTTATGCTGATGAGCTGAGTCAGAATGGGGACTGGTCACCGGAAGGACCAATCAGGGAAGCGGAGGGGTGGGGCTTGAGCCAGCCCCACCTCCAGGAGGAGAGGGATAGAGATGCAGTTTAATCATGAACGCTCTATGCATCTCTTCATTCAGCTGGTCTCGACCTGTAGCCTTTATAATAAGACTGTGAGTATAGCATTTTCCCAAGCTCTGTGAGTCACTCTAGTGAGTCACCAAGCCAGAGGGGTTGCAGGAACCTCCAGATTTGTAGCCAGCCCAGTAAAAGTATGGTAGCCTGGAGACCCCATTGGTGGCTGGGCGTCTGAGGTGGGGATGCTCTCAATGAAACAGTGTTCTCTGTCTCGAGGGGTCTGNTGCCTCAGTTTACCTGCCTGTGAAGTGGCACAAGCCTGCAGTGAGATAGCTCACACACAGCTCTCGGCTCGGCACTGCTTTAGAAACACGCTCGCTCCCTCCTAACTGCCCCACCTCAGATCTCTCCAGAGGCGTGTGGAGACACTGAGAATCAAGGAAGGAAGCTCCAGAAAAAGCTCCAGAAATATGACCTGCAGCCCAAGAACCAGCCAAGGAAGTTTGAGAGTCAGGGTTTCTGGAAGGCAGCACAGAACCCCCGGGAGAGTTGAAAGGGCACTGGCTTTTCAAGAACTGGCCCTGGGGCTCCCCGGGGAGGGTGAGCAAAAGCAAGATGGGCCAGCAACCCTCAGACTCGTTCATCATGTGCTTCTAGATCCCAGTCATTTTCAAACCCAGGCCCCTGGCCCACAGTTTTGCATCCTTTCCAGGTCACGTGTGCATGGGTGTGGCAGGAGGTCATGCCCTCCACCCCACATCACTCAGTGCTGGTCTCCTAGATGCTTCTTTCCATACAACCTGAGACCAGACCACCAGCATGCTCGCTGCACAAGGAGAATCAAAGAGTGGAGTCACAGACTTCCAGGTAAAGCGACTGGCTTGACAGGGTCTAAACTGAGAGTGTCCTAAGACTCACTCGCTCTCCAAACGTCTGATGGAGTCAAGATTCCTAGTTCCCTTCTTCTTGAAAGCCAAGGTGAGCCTCCATCCTCTTGAATCCACACAGCACCCTGGGCCTCATCCCTCTCCCCATCTCCTCTTTCCCTCCCTCCCTTCCCTTACATAGGAAGGCAGGAGAGAGTAACAGTGGCCAGAGGGAAGCTAGGCCCAATCTCTCCCAGCTTTAGCCCACTCCTCTGTGAAATGGGAGATGTGGGGAGGGCCCTGCTGGCTGGGATGTGCCACGCATCTGTCAAGCCCAGCAGAGCCACATACATGGCTGAAGGTATGGACAGAAGAGCCCCTGATGACCACAGAAGTTATCAGGGTGTATCCTGCCCAGCTGGGCTCCTTGGGCTGTCTCTCTCAACAGGTGGCATGTGCCCACTCAACCAGGACGCTACCATTTCACGGGTGGGGAGCCAGGACCTGAGGCTGCCAAGCGTGCCTCTGCAGATCTGAGGTGCTTCAGATCAAGCCGCTGCCAAATCCCACCTCAGACGGCAGTCTCCCGACTGTACCGTCTGGCTGTTAGGACAGGGGTTCCCATCCACTCCTGAATGAGGACCATGGCTCCTGGTTTCTGCCTGGCATTTCTGCAAAGTGCCTTTCCCCTACATGTTAAGTGGTGACTGTGCGCCCTGACAGGGGTGTGCAGAGCCCACTGTCCCCATGCCATAGATGAGGGATGAGAAGGCTATGAGCAGACACATGCCTCCACCATGGGAGAGTGTGTGGGGTGGGCTGGGGGGCCAGGAAGAGGCCTCTAAGCCCACTGCTCCTTGGTCTCCTGGGCTGGCTCCCCACTCCCCAAACACTGTGTTCCCCAAGCACAACCCTTGGCTCTTTTTTCCTCCCTAACGACACTCACTTCCTGAATTAATCATTCCAGTCCTACTGCTTGAAGTATGATCTATATACTGATCTCTCCCCTGAGCTCCCGACTCATAGATCCAACTGCCTCCTCCCCAGCTCCACTCGGATGTCCCACGAGCATCTTAGAGTTGACATGCTCAAAGCACTACCCTTCATTCCCCCCACCAAGCCTACTGTTTCCAGCCCCTACCCCTGGCCTCCCTCCTTCTGCTGGTCTCAGTAAATGGCACCAGCATCCAGCCTGCTGTTTAATAAAAAATTAAACTGCCTTTGTCCCTGGTTCCTGGGAAGGAGCCTCTCAATTCTTCGGATTTCCCAAGGGACAGAGGTGTCTGTTGTTCATGAGCCCCTGGGATCACACCTGAGCTTATGCTGATGAGCTGAGTCAGAATGGGGACTGGTCACCGGAAGGACCAATCAGGGAAGCGGAGGGGTGGGGCTTGAGCCAGCCCCACCTCCAGGAGGAGAGGGATAGAGATGCAGTTTAATCATGAACGCTCTACGCGTCTCTTCATTCAGCTGGTCTCGACCTGTAGCCTTTATAATAAGACTGTGAGTATAGCATCTTCCCAAGCTCTGTGAGTCACTCTAGTGAGTCACCAAGCCAGAGGGGTTGCAGGAACCTCCAGATTTGTAGCCAGCCCAGTAAAAGTATGGTAGCCTGGAGACCCCACTGGTGGCTGGGCGTCTGAGGTGGGGATGCTCTCAATGAAACAGTGTTCTCTGTCTCGAGGGGTCTGCGCTAACCCTGGGTGGTTAGTGCCAGGTGTGAATATCAGCACTCCAGCAGCGTCAGAAAGACAGCACCCCCCCTACCCAGAGTCAGCCATGATTCCTCTCCTTCCCTCTTCCCCCACGTCCAAAGACAGAGTGAGTCCCATGAGCTCAACCTTCACACCTGCTCAGTACACAGCCACTTCTCCCCACCGCCACTGCCCTGACTGGGTCCAGCCACCAGCACCTCTCACCTGAAATCATGGCCGCCACTGAAGCCTCCTCCCTCTCTCCCTGCTTTCCCCTTGCCTCTGGCTGCCTACTCTCCACACAGCAACTGGGGGCTGCAAGTTGGCCACACAGTTCAGTTTAGTTCAGTCGCTCAGTTGTGTCCGACTCTTTGCGACCCCGTGAACTGCAGGATGCCAGGCCTCCCTGTCCATCACCAACTCCCGGAGGTTCACTCAGACTCAACGTTCATTGAGTCAGTGATGCCATCCAGCCATCTCATCCTCTGTCTTCTCCTTCTCCTCCTGCCCCCAATCTCTCCCAGCATCAGAGTCTTTTCCAATGAGTCAACTCTTCACATGAGGTGGCCAAAGTACTGGAGTTTCAGCTTTAGCATCATTCCTTCCAAAGAAATCCCAGGGCTGATCTTCAGAATGGACTGGTTGGATCTCCTTGCAGTCCAAAGGACTCTCAGCAGTCTTCTCCAACACCACAGTTCAAAAGCAGCAATTCTTTGGCGCTCAGCACAAGCCAGTTTGAAATCTCGCGTGCCTGCCGCCATCCACCCTGGCGTTAAGGCAGAGTCTTTGCCATATGGCCCTCACCTGCCTCCCTGACGTCACAGTCACCTCGTGTTCCCCTGCTCTGTCCCTTCGGCCACACTGGCTTCTCCGTGGCCCCAGATAAGCTTTAGCCTGCCTCAGGACTTCTGCTTTTCCCTTTGACCTGGAATGTTCTCATTCCTTACATTCAATCAGAAAGGCCACCTCCTCCAAGAAGCCTTCCCTGATTGCCTCCTATAAAACCGCCTCCCCTGCTGCTTCCCCCACCTCCTCTCGCTGGCTTGACTCTTGTTTTCAGCCTGAACAGCCTGAGAGGTGGCATCTTGTTTTGCTGCTCACTGTCCTGCCCCCTTAACGGAACGGCAGCCACTGAGGGCAGGGGCACATCTGCTCTCTTTGCTGCTGTCCTCCCAGCGCTCAACTCAACAAGTCACTGTCAAACAAATGAAGAAACAGGTGCCGCCAGGAAAGCTGGTCAGACGCTGGGGAGGGTATTGTACCAGTGATGTGGTGTCGCACTGACTCTTTTGCTTTGCCGCGGGTTGTTCTGAAGATGCGTTCACAGGGATGTGAAAAGAAGCACAAGAGGGCCAAACAGTTCAAACAGTTTGAGTGAAAGGAAAAGAAATGTTTTCTTAGTGGGTAACCAANTGTACCAGTGATGTGGTGTCGCACTGACTCTTTTGCTTTGCCGCGGGTTGTTCTGAAGATGCGTTCACAGGGATGTGAAAAGAAGCACAAGAGGGCCAAACAGTTCAAACAGTTTGAGTGAAAGGAAAAGAAATGTTTTCTTAGTGGGTAACCAACAGATGCTCTGAAAGCAAAATGTGCCAGGTCATTTACTCTAGAAGTTACTGAGAGGTTAAAGGCAAAAGAGACAACTGGGAAAAATTCACAGAACATGGAATTTCCCGACTCGGGTTTGGGTCACTTTGGGTGAGGGATGTCCTCCCTCTGAGCCTCAGTTTTGTTGTCTGTATAATATGGAGGATACTGATAATGCCTCCTGGCCCGTGTCCCAGGGTCGCTGTGAGGGTCCTGAGAGAGGCAGGCCTACCAGCTGCTACTCAGTCCACTCCTGTGCTAACGCCCACCAGGACAGGAGCACCAGGACATTCAGGTAAGAAACAAGGTCAGGGGCTTCCCTGGTGGCTCAGTGGTGAAGAATCCACCTGCCAATGTGGGGAACATGGCTTGTACCCCTGTTCCAGGAGGATCCTACATGCCACGGAGCAACTAAGCCCACGCACCATAACTGCTGAGCCCATGTTCCAGAGCCCAGGAGCCTCAGCTATTGAAGTGTGATCTACATACTGAAGTATGATCTATGTACGTTCCCTAGAGCCCGTGCTCCACAACAAGAGGACCCACCCCAGTGAGAAGGCTTCACATTGCAGCTAGAGAGTAGTCCCCACCGCCGCAGCTAGAGAAAAGCTCACGGTGACAAAGATCCAGCACAGCAAAAAAAAGAAATAAAAACATATTTTTTAAAAAAGAAATAACGTCAGTACNCCACCCCAGTGAGAAGGCTTCACATTGCAGCTAGAGAGTAGTCCCCACCGCCGCAGCTAGAGAAAAGCTCACGGTGACAAAGATCCAGCACAGCAAAAAAAAGAAATAAAAACATATTTTTTAAAAAAGAAATAACGTCAGTACCAAGTGGATCTCTAGGAATAATGGCCAACTTTTTCTCTGTCAGGAAAAATGCTGAAGGCAGAGACTTTGCTGAATTAGAGGAAAATGCTGAACCAAGTTGTCATGCTTTGTGGGGCTAAATTTTCTCATTCATCATCCCCTCAGCAACTCTGAAATCCTGGGCACAGTCCTGGAGCCCAGCCTGGGCCCTGACATGGGACCCCAGGCAGGGGGTCTCCCCCATCACCAGATGCTGAGGTCCCTGCTGGGTGACCTGCCGGGGCTACTGTGAGCCAGGGTCCCCCTGAGAGGGTGGCAGCTGGACTATAGGAGCTCAGTGTGGGGTGAGAGTTTGGCAAAGGCACCTCCAAATATCTCTGCAAGTGTCCTCCTGTCTGCCTTTGCCTAAATCGCAAGTGTGCTCACTTGTGACTCCCCTCCTTTCTACCCGCATCTTGACTGTCACTCTCTCTGTTTACTTCCCCACGGCCACCGTCAAGTCCAGGCTACCAGGAGGACTGCATCAGCCTCCCAGCTGCTCCACCGTCCCCCCAGCTCCCAGCCATCTATTCACTCCACGGCAGCAGCCAGATCCTTCCTAGTTGAAATAAGCACTCAAGACGTGGAAGCAACCTAAGTGTCCATTGACAGAGGAGTGGATAAGGAAGATGTGGTACGTGTTATACGATGGACTATGCTCAGCCGTTGGAAAGAATGGAATGATGCCACTTGCAGTGAGATGGAAGAACCCATTGCTATTGCTAAGTCGCCTCAGTCGTGTCCGACTCTGTGCGACCCCACAGACGGCAGCCCACCAGGCTCCCCCGT
>SJYA01002707.1:0-11645 GCA_006410615.1 Neotragus moschatus
TGGGGCAGTGGTGGACATTTCCCGGGGCTTGGCCCGTGCCAGACTTGGTTACATTCATCACATCGGCAGTTCCTCACCACAGCCCTTCCATGGAGGATCACGGTGTCCCAGACACCCTCGGATCTATGTTCCAGGCTGCTGCCCTTCCTCCCGCTCATCTAACACATGCTCAGCCCTGCACATGGCCTTGCCCTCTGCTCGGCCCCCAGAACCACATCCTGACCGGCTCCTGCCTGTCATTCAGGTCTCAGGTCTCCGCTCGTCGTCCCCGGCTCTGACCACCCCGCCTCTCCCACATCCCCTTCTGCCTCACCTCCCCGTTCAGCCTGCTCCATGGCTCCGACCACGCACTGGGAGCCTCGTGTGTTCCCGCCTGCTGGCTCACTGCCTTTATCTCCTGCAGGTACACGAACCCCATGAGGGCAAGGCCTCTGCCATCCACACAGCCAGGGTCTGGAGCAGGGCTGCCACATTGTAGGTGCTCAGGAAGTATCTGTTGGGGGAATCAGCTTGCTTGCAATCCCTGTGCCCGTGACTTCTGATGACTCTTTCACAAGGACCCCTCTCCCCAAACACACACACCTCTCTCGGCTGCCACTCTAACCACGGCCCTGACCACCGGTGACATTCGCAGTAGCTACCCAGGTGTTCAGTCCAGTCTACAGAGTTGTCTTTCTGATCACACTTCTGCTCACACACCTCCTCTCTTCAAAAACATTGTCATCATCATCATTAGGACTCTTCTCTGACGAAGACTGAATCTGCCATCATCGTGGGATTGAAAATCCCCCCAGTGCCTCAAGCTTTCTGTGACTTCGTTTCATAGATAGGGGCACAGAAGTTCAGAGAGGTGAGTGACCTGACCGAGATCACGCAGCCACTACGTGGCAGCACCGGGGATTTGAGCCCTGGCCAGCGTGCTTCCCAAGGCCCCACTCTNCACCGGTGACATTCGCAGTAGCTACCCAGGTGTTCAGTCCAGTCTACAGAGTTGTCTTTCTGATCACACCTCTGCTCACACACCTCCTCTCTTCAAAAACATTATCATCATCATCATCATCAGGACTCTTCTCTGACGAAGACTGAATCTGCCATCATCGTTGGATTGAAAATCCCCCCAGTGCTTCAAGCTTTCTGTGACTTCGTTTCATGGATAGGGGCACAGAAGTTCAGAGAGGTGAGTGACCTGACCGAGGTCACGCAGCCACTACGTGGCAGCACCGGGGATTTGAGCCCTGGCCAGCGTGCTTCCCAAGGCCCCACTCTCCGCCGCTGTATTCTTCTAGAGCTCAGCCCTCGCCACTGTCAAACCAGAGCATGCATGAGGATCCCTGGGGCCAGTCAGAGCACAGATGCCTGGACCTCAGCCCTGAGTGTGTGACTCAGTAGGCCTAGGGCAGTGCCTGAGAGACTGTATTTGCTAACAGGTGCCCAGGAGAGGCTGCTGCTGAGGGCTCACACTACANTCCGCCGCTGTATTCTTCTAGAGCTCAGCCCTCGCCACTGTCAAACCAGAGCATGCATGAGGATCCCTGGGGCCAGTCAGAGCACAGATGCCTGGACCTCAGCCCTGAGTGTGTGACTCAGTAGGCCTAGGGCAGTGCCTGAGAGACTGTATTTGCTAACAGGTGCCCAGGAGAGGCTGCTGCTGAGGGCTCACACTACAAGAACTACCCGCTTAGAAACACGATGTCTGTGACTTCAGCAGGTTCTTGGACCTCCCATAATCCCTCCACACACTTCGGGCAGCAGGAGGGTCTGAGGACCACGCCTGAGTCTCAGTCCTGCTCCTTTGGCAAATCAGACTCTTCCTTAATAAAAGTGAGTTATCTGACCTTGAAACACACCATAGCTGACACTCCATGGAAAGGCCTCGCTTGTCTTAGTGATGTGATGATAAATATAGGGCCTGGAGCTTCGTGTCAGTATTTTAATAATCGTTGAGCAGAGCCTTGGGAGCCAATTTCAGAACTAGGACAGGGTTTTTTTTTTCCTTCCTCTTCTTCTAAAACTACTTGGTTTCTAGCTATTAAAACTTGTGGGCATCTAAGACTGATGGGTCCAGAAAAGTTTTGACTTAGCTTCCCCCAAGTATGAGTGCTGCACAGAACTTGAAATCTCGTTCCGGTGAAGCGCATGCACTGATGCTTCCCTCCGCCAGGCCTCCTCCTCCTCTTCCTCCTTCTCCACCTGCCTCACCTCTTCTTCTCCTCTCTCACCAGCTTCCTCTCTGAAGCTGAGTCAGCCCAGCATCTGAACAGGTGGGTGGAGCCCTGCCTGTCACCAGCCTGCCTCCTCCTCCTCCCACGTGGCCAGAAGTTGAGAACCAGCGCTATCTGGAGGTGGGAGGGGCTGGGGGGCCGGGACCCCGGGGAGCTCTCCTGGCTTCCCCTCCTCACCTGCAGACACCTGCGTCGTCCCAGGCTGTGGTGGTGGTGAGGGCGGAGCTGTTCCTGACTCAGTACAGACCAGTAACAAGCACTGGTCCTCAGCGCTCCCACCCTCCACTACCCCTGGAATAAAACAACCCTCCCACTTGGCCCAGCCCCCACCACTCTCACTGACTGCACCACCCCTGTGCCCCCTCTGAAACCGTGCTCAGACACGCTGGCCTCCTTGCTGCCCTCCAAGCGCCCCAGGTAAGACCTGTCTCAGGACCTTTGCACGGCCGTTCCCTTCTCGCCAGAGACCTGCATGGCTGGTTCCTCACATGATTCCGGTCTCCGCTCAAAGGCCACCTTCTCACACACCCCCACGAAGACACTCCTCCCAGGCCTCCCCCACACCCTGCTCTCCTTCCCTGGAGCACCAGTCACCACCCTCACCGCAGGACCTGCTCTGTGTCCACTACTGTAACCTCTCTCAGTAGAGTGCAGGGAACGCAGAGGCACACGACCAGGCTTGGCTCAGCTCAGCACTGTATTCCCAGGCTGGACTCGCAGGAGCTGCTCGGGAACCGCGAATGAGGGAGCGCTGCCACTGACAGAGGAAAGCACGAGTGCCAGCTGGACGACTTCATGCCCATCCTCTCATTCACGCTGCCGAGCAGGAGTCCCGGGCCCTTCTTTTTTCACGTGACGATGGCTCAGCTAAGCAAGGGCACTGAGTNCTCAGCTCAGCACTGTATTCCCAGGCTGGACTCGCAGGAGCTGCTCGGGAACCGTGAATGAGGGAGCGCTGCCGCTGACGGAGGAAAGCACGAGTGCCAGCTGGACGACTTCATGCCCATCCTCTCATTCATGCTGCCGAGCAGGAGTCCCGGGCCCTTCTTTTTTCACGTGACGATGGCTCAGCTAAGCAAGGGCACTGAGTTACCCAGAGTCACACAGCAGTAAGGGGACCTGGGCCAGGAACCCAAGTCTGGGCGCCTGTGGGCCCAGGGATGGGGAGTCAGCTGGACCCAAGTGTGGGTGCCTCCCAGGATGGGACCAGGCCCGTGGTGATGGAGGGCAGGCGGGAGGTCAGNGTTACCCAGAGTCACACAGCAGTAAGGGGACCTGGGCCAGGAACCCAAGTCTGGGCGCCTGTGGGCCCAGGGATGGGGAGTCAGCTGGACCCAAGTGTGGGTGCCTCCCAGGATGGGACCAGGCCCGTGGTGATGGAGGGCAGGCGGGAGGTCAGAACACGGGGTCAGACAGCATGGGATGCCTGTTGCCCTGGGTCTGGGGTGCCCTAGAGGGAGACCGAGGGCTGAGGTAAGACCCCAGATGGACTTCACTATAGGACTCGGAGCAAAAGCTTAGTCCCCCAGAGTGGGGAGGGGGCTTGTAGAGACTATCTTGGGGCTAGGATTGGTCAGGGTGGGCTGGCCCCAAACCTTTCCAAGCCCCATACACATGATTTATGGAGCTGGGCTTCTGACATGACCCTGTCCTGCCAGGATGGGACAGGGCCGGACCAGTGTAAGAGGTGGGTTGTCAACAGATGGAGTGTCAGCAGAGGCCAAAGCTGGGATCACACACCCTGCCAGAGGACGGTCAGCTCCCAGAGGGGCCATGGGGTCTCAATGGAGATGACAGGAATTGGCACCAAGTGGAAACAGTGCCCGGTGCCAGGATGACGGAGAGGCACATCTCCCTGGGAGATGGAGAGGAAAGTCCAAAATGAACCAGCTCAGAATGACCTGACCAGGAGGGACTGGACACCCGTCCCCGATTCAAGCCTCAGGGACTGTGGGCAGAGTTAGCAGGACCTGAAACAGCAGCCTGGCCGGGTGGAAGGCAGCCGCCCTCTCCTGTTCCTGCTCCTGCACACGTGCGCCTCCTCAGCTTCCTCATCCCTGAGACAGGACAGCGACCGCAGCCTTGAGGGGGGTGGTGTATGTGTCCTAGACGTATGAAAGGTGTCATCACAGTTCCTGACCCACAGTCGGAGCTCAAACCATGGTTACCCTACAGCTTCCTTTGGTCCCCCCAGAGGAGAACATCTGCTTCACTCCAAGAAGCCCCTGGCTCCCTTCAGAGAACTCGTTCCAAAGCGCCTGCAGGAGCGGGGCTCGGGGGTCAACTCCAGGTCTGTGCTTGAGGCCCGAAGTGAACCAGGTGTGATTCTGCCTCAGGAGTCCCACGCCTGGTGGAAGGGGCCTGCAAGAATTAATGATGACGTCAAATTCCAGGCCCTTTGAAAATATTCAGGACATGCAGACCCCACCCTGCAGCTGTGGATTCAGTCCCTGACCACTTCCCTCCCTGGGAGCCAAGGCCAGTGGACAAGGGGCACAACCCAGTTCAGAAACTCTGCAAACTAGGGGCGTGGGCTCTGGAGTCAGACCTGGGTTCTTCCTCTGGCTGGGAAGGTACCCCAACTTCTGTGAGCTTTAGTCTCTTCTGCTGTGAAATGGGTGCCCCCCTGGACTGCGCAGCTGCCGGCAAGGGCATGAGATTAAAGCCCCAAACGCTGAGTGAGCCCGCGCCTGTCAGGTGGTGAGGGCTCTTACAGGTCCCAGCCTTCCTCAGGAAGTGAGCAGCCTGAGCCCCCCTGGCGGGCAGAGAGTGGGGGAAGGCAGGGCAGCAGATGAGTGTGGGAAGCAGAAGGGCGGTGCCGTGCCGGCAGAGCCTCCTCCACCGTGGGGACACCGTGGGGACACTGGTGGCCCTAAAAGCAGGACAGGCCTGCCGCCCGCTGCCGCCAGGCGNTCTTTGGACTCTGTCTCTTATACACATCTCCCCCCTGGTGGGCAGAGAGTGGGGGAAGGCAGGGCAGCAGATGAGTGTGGGAAGCAGAAGGGCGGTGCCGTGCCGGCAGAGCCTCCTCCACCGTGGGGACACCGTGGGGACACTGGTGGCCCTAAAAGCAGGACAGGCCTGCCGCCCGCTGCCGCCAGGCGCCACCACAGCAGCCGGGCCGGGCAGCCGCCTCGCCTGGCTCCAGCTCCGCACCCCCTGGCTCAGGCCTGGGTCTGGGAACGTGCAGCGGCCTCTAGGGAGCTGATGACCCAAGGCTGCCACTGCCCATCCTCACCCGAGAAACCACCCCTACGTCTGATTCTCCAAACAACTCACAAGTCCCCAGGGAGGCGTAAGACTCCAAGCAGGAAGCCCAGCAGGTGCCAAGAAGGTCCCGCACGGCTGGAGTGACTCCCAGCAGGAAATGACTGAGGATCCAGAGTGGCTGCTTCCTGAGGCGGCTCCGTGGTAAAACAACCCACCTGCCAGCGTTGGAGACTCAAGAGTTGTGGATTCAATCCCTGGGTTGGGAAGATGCCCTGGAGAAGGGAATGGCAACCCACTCCAGCGTTCTTGCCTGGGAAATTCCAGGGACAGAGGACGCTGGCAGGCTACAGCCCAAGGGTTGCAAAAAAAAGCAGGACACAAATTAGCGGCTAAACCATCCACATTATTTAAATTTTAATTTTTCTTCTCTTTTTTTTTTTGGCTGCAGCATGCACCTTGTGGGACCTTACTTCCCTGACCAGGGATCAAATCCACGCCTCCTACACTTGAAGTGTGGAGTCTTAAGTACTGGTTCTCCAGGGAAATCCTACTCTTATTTTATGATTAATATTGCCCAGAACTGTTATAGGACTCTGAGACACATTATCTCATTAATGGTCACTCTCTGACCTGTGACCTAGGAACCATCACTTCCCCCACTTTACAGATAAGGAAACTGAGGCACGGAAAGGTAAAGTCATTGGTCCAGCATCATGGAGCCAGGAAGAGTCAGAGTGGGAATTTGAACCCTGATCCTGGCCTGAGCTTCTAAGCTGCAATAACACAGAGGCTTCTGGGTCTTACAAGCTTCTTCAGATCACCAATACAAATCCTAGAGGAAAAGAGTTTCTTGAAAAAAAAAAAAAAATTTTTTTTTAAAAGGTCTGGTAAGAACCAGTTCCACACATCGCTTCTTTAGTCATCCTTTATGAATAGTGGGTCGCTGAGGGTCGGACAAGACTGAGCGACTTCACTTTCACTTTTCACTTTCATGCACTGGAGAAGGAAATGGCAACCCACTCCAGTGTTCTTGCCTGGAGAGTCTCAGGGACGGGGGAGCCTGGTAGGCTGCCGTCTATGGGGTCACACAGAGTCAGATACGACTGAAGTGACTTAGCAGCAGCAGCATAAATTGTTTTATAATTTTAAAGGAGACAGAGGAGGGTGGAAAGAGGGAAATCACCCCCACCAACAGGACTGGTCCACAGTGGACTTGTGGAGGGAATGCTGACTTCTGACCCTCTGCCCTGTCTTTGGCCACTTTTCTCCCTCAGCAGGGTCCTGTTCCCATCTTCCCCCCTCTTACTTCATAAACCCTTGCTCTTGGGAAAAGTCCTGTTCAATGGATCAGAAAAGAGAGGGGCTTTCCTGGTGGTCCAGGTGCTGGGACGCTGAGCTTTCACTGCAGGGGCACAAGTTCAGTCTCTGGTTGGGGAACTGAGATCCCACATGCTGCACACAGTCACAAAATATGGGGAAAGCAGAGCGATGGGAAACAGGCTCTAAAGGCAGAATTCCAGGCAGAAGGCGGGAGGCAAGAGAGAGGAGGACAGAATGAGAAGAGGCCAACAGAGAGGGAGGGAGTCTGGGGTTTACTGAGCACAGACTTGGTTCCAGATACATTCTGCATCCCCTTATGTGAACCCTGCTGCCAGCCGATGGAATGGGCACTGCCCCCATTTAAAAGGTGAGAGGACTGAGGCTCCCAAGGGTGCAGGGACGAGCGTGAGGTCACCCACGAGGAAGTGCTAGACCCAAGACTCATACCCAGTCTCCTCGACTTCCTGTGTGGCGTTCACTGGGTGCTCCCTGAGCCCTGGAGTAAGCCTCGGGCATGCTGGGAGCTGGGGTGGGGGTGCGTGGGCAGATAAATGAGACCTAGCTCCTGGCCTTCAGCAGCTTGTGCTGAAGCCTCATGTCCACGGAGGCTCCGGTGCCTGGACTCCTAGTTCAGACTGGGCCAGTCCTGGCTTTTGGACTATTGGAATACGGAATATTACACACACAGCAGAAAGATTCTTAAGACAATGCTCTCCATTTGGACACTAAAAATCTAACAAAGGAAGAAGTGGAGCTCAGGTTTTAAAAAAAAAAAAGAAGAAGAGGTGAGATTCAGTGTTTTAATGACTCTGCCTTGAGTAGCTGTGTGATCTTGGGCAACAATCATTCTTGGCTAAGTTTCTTCATCTGTAAAATGGGTCAATGCCTTCATTCAGGCTACTCCAGAAGGCTGGGGAATAACATAACAGGTATGTAAGCGATCTATAAGTTGAAAAGCATTTCACTACACAGATGATATCACACTAATATAAAGAATCATTGATTGCTTTCTGAATTTCTCCTGTCAGTGAAGCTGCTTGTGAGAACTTGATCATTGGACTACGAGAATCTGAGAGTGGCCTGGGCCTTGGTGACCCTCACAGGGGCTCAGAAACATTGCAGAAGTGTTAATGCCCCTACTCTTGTGCCCAGCTCCCATCATCAGAACTGCTGAGACTGCTACACTCTCCAGTGCAGCAGGCGTCACCTCCAGTTTTGCAGGTGGAAAAACTGAGGTTGACCTGACTCAGCCTGTAAGCCACCGAGTCCAGACACCAGAGTCCCTGCCTCTTTCTACGCCCCCTCCCACTCTTCCCCTCTCCCCGACCCTACCCTTCACAAGGATGAAGACAAGAGGCAGAGCTGACATGACAAGGCAGCCCAGGGGCTTAGGCCCAAGATCCCAGAGAGCAGAGACCTCATTTATAAAACCAAAGAGAGTCCTGGGGAAAGTTAACTGAAGTGAACGAAATCTTGAAGAATTTAGCACTCAATTTGAGAGGCTATTTTTGGCTGAACCAAGATGAAAAGACAAAAGAAAGTGCACCAAAATTGAAGAGAAACTAATTTGGAAGACATAATAGGGAGCAAACTTCTCAAATTTCCTCAGCGCCCGGGAGACGTGATTATTCAGGAAATAATTAGATGCTATCCTGGGGGTAATAAAAGCTAAAAATGAAGAGGAAAGAAATTGAAAACTGCCAGAAAGGTCATGGGCTGCTCTCAATATTTTTTTTTCCTTTACAGATTTGGAGATGCAAGAATTAATTTGCAAAAGAACAATAAAGCAGTACAAACTAATCAGAGAGGAAATTGAGTCGGGAGGATCTAAACACCTCGCCCATCTGTTCGGGATGACTCTGCTGGGAAAGGTAGAGCTAGGTGTGTCCTGAGTCTAAAAAGGATGGCAGTCCCTCCTGAAGGTGCTGGAGGCACACAGAACCTTGACACCGCCCCAAAGCTGAACTGCCCCTGACTTGAGTGTTCAGCACACTTCTGTAAAGAGCCAGATAGTGAATATCTTCAGTGTTGAGGGCCAGATAATGCTGCAACTAAATTCTACGGGTGTAGCACAAAGGCAATAGCAGTCAGAATGTCAGTAAGTGGGTGTGGCCATGTTCCAAATAAAACTTTATTTATAAAACCAGACAGCAGGCTGGATTTAGCTTTCCGGTGATCATCTATCCCATCCCACCTGAATCAGCACACCTGGTCTTCTTATCTGCAGTCTAATCCTGCTCCTATTTATACAAAACACTGCCTATTAGATAGAACATGCTTTCTAAAACCCAACTAACAGTAATAATGATAATGATGATTAGAAGGACAGCTGCTAGCATAGAAACACAGAGCTTCTGGTATATGCTAGCTGTGGTTCTTGGCACTTCAATAACACCTACTATCTATGAGGTGCACTTTTATGAGGTAGGTGCACTTTTACAGATGGGTACTGATGCCCAGAGAGGTGAAGTAACTTGCCCAAGGTCACACAGTCAGTGAGGGTCAGAGGCAACATCTGAACTCACAGTAGAGCTCCAGAGTCCCTGTTCTCAGCCACTATGACTTATCGCCTCTGATAAGTTTGGGTCCAGATTCTTCAGGAGCTCCCCACTGCCTTCCCACTTCCCAAATCCAGCACACAATGCTCAGCGCACAGTGGCATCTGGGACTTAGCACTACATCTCACCTCCCTAGCCTCATCTTTCTCCAAGCCTCACCCCTGCCCCGTGCATCAGAACTGCCTGAAGAACCCTATATCCCACGCCTTTATTCATGCCGTTCCCTCTGCCTGTGACTCTCTCCTGCATGAATATCTGCTCTACCTTCCAAACTCAGCGTAAGTGTCACCTCAAAACAGGTGTCTCTTCCAGGCTGATCAAGTCACTTCCTCTCTTTGGGTCCTAGTTTCAATGCCTTCAATGTAATTGGTGGAAAGTAGGGGAATGACTGATTCCCTAATAGCCATTAACACTTTAGTATAAATTAGACTATCTGATTAGCTTAGTTTCCTAGAAACATCTTTTTTTTTTTTTTAAGATTTTTTTTTTGATGTGGATCATTTTTAAGATCCCCTGGAGAAGGAAATGGCAATCCACTCCAGTACTATTGCCTGAAAAATCCCATGGACAGAGGAGCCTGGTAGGCTACAGTCCAAGGGGTCACAAAGAATCAGACACGACTGAGCAATTTCACTTTCTCACTTTTAAAGTCTTTATTGAATTTGTTAAAACATTGTTTCTGTTCCATGCTTTTGGGGGATATTTGCTCCAAGGCATGTGAGGGCTTCCCTGATGGCTCAGACAGTAAAGAATCTGCCTGCAATGCTGGAGAGCTGGATTTGATCCCTGGATCAGAAAGATCTGCTGGAAAAGGGAATCGCTACCCACTCCAGTATCCTTGCCTACAGAATTCCATGGACAGAGAAGCCTGGTGGGTAGCCCGTGGGGTCACAAAGAGTTGAACACGACTGAGTGACTAACACACACACATGGGATCTCAGACCAGGTATCCCAGTTTCCTGATCAGGGATGGAACCCACACCCCCTTGGAAGGCAAAGTCTTAACCATTGGACCACCAGGGAAGTCCTGCTAGGAGCATCTTGAAGGAATGAGATACAGAAGAAATAAGCCCAAGTGTAGGAGAGAAAAAGATTGTTCATCATATGGCTCAGCTTAGGTTGAAAGTTTTGATTCTACCCAAACAAACCTGACAACTTCTCTCTCCAGCCTATATTCTTCCAGGGCACTGAGCTCTGTNCTAGGCTACAGTCCAAGGGGTCACAAAGAATCAGACACGACTGAGCAATTTCACTTTCTCACTTTTAAAGTCTTTATTGAATTTGTTAAAACATTGTTTCTGTTCCATGCTTTTGGGGGATATTTGCTCCAAGGCATGTGAGGGCTTCCCTGATGGCTCAGACAGTAAAGAATCTGCCTGCAATGCTGGAGAGCTGGATTTGATCCCTGGATCAGAAAGATCTGCTGGAAAAGGGAATCGCTACCCACTCCAGTATCCTTGCCTACAGAATTCCATGGACAGAGAAGCCTCGTGGGTAGCCCGTGGGGTCACAAAGAGTTGAACACGACTGAGTGACTAACACACACACATGGGATCTCAGACCAGGTATCCCAGTTTCCTGATCAGGGATGGAACCCACACCCCCTTGGAAGGCAAAGTCTTAACCATTGGACCACCAGGGAAGTCCTGCTAGGAGCATCTTGAAGGAATGAGATACAGAAGAAATAAGCCCAAGTGTAGGAGAGAAAAAGATTGTTCATCATATGGCTCAGCTTAGGTTGAAAGTTTTGATTCTACCCAAACAAACCTGACAACTTCTCTCTCCAGCCTATATTCTTCCAGGGCACTGAGCTCTGTCAGACTGAGCCCTGAGCTCTGTACCTGCTAAAGGAGACCAACTGCTTCACCAGAACCCAGATTCCTTAACTCCAAGAATAGTGTGACTTTTTTCCAACTCACACTGCATAAAGAGCTGCACTTGGTCAGGATAGGCAGCTTGATTAAAACATCCCTTCATGATGCCATCTCCTGCTCTAATTCCAATCCTCCAAGGAAACTTTGACCTATAAATTGGTTTTCATCCATAAATCTGATCAAATTATTCCCCAGTGCACTACTCAAAAAAAAAAATTTTTTTTTTTTTTACTCTTTCATGCATTCTTTCATTTCAAAGTAAATTTGAACTAGGGGTGTTAACTCTGATTCTAGCATATTATCCTTCTGTCTTCTATCCATCGATCCTTCTACATAGAAAGACAGAGAGACAGACAGATATGGCTGAATCAGGTCTTGTTGTGGTGCTTGGGCTCTCTAGTTGTGGCACGTGGCCTTAGTTGCCCTGTGACAGGTAGGATCTTAGTTCCCTGACCAGGGAT
>SJYA01002708.1:7651-59158 GCA_006410615.1 Neotragus moschatus
TGTCATCTGCATATCTGAGGTTATTGATATTTCTCCCAGCGATCTTGATTCCAGCTTGTGTTTCTTCTAGTCCAGCCTTTCTCATGATGTATTCTGCATATAAGTTAAATAAGCAGGGTGACAGTATACAGCCTTGACGTACTCCTTTTCCTATTTGGAACCAGTCTGTGGTTCCATGTCCAGTTCTAACTGTTGCTTCCTGACCTCCATACAGATTTCTCAAGAGGCAGGTCAGGTGCTCTGGTATTCCCATCTCTCAGAATTTTCCACAGTTTATTGTGATCCACACAGTCAAAGGCTTTGGCATAGTCAATAAAGCAGAAATAGATGTTTTACACATTCAGATATTGTTTCATCCAATTGTCAGGTCTTTATGAAGCAGCTGTGACTTTAGCCTGAGTCTCACCTGTGTTACTGGCTCAGGGACACCATGGCTGATGCCCTTTTTTAACCCTCACGTTCCTGCCAGTGTGGAACAGGTATATGCCATGAACAAGCCTTAGGCAGGGAAGTGGAAGAGATGAAAGACTGAGGAGGAAAGAATTGGACAGGGCGCACTAGTGGGAAATAGAGGGAGGAGGTGCCCTACCCCCAAAACTTCTTCTCTGGTTGGAATCAAGCCAAGCCTCCCTGTTAAACTGTTTGTACGTGATTGATTTTCCCCACAGCGCTCTCTGAGGCATGTTTACCTGGAGCGGCTGGGTAAAAACCACCTGGTTGCACCATCAGCTCTGAATGTTGTCTAAGCTCCAGCCCTTGCAGAGGGTAATTTTCTTGTGTTTCTTGTCCTGTTTCCCGCTGCAGAGAACTGCGTGGAGTTCCAGAAACTGAACATGACCAACCACAGCCATGTGTCCTTGCAGAACGCCACCTCTCCAGTCATGGAGTTTTGGGAGTAAGTGGAAACACCTTGTCTCCTTTGGCCTGTGGGGTCTCTGCCCCACCCCACCCCTGAAAAAAGCCTGACCCTGCCTCTAGCCTCCAGCCTCGAACTTCCTGGCTTCTGTGGACATTTCTTTAGAAGCCAGAATGGAGATCTTGAGAGGTTTTCCAAAGGGGCACAGCTGAGAAAAATGCTTTCTCGTTCTTTGTTGACGTGTCAGCATGCCTGGTTACTTACTATGGCAAGAAGTGCTTGGTAAAATGATGGGCAGTTTAAAAATTCATTTTTAGCGAAAGAGAAAGTTTGGACTGTTTGCAGTAAACCAAGTCAAGAGTATATTTAGCCTGGAAAGCAGAAGTCTCCTGGGGGGACAGGTTGGCTTTCATTCAGTAGCTGCAAGGTCACGTGGAAAGGACGTAGATCAACTTGAATGGAGAGAGGTTGTAAAGAAACAAGTACTTAAGGAGGCGTGCAACCCCACAGTGTTGTCTGCAAGTACTTTCACAGGTTGTGAGCCCTCATACCTGGAAGTGTTTGACCAACAGAAGGCTATTGATGGTTTTGGGGACAGTGCCTGAATCCACTGACTTTATAGGCAGTAGTTGTGTGGGTGGGCATTTTCCCAGAGACAGGCATTTTTCATCAGTGTTCAAAGGGATCTGTAGCCCTTGGAGTTGCAAGGCTGCTGTCTACGGTTGTATAAGTTGTTCACTGCACAACCCTAGAGGGTATCATTTACATTGTGAATGTGCAGAATTGTGCAGTGCCCCAGGAATTGAAGAAAAGTTTCCTCTGTATGTTGAAGACTAGATAAAGGCTCGCTGAGGCATTTCATTTTGAAAAGGTCTGACTTCACTGAAGAACCTCCCCTACCCTAGTGCTGATGAATAGTAGTGTAGAGGAGCAATGGTTTTATGAGTGATTTTTTTTAAAAAAGTTTAACTAGATACCATTCTTAGTGTGTGGCATTTCTTCTTTATTTGTGTATAGTATACAGAAGTTTCAACTATATTGAATTCAAAGCTGCCAGTATTTTTCTTTTTGGTTTGCATAGTGAGTGTCTTACTTAAGATATAGTTCCCTACCTCAAAGTTGCAAAACAAACGAACAACAACAACAACAACAAAATATATATATATATATATATATATATATGTATTTCTGGGTTTTCTTCTAAGAGTTTTAAAGTTTTTTTCACATTCAGGAATATAATCTACCTGGAATATTATTTTGTATAAGATATGAAGTAGGAATCCAGTTTTACTTTTTATATAAATAACCAATTTCTCCAGCAGTATTTGCTGAATCATTCATCCTTTCCTTACTGATTAGTAATGCCATCTTCCATATGAAGTTTTACTAAAAGCATAAATCTGTTTGAGGGCACTGTGATCTCTTCATCTATTTTGCTGTGTGTCAGTACTATACCTAAAGTTTAATTTTAAGCCTTGAACCCACAAGACAGGTCCCTCACTTTGCTGTTTTCCAAAATTATTTTAGTCTTCCAGATGAATTTTAGAATAAGCTTGTCAAGTTAAACAATAATAAAGAACAGAACAACTCTGTGGAGACTTTGACTGGGAGGATAATGAATTTATAGGTTAACCTGAGAAAACTGACACCTTTGTGACTGAGCCTCTCTGTTCATGAACATGGTATAGCCCTCAGTTTATTTAGGTCGTTTAAAATGCCTGATGAAGTAGTGCTACCTAATGTGGTTGGCAAAGAAGCATCGCGTGGTTGGAAATGCAAACTCTCCAGCTCTATCCAGACCTGCTGTTGTTGTTCAGTTGCTCAGTCATGTCTGGTTCTTTACTACCCCATGGATTGTAGCATGCCCGGCTTCCCCCCTTCACTATCTCCCGGAGTTTGCTCAAACTCATATCCATTGAGTCAGTGATGCTCTATTTGACTATGACCTACTGAGTCAGTCAAATTGATCATGCATGTGACATTGTGCTGGAGTGGAGGCTGCTTTGTGTGTGTGTGGGTGGGAGGGGCGCTACCTGGCCTTTTCCAGCCCCAGTGGACTATAGTTTCCTATAGGAATGTTTTGGACCTGCACATTTGAGGATGGCAAAAGATGGTCTCTGTGGTCCCTTAGAGAACAGAACCCGAAGTCCTACACTAGACGAGGTCTCTATGCAACTTAGACTGTTTTGTACCATTTATTTCCTTTGTAATGTGTATGGCAAACCTGGATTAAGTTCTTATTTGTGCAGCATGTTTGTCTGAATTCCCCAGGAGGCTGTCATGAAGCAGCACCTTTTCTGGTTTTGCTCCCCACTGCTGGCATATGGAAGACCCTCAGTGAATATTTACCGAATGTAAAGGTACATGGGAGGAAGGCAAGCAGACAGTATTTTCTAGAAAATAGTACATGAGGAGAGTCAAAGAGGGCTCTGGCAAGTACTCATCTTATCCCTCAGCTCCTCTAAACAGCACAGGCTGCTTCAGGATCCCTTTGTAGTACCTGTGTGTGCATGCATCATCGCCTTGGTCATGTCCAGCTCTTTGCAGCACTGTGGACTGTAGCCCACCAGGCTCCTCTGTTCATGGGATTCTCCAGGCAAGAAGCCTGGAGTGGGTTGCTGTGCCCTCCTCCAGGGAATCTCCCTGACCCAGGGATTGAACCTGAGTCTCTTGCGTCTTCTGCATAGGCAGGTGAGTTCTTTAGCACTGAGCCACCTGGGAGGCCCGTAACATCCATGTTACCCACGCAGTTGGACACCAAGTGGTGGTGGGAGGGGACAGTTAGTCTGTGTCCTCACGTGTAACTGGGCCTTTTTGCCTGCTACTCGTTCATTCAAGATGAAAGTTGATGGCAGAATGAGCCCATGGTTCCAATTTTCTACTCTGATTGTACTTGTATCATCTGTGTTGTGCGTTTCCCCAGTAGCTCAGGCGGTAAACCCGCGTCTGCCTACAATGTGGGAGACCCGGGTTCGATCCCTGGGTCGGGAAGATCCTCTGAAGAAGGAAATGGCTAACTGCTCCAGTACTCTTGCCTGGAAAATCCTGTGGACAGAGGAGCCTGGTGGGCTACAGTCCATGGGGTCGCAAGGAGTTGGACACAACTGAGTGACTAAACTTTCACTTTTCATGCAGTGTTGAATTCTGCATCCTTAAAGCCATCCAATTCTGGTGTGACACGCCTTCCTTCCTTCGTAAGGTGTTTGTATCAGACAGCTCTAATTCATCTTTTCCCCAGAGGTGAACTTGGGACATAAGACACTTTGTGAGATGTTTGTAGCATCCTGTGAAAAACTGTTTGGGGCCACATAAACTTGAGAAGGGCTGAAAGCTGTGCCCTCCAATAAGAATATCCATTACCTTTGATTAACTCAAATTCCCAAAGGTATTTTCCCATGCAGTCGTTTGGAGTCTTTTCCCTCATCCTCCTGCCCTCCCCAACCCCGGAATGCTAGCATCCCACTAAACACAGCCTGGAGAATACCATGCGAGGAGGAAGCTCTTCCTTGAATTCAGCCAAAGATTGGCTTCTGGGGCTTGAGAGGGAATGTGCCTGACTCCTTTCCTATGTGACAATGCTTCGAGTATTGGATCAAGTGTCCTCGAAGGTGTGCCTTTCCTGGTTCTCTTTGCTATTTCCTCATGTGTCTGATTCCTGCCTACACTGTGCTCTTAGTGTCCTGTCCCTGCTGCCTCTAACCCCAGGGGTCTCATTCAGGGCCACACGGCTTGGTCAGAATAGACTACCACGGCTGGGTGCTTGTTCATTCATTCAGCAAACGCCTGAGCTCCTGGTGCATGTGAGAAGGAACCTGGCATAGCTGGGAGCGGTGGAAGTAGAAGCTGCGGTCCTAGCCCTCTAGAAACGGAGAAGAAACAAGCCTGTGGATCTCATAAAATCAGTTATAAGGTGCTACTTGCCTACCCATGGCTGGCCGTACCTTTACCCTGATCTTGGGCTTCTGACATCTTGAAGGTTCATTTCCCCTTTCAGGGAATAATTAAAATGACTGTCTTAGCCACTGAGAACAGCTCAGGCTCTGGGTCAGTCCCGGGTTCTGGGTCGGGCAGGGGGCCTGTGGGGCAGGGGCGGCTCGTCTTCCTGGTTTCAAACTCAGGCCACCCTGGTTTCCCTTAGTAACTCATTATGCGTCTGGCACCTGTGCATTTATCTCAATATGTTTGCAATTCGGCATTTTAAGCCCCTGTGCCCGGTGGGGGTTGCATGCTATGAGAGTGCAACCAGCACTGTGGCATCAGATGGACTGTGTTCTGCTTTCACTCTCTTTCCTAGGCACTCTCATCTCTCTGGTCCACGGTTTTGCAAGCAAGTGCATGTTCGCCATGCATACAGTTGGAAGTGCTTTTTGCGTGGCGTCCGTTCAGCACACATTTGTTGTGAGCATATTGTGTGCTAAGCCTGCGTTAAGCTCTAAGGGTAATTTTTTCTCTATCTTTATTCAGAAGGATGCAGTCTTGTCTTTTTGGTTTCTCTTACTGGAGGAGGTTTTAAAAATTTGTGTATTTCTAAATCACATGGCCACTTGAGTTGATTTTCATCTGGACACAGAATTTGGGCTCAGAGTTGCTGAAGTGAAACTCTTAATTCTTTCTGTGGTTCTGTGGTTGCCCCTGCCTCCCTCACACCCTCATCTCCCCTTCTGCCCGATCCCCTTCTCTGGACTGGTGCCCTTTGTATGTCCTGGGCTTGTCCTAGGCTCAGTCTCAGGCTTTTGTAGAGAAGAGTCCTTTTGCTTAGAAGATTCCTCACCAGTTCCTCATGTATCTGGCTCTTTCTTATCATCAAGTCTTAATTCAAATGTCATTCAGTAAGCTCTCCCAGCCCATCCACCTGAGTCGGTACCCTAGTCCTTCTCCACCCCGTCTGTCTGTTTTGTTGTCTGCATAGGACTATCTGAAATCCTGTGCCTTTATTTAGTGGTTTATTCTCTTTCTGTCTCTCTGTTAGACTGAAAGCCCTATGCCAGCAAGGACTGTCCTGTTTAGAGCACTTTCTAAGTGCTCAATAAATATTTATTAACATGCATGGATGGACGAGTGAATGAATGCATAAGTGAGTCTCTTAACCCTGTGGAGGTCAGTGTCGTCTTAGTTCACTCTTGCCCCGTGTATTGAAGTGTATTCCCAGGTTCAGAAACATCATTAGTCTCTTAGATCACCTCCGCTTTATAGAAGTGGGTTCTCTGGTGAACACTTGATTTCCTTATCGCCAAAGTCACCTGTGCTTGTAGAAAAATGTAGGAAGTTTGTCTGAGTAGAAGAAGGAAAAAACTGCATACAGTGTGATTTTATTTTCCGTGATGCTAAGGCAGGGAGGGGTTACTTGCCTAAGTCTGCTGTTCAGACTTGCTAGTATCCACCAGACCCCCCTTGGATAACCATCCCTGAAGCACGAACCAGGCCTCCCCCCACAGAGCAGAGAGCAGGGCTTCTTCACTCTCCTTGCTGCTGGCAACTGTCTGCCCCGACTTGTCAACACCAGGGGTCCCTGCTTGCCCAGAGCCCCCGCGGCCCTAGAAGGACCAGTAAATAGATGAGGAGGTCTGAATACGAGGCTGAGAGCGGAAGCTCGGGGTAGAGGCACTGCTTGTATATCCAGGTGCTGAAATGTTCCAGAGAAGTGTAGTGATAAGATGCAAGGATACAGGCAGGGACCTGGGCTGAAAAGCCAGACAGCAAGAATTTAAATCCTGTTGCTTCCACTTACCAGCTTTGGGCTCACTGCTTGAATCTGTTTGCGGCTCATTTTCTTTGTCTGGAAAATGAGAGGAGGAGGGGGAGGAGGAGGAGGAACAGTTGGGCTTAGTAACTGCGGAAGAGCTGTGATCTATAAAATATTACTCATTCTTGAACGTTAGAGTAAAGATACTTGTATATAAAATCTGCTATGAGGAGATTTGTTTTCACAAATAGTGGGTGTCTCACACTGAGTCATGGGAAGCAGGGATTTACTGAACTGCAAGAGTTGTGTCTGAGGTTCCTTTTACATCCCGATGCGTGCAGGAAGAGAAAGGAGGTCACGGTTAGTTACTAAGCACTTGCTGTGTACCCTGGCCCCAAGCATGGCCCTGCAGGCCCATCGCTTCATTTACTCCACCCGCCCATGGGAGAGATGGTACGGCATCACTGGACAGATTCTCATCTCAGGGGATTCTGAGGCAGGAAGAGGTTAAGGGGCTCATCCAGAGTGCCTCTCTTGGCGAGCAAGAGCCGGAGCTGGGCCGAGAGCTGGCCTCTCCGATCCCTGCTGTGTCCCTCCGCCCTTCCTTGCATGCTCCTCTTGCCCGTGACTGAAACGCCATCAGCTGCCTGTTTTATCTCGGGGCAGAATCCCACTGGCCTGTCCCTCCTCTCTGCAGTCCTGAGGCACTAGGTTCTCAAAGGGAGAGTTTGGCAGCAGATTGTAGTTGTTCAGTCACTAAGTCGTGTTTGAGCCTTGGCGACCCCATGGACTGCAGCACGCCAGGCCTCCCTGTCCTTCATTATCTCCTGGGGTTTGCTCAGACCCATGTCCATTGATTCAGTGATGCCATCCAACCATCTCATCCTCTGCTGCCGGCTTCTCCTGCCCTCAGTCTTTCCCAGCATCAGGATCTTTTCCAACAAGTCGGCTCTTTATATCAGGTGGCCAAAGTATTGGAGGTTCAGCATGAGCTTCAGTCCTTCCAATGAATCTTCAGGGTTGATTTCCTTTAGGATTGGCTGGTTTGATCTCCTTGCAGTCCACGGGACTCTGAAGAGTCTTCTCCAGCCCCACAGCTCTATATAATTGATGGAGGGAGGGAGGGATAAACGAGGAAGGACTTAAGTCTCCAGCGCCCAGCACACCCAAAACAGAAAGCCTGTTGGCTTATGTCTTCTTGGATTTCAAGAGGCACCTTTAGGAAATGACTTGAACCTTGCTTCTAGCAGAACATGGTTTCCAGCTGAGCCAGGCATCGTGTGTGAGGCGAGCGGGCTCTGATCTGCTGTGATGATAGATGGAGATTGAGGCTGGCCCTGCAGCTGGTGGTACAAGGGGGTTCATGAATGGCTTTAATTCAGGCTCAGGCAGAGAGTCACACAGAAGCGCCTACTCCCAAACTTTAGTGCATTATCTCAATTCCATGTTCTGATAAAGCCAAGAGAAAGTGTTTGAAACTCTCCAGATTTTACACACACACTCAGCTCCATGCTTTCCCTGGAAGACCTGGAAGATTAGGAAGAAGCCCCAGAGCTGGGACCTGACTCTCCTGCTCACTCATGGGGACCCTGGCATGCAATTCTGAACTTGAGCTTCCTCCCTGGAGAGACAGGGAGGAAGCCACCCTTCCAGGTGCAGGCACAGTCAGCCTACAGCGACGGAGGTGGGGCGAGGGCCAGCAGTCCGTCAACAGTGGTAGCTCCTCTCACTGCTGCATCTTATCCATCCTCAGCCTGTTCCCACTGCCACCCCACAGCTCAGGTGGTTCAGATGACATTCAAAGAACGGAGGCCTCCTGGTGGGACGCCCTGGACCGGCGGGGGTGGGGGGAGGACCGGGAGCAGACCCCCTCACACACACACACTGCCACGCCGGATCTCTGATCCAGGACTTTTCCCATGTCATATGTGTTTCCTGCCCACCATGCCCTCTGTAGCAGACAGTGACTCTGCCAGCCTTAACACAGAATGTGGTGTCAGACCCTCTCTGAGCCTTCGGCCACTTGTAATACAGAGCTGCTCTACTCGGGGAGGTGTGGAAGGCTTGGGCAGCACTTTGGAGCTATGCTGAGTCCTGCCAAGGGGGAGAAGGGCAGGAACCCGAGGGCGCTGGGACCCCAGCCTCGGGGCAGCGAGGCCCTTTCCACTGCGTGGGATCCCTGCGTATAGGTGCCTCTCCTTATTGCCTCCTGTGTTGCTGGCTCTTACCCTCCAGCCATGCGGGACTAGATTAGGTGTTGAGCTTGGGGTCAGGAGATGGGGGTGCAAGGCCAGGCTCTGCCACTCACTGCCTGTGGTCCATGGCAAGGTCCACACCTCCCTGGAGCCTGAGTCTGCTCTGGGCAGTGGGTGTGACGCAGGATAACCTGCACGGGGTCATCTCTGCCAGAGCGTGTTCTGCACACTCTGGACGTATTGCTTTGGAAAGGCAGAAGCATGATAGGGTACTTCCTTCTTAATAGCCTTTAAATGATTTGGTGGTATATTAACATACCATTAACTGTTCCCCTTTTAGGTGTATAATTCATGACCTTTGAGTAAAGTTGCCAAATGTGAAGTTGTCACCACAAGACTGTTTTGGACTATGTTCATCATCCTAACAAGATCTCTCATGCCCATGTATAGTTCATCTCAGTCCCACTGCCAGGCAACTACTCACCTGCTCTCTGTTTCTTGGGTTCATATAGTCTGGATATCACATAATCAATGGAGTCATACAATGTGTGGTCCTTGCTCAACGTCCTCTTTCACTTACTTAGCAAAATGTTTCCAGGCTTCATTCATGTTCCAGCCTGTGTCACTGCTTTATTCCTTTTTGTGGCTAATATTCCTAGTTTCATTTGTCTGACTGTGGGTTGATGGACATTTGGATAGTTTTCAGTTTGGAGCTATTTTTGAATAACCAGTCACTCAGTCGTGTCTGGCTCTTTGCAACCCCATGGACTGCAGCACGCCAGGCTCCCCTGTCCATCACCAACTCCCAGAGGTTGCTCAAACTAATGTCCATCGAGTCAGCGATGCCATCTGACCATTTCATCCTCTGTCATCCCCTTCTCCTCCTGCCTTCAGTCTTTCCCAGCATCAGGGTCTTTTCCAATGAGTCAGTTCTTCGCAACAGGTGGCCAAACTATTGGAGCTTCAGCTTCAGCATCAGTCCTTCCAATGAATATTCAGGACTGATTTCCTTTAGGATTGACTGTTTTGATCTCTTTGCAGTCCAAGGGACTCTCAAGAGTCTTCTCCAACACTACAGTTCAAAAGCATCAATTCTTCGGCATTTAGCTCTCTTTATGGTCCAACTCTCACAGTCATACATCACTGCTGGAAAAAGCATAGCTTTGACTAGATGGACCTTTGTCAGCAAAGTAATATCTCTGCTTCTTAATATGCTGTCTAGGTTGGACATAGCTTTTCTTCCAAGAAGCAAGTGTCTTTTAATTTCATGGCTGCAGTCACCATCTGCAGTGATTTTGGAGCCCCCCCCAAAATAAAGTTTGTCACTGTTTTCATTGTTTCCCCGTCTATTTGCCATGAAGTGATGGGACTGGATGCCATGATGTTTTTAACTGGATGCCCTTAGTTTTTTGAATGTTGAGTTTTAAGCCAGCTTTTTCACTCTCCTCTTTCACTTTCATCAAGAGGGTCTTTAGCTCCTCTTCACTTTCTGCCATAAAGGGTGGTTTCACTTGCATATCTGAGGTATTTCTCCTGGCAGTCTTGATTCCAGCTTATGTTTCATCCAGCATGGCATTTTGCATGATGTACTCTGCATGTAAGTTAAATAAGCAAGGTGACAATACATAGCCTTGACATACTCCTTTTGCAATTTGGAACCAGTCTGTTGTTCCATGGTTGGTTCTAACTGTTGCTTCTTGACCTGCATACAGATTTCTCAAGAGGCAGGAAAGGTGGTCTGGTATTTCTATCGCTTGAAGAATTTTCCACAGTATGTTGTAATCCTCACAGTCAAGGGCTTTGGTGTAATCAATAAAGCAGAAATTATATTTTTCTGGAGCTCTTGCTTTTTTGACGATCAGTGGATGTTGGCAATTTGAGCTCTGGTTCCTCTGCCATTTCTAATTCCAGCTTGAACATCTGAAAGTTCATGGTTCAGGTACTGTTAAAGCCTGGCTTGGAGAATTTTGAGCATTACTTTGCTGGAGTGTAAGATGAGTGCAATTGTTTGGTAGTTTGAACATCCTTTGGCATTGTCTTTCTTTGGGATTGGAATGGAAACTGATATTTTCCAATCCTGTGGCCACTGCTGAGTTTTCTAATTTTGCTGGCATATTGAATGCAGCACTTTAACAGCAACATCTTTTAGGATTTGAGGGTCAACTGGAATTCCATCACCTCTAGTAGCTTTGTTCGTAGTGATGCTTTCTAAGGCCCACTTGACTTCACATTCCAGGATGTCTGGCTCTAGGTGAGTGATCACACCATCGTGATTATTTTGGTCGTGAAGATCTTTTTTGTGTAGTTCTTCTGTGTATTCTTGCCACCTCTTCTTGATATCTTCTGCTTCCTTCTTAATCTCTTCTGCTTCTGTTAGATCCATACTGTTTCTGTCCTGTATTGTGCCCATCTTTGCATGAAATAGTCCCTTGGTGTCTCTAGTTTTCTTGAGGAGATCTCTAGTCTTTCCCCTTCTGTTGTTTTCCTCTATTTCTTTGCATTGATCCCTGAGGAAGGCTTTCTCATCTCTCCTTGCTATTGACACTCTGCATTCAGATGGGGTTTGAAGAACCCCTAAGAGTTTTGCAAAGGCTGAATTTTATGTTTACCTTTTTAACAAACTGGCAAACTTTCCCAGTGTAGCTAAACTGTTTTACATTCCTGCCAGAAATATATGAGTTCCATTTCTCTGTATTCCTTTTTTTTTTTTTTTTTTTAGCAGATGCTCTTGATTTATTCAGATTGGCTAGGAATATACTTTTTATGGGTCTATCTTAAGGAGGTGCTCCATATTATTTTTTATACTAATTAACAAGAAAGTGACAAGATAGAAAAAATTATACTCGAAGAATAGTACATTTTTAGGAGTCAAAGTTCAACAGAAATTCTTGAATATGTATGAGTGATATTATGATTTCCATATGTTGACAGAAAAGACTGTACATTTTTGGTGGGACGAGTACCCGTTTTGGTTTCTCTGGTCCCAGTGTGATTGCTTGTCTTGGTGTAATTTTTTTTAATTTATTCATTTTAATTGGAGGCTAATTACTTTAAAATTGTGGTGGGTTTTGCCATACATTGACGTGAATGAACCACAGCGTACATGTGTGCCCCCGTCCTGAATCCCCCTCCCACTGCCTTCCCTATTCCATCCCTCGGGGTGGTCCCAGTACACCGACTTTGAGTGCCCTGTTTCCTGCATCGAACTTGGACTGGTCATCTATTTCACATATGTTCTGGAAGATACTTACTATTATGTATCTTTTTGATTAAGCCATCCTCGTGGGTGCACCCTTGTGGGCATGAAGTGGCATCTCATTTTGGTTTTAACATGCAGTTTAATGAAGAATAGTTCTAAGTAAGTTTGGGAAACATTGGGTTAGACAGAGCTGTTGTTAGTTGCTCAGTCATATCCAACTCTTTTTGACCCCATGGACTGTACCCTGCCAAGCTCCTCTGTCCATGGAATTCTCCAGGCAAGAATTAGGGACTGGGTAGCCATTCCCTTCCCCAGGGGATCTTCCTGACCCAGGGATTGAGCCCTGTCTCCTGCATTGCAGGCAAATTCCTTACCATCTGAGCCACCAGGGAAGCCCAGACAGACAGAGCTATAGAGATGCCTTTATTGCAGGACTTTTCAGAGCCTTTAATATTCTAATGAGCATTGAGATTCTCTAAAGAGGGCTACAGTATGTAGCCATTCCTCAGTGAGGTCCCTATGTGACCTCAGGGTGCCATACAGGATTAGTGCTGTTTGGGAAGCATTAGCCTGGTGGGCTGCAGTCCATGGGGTCGCTAAGAGTCGGATACGACTGAGTGACTTCACTTTCATGCATTGGAGAAGGAAATGGCAACTCACTCCAGTGTTCTTGCGTGGACAATCCCAGGGATGGGGGAGCCTGTTGGGCTGCCGTCTATAGGGTCGCACAGAGTCGGACACAACTGAAGTAACTTAGTAGCAGTAGCAGCAGCCTAGGACAGAGGTCAGAAAACCACGGACCAAATCCATCTGTTTTTATAAATAAAGCTTTATTGGAAGACAGCCACAACATTTGTTTACAAATTGTCTCTGGTTGCTTTCACACAGCAGGGGTAGAGTTGAATAGTTGGGACAGAGACCATACACCTTGTGAAGCCTAAATCCGTACTGTCTGGCATTTTACATAGAAACAGTTTGTGTACCAGGCATTTCTAGG
Organism: Neotragus moschatus; assembly: GCA_006410615.1. Classification (NCBI taxonomy): domain Eukaryota; kingdom Metazoa; phylum Chordata; class Mammalia; order Artiodactyla; family Bovidae; genus Neotragus; species Neotragus moschatus. The sequence continues at coordinate 20,582 of SJYA01002708.1, forward strand.
TCAGAGGTCAACACAGATGCTCACTGCATCTTCAGGGTGAAGGAGGTTCTCGGTTTACAGGTACAGACCAAGGAAGCACTTGGTAAGGCTTTGTATTATTTGAGCTGGTGCTTGAAGGACAGGCACAATTGTAAAGGCATGTGAGAATTGAGAGGGACATTCCTGGCAGAAAGAACTGTGGGATGGATCCTGGGGAACAGAGAAGTGTAGGATGTGTTCAGGACTGGAGGGGACTTCCACACGATCTGGGAGGATTTCTGCAGCCACAGAAGAAATTGGTACGGGAACTCCACACATTACAGACCAGCTTCGTTGCCTTGTTGTTGACCCTGGGTGACACATTTTTGGTCCATCTTCCCAAGACAGGGCTGTGGGTCCGAGCTCTGTCTCTCAAGTTGAGTACTTGTGGCTTTAGCCTCTGCCTTTCTGGGCACATTGCTTCCCTAAGCCACGGTTTTCCCATCTGTAAACTGGGAATCATGGTTGCACTGACCTCAGTGACCAGGAAGGAAATGCCAGCTGTCCCTGTCCTTGTCATCACCTGTCTCCTCCCTGAAGGCAAAAGTCGCCTGCCTTCCTCATGCCCGCAGCCCCTGTTCTTAGCACACTGAGCAGCCCGCACTTGGTCATTCTCCCGAGGGAATGCGTGATGCGGGGGCCTGAGTTTCCTGCCAGGAGGGTTCTTGCCCTGAGTCCCCAGCTCAGTTTGGTGCCTCCACCGAGGGCCCTGCAGGAGCAGACCCCTGACACGGGGAGAGTTGATGGCCCACACTGGGCCAGGGAGGTGGGAGCAGGACCCTGCGGGGGCAGGGAAGGCACATGTGTTTGGGTGATCAACTGTTTTTTTTTTTGTTTGTTTGTTTGTTGCTTTGGGAGACCAGAGAGGAGGGCTGAGCAAGGCTATTTATAGCTCAGCCCCTCAGTGCCAGTATTTAGGGCGGTCCCCACATCCCCGGCAACGCTCCCGTCCGTGACAGCTTGACAAGCAAGGTGATGTGTATACCGGCTACATGCTGGACATTGAGATGAGGCCCCCCTGCCAGCGGGGGCCTGTTCCCACACCGCCTGCCCTGGGCCCTCTGCCGTGGTGAGAGAGGGCCCTGCTCCACCTCTGCTGCCTCAGGTCAAGCCACTCTCAGGTCTGGAAGCTGCGTTTGGAAGGGAGGTGCCGGGTGTGGGGCTCCCCTCCAGACTCAGCCCTTCTGTGTGTAAGGGGCGGGGGGGGGGGGGCGTATGGAGAGGGTAATGAGGGTGTTGCAGGATCAGATCTAGATACTTCCTTGAGACCGTGGAGGACAGAGGAGAAGCCTTGAGCAGAAGGCCTCCCCTCTCTGGGGCCAGCTTCTGCCAAGGCTGTGGGCCTCATCGTCAGAACCCTGTTTTGGGTCCCAATCTGGGTCAGTTGCTTGGCCTTTCTGGACCTCAGTTGCCCCACCTGTAGAATGGGTATAAGAACAGCCTTGGGGAGGTTATGTTGCCGTGAGGACTCTTGCGTGGCACCCGCCACACTCACCTCTGCCACCAGCTCCTTCTTGTTCCTTCCTCCGAGAATCTCTTAACAAGGACGGTTTGCTTTTAAACTCACCTGTTGGATTCCCCAACTCTTTCCCTCCTCTTCCTGAAGAAATGACATCTCCACCTTGGACTTTGCCCCTGTTGCCCATCTCAGAGACTTCTACCCGCTCCTTCCTCCCTTGTCCCCCATTCCATCCTGTATTTGAAACTTTTCCCTCCCTCCTGACTTTCCCAGTCATGCCAACCTGAAAATGAAACAAATGTAAGACAGCTCTGATACCCTGTGGCCAAGAACTACCAGCCTCCAACCCCATCCGAGCAGCTTCCCCAAAGATCCGTCCCAGCAGGTCTCACCTCCCCACATGCACCGCTGTCGGAAGCCTGCCCCACCAGGGCTGAGCAGCTCTCCTTCCTTCCCCCACCTCCCAGGTTCCGAACCCCACAGCGCTGTCCCTCTCGCCAGGATGCTGGAAAGACGTCCTCTGCTTGTAGATGCCGCCTTCTCCAGGGATGCTCAGCCTCCTCTGTCCCCTAAAAGGGCTCCTCTGTCGTCCTCTCTGCCTGTAAACGATGGGGCTCTGGGCACCCCTCCTGCTCATTTCTCCACCTCTGCCCAGGTGACCTCATGCTCTCCCCAGACGCTTGATGGCCGAGGACTCAGGCCCGATCTCCTCCCTGCATCTCTGTTGTGAGCTTTTACAGCCAGAGACTCAGCTGCCTCTGGCCCTTGCAGCCTCCTGGGTGTTCCACAGGCATCTCAAAATCGCCTTATCTGAAAGACTGACTGACTCTCCACCTCCTCCTCTTCTATCCTACTTAACAGTTCACTCCTGCTCAGCTAACAACTCCCCCCGCCACCCCCATGTATCCATTCAGGTACACAGTTGGTGTCAGCCTGGACCTCCCACTTCCCTGCTACCTGCCACCCCCAGGGAGCCACCTGGTGTCCCTGCTGCTCCTCAGTCCCCCTCTTCCTCTCCAGAATCATTTCCCTATTTTAGTCCAGCCCCTCCTTCTTTATTGTCCTAGTTAATGCAAAAGTTTCCACACCGGGCACCTTGCTCCATTCCACGCCTACCGTCCAGTCTTCCCACTGCAACCAAAGAGAGCTTTCCAAGACATGCACCTGATGGAGCCCTGCCCCTTTGTAGGGTTCTCCTACGCTTCCATCACCCTCAGGAGGAGGCGCCCACCCCTCCGCCAGGCTCAGCTGCTCATCACTCCAGCCCTTGCGTCTCACCCCGCTGCCTGCTGCACACTGAGCCTTTCTCCGGCCTCTGGGACCCTGATTCCAGCCTCCCTGCTTTTGCCTTTGGTGGTCTTTCTACCCCCAGTGCCTCCCTCTTCTTTGTTAACTGTCCTCCTGCTCCCCGGGACCTCCCCACCCCACCCTGACATCCTGACACTGGCCAGACTTGCAGTGAGGGGCCCCTGCTGCTCCCTGTCCTCACCCTCTCCACACTCTGCTCTGTTCACTGGGCCAAGTGTAGTACAGTACCTGACACACTGAAGACCCTTCATAAGCGCCACTTGAATAAATTGATAAGTGCTCAAAGGACGCGTGCCGGGTACTGCTTTTACCCAGCACACGAAGACACGTGACGTAGCTTTGGGGTACATGCCTCTGATTTGTAAAGAGAGGAAGGGGTGATTATCGTGTCATGGGGGAATCTAAGGAGCAGGCACCACGGGCGAATGTCTGGGCCCCGGAGCCAGGATCCTTGGGTTCAGATCCTGACACTGTCACTTGCTCTCAGTGACTTTGGGCAAGTTACCTGACTGCCTGGCACGTCAGTTTCCCCATCTTTGAAATGATAACAACTGTACCTTCCTCAAGGATTGTTAGGAGGGTAAGATGAGTTCCTGCTTGAAAACCAATGGAGACACAGACCTAGAGAGCAGACTTGTGGACATGGCTGGGGGGAGAAGGAGACGGTGGGACAAATGGAAAGAATGCACTGAAACATAGACATTACTGTATGTAAAATTAGACGACCGGGGGAAATCTGCTAAGTGGTGCAGGAAGCTCAAATCCCACCTAGAGGGGTGGGCTGGGGTGGGATGGGGTGGGAGTTTCAGGAGGGAGGGAACATGTGTATACCTATGGCTGATTCATGTTGATGTATGGCAGGAGCCAACACAATATTGTAAAGCGATTATCCTCCAATTAAAAATAAATAAATTAAAAAAAAAAAAGGCTAAGAAAAAAATACAACAACAAAGAAAAAACCTATGGAAGGGGGTGATGTCCCTTCCCCAGGGTCACGCAGCTAGCTGGTCAGGAGCAGAACTCGGTTTCGAGCCCGGGCATTTCTGTATGTGCTGAGGGCTAAAGAAGCAGAGACATTACACCTCCAAGTGCTGGGTGGAAATCTCCAGGCATAGTCTTAATGGCCTGAAAAAAAAAATGCTTTCCTGCCTGTCTCACAGTACGTGCCCAGTATAACCCAGGTCAAAGAATGCCTCCAAAGGGCTCCATGCAGTCTTCAGCATCTCCTGCCCCCCCCGAACGGTGTCGGGAGGTCTGTTCCCGGGTCCTTTTTGGCCAGGGTATTGGCAGCAGACTCTTCTTTATTCAGACCGTTCTTCTGTCCCAGCACTTCATGGGGGAGGGTCATTAAGAAAGTTTTTTTTTTCCCCCCAGGAAGAGCTGTGCCTTCTCCAAGTCTCCGGAGTTGAGTGTCCCAGCCCCCAGGCTCTCAAAGGCTGTCCTTGTGGGTTTGAAAACAACCCCACAGCCCTGCAGGCTGAGAACCTGGCCTCCCGAGCCTCCTTTCTTTAGAAACTCAAGGTCCATTGCTAGTTAGAGTCAGCGCTGGTAAAACCTAAAGAAAATAGTTTGAGGATGTTTTCAAATAGTGTCTGGTGGAACAAAAGAGCCATTCATCCTGCGTAGCTTTTAGTAATGTGCTTCCCATTCTGGGAACTAGATTGTTCAATTAAGCGAGAGGGCGCTGAAGCCGGCTGCATGACTCGAAAGTGTGCAGCCTCCAAAATGTGGCAGAGGGGCCCTGTGCCAACTCGCTCCTGGCAGGTCTAACCCCTTCTTTGTCCCCGGGTCCCCACGCTGTTTCCAGTTTCAGATGCTCCGTTCAGAAAAACCACGACATCAGTCAGAAGGCATGTGTGTGTGTGCAGCCCTGCTAGATCTGAGTCCTCGGTACCCTAGACATCGCCCTCTGCCTCGGCCACTTTCTCTTCTGCTCCGGGTTGTCCTTTCCCATTCACCAGCGAGTGGATGTTCTGGAAGCTTTCAGGGGCCAGGGGTGGGGAGATCGCATGCAGTATGTTAGGTGGGAGTGTGCATCCTCGGCTACGAGGCTCTTGGTCTGGAGACAAGGAAGTCAGTGAGCACCCCGAAGTTCCTGCAGAATTTTGGGGGTGAGTGGGCACAGCAGTGTGTTGCTCTGTTCTGGAGAGACAGTGCATTCCTTCAGTAACTTCTCAGAGGACCCCAACTCCCTCTTCAAGTAGTGATAGTGGTAATGAAAGTCGCTCAGTATTGTCCGACTCTTCGTGACCTCGTGGACTGTAGCCCGTCATTCTCCTCTGTCCATGGGATTCTCCAGGCAAGAATACTGGAGTGGGTTGCCATTCCCTTCTCCAGGGGATCTTCCCAACCCAGGGATCAAACCTGGGTCTCCTGCATTGCAGGCGGATTCTTTACTGTCTTAGGCATTAGAGAAGCCCCCTTCCCATCATGTTCTCTCTCTCTCAAAAACAAAAACAAAAACAAAAAAAAAACCTTGTTGTTTCTAGGTTATTCCTTCATTACCAGGAAATTCTACTTCTGCAGTGATACCCAAGCCTTGCCCTGCACGAGCAATCTTTGGGAAAATGTAGCAAAATGCAGGCTTCCTCAGAACCATTCCATAAGGATTCAGACCTGATGGGTCCAGGATGGGACCTAGGAATTTTTACATTTTCAGCAGACATCCCACAAGGACCACGCTCTGGATCCTGCTGCTTGGCTATAAATGTGCTCGGTTGCTCAGCTGTATCTGACTTTTTGTGAACCCATGGACCACAGCCTGCCAGGCTCCTCTGTCCATGGGATTTCCCAGGCAAGAATACTGGAGTGGGTTGCCATTTCTTTCTCTAGGATGTTATAAGAATAGATATTCATAGAAGTTTCATTTAATACCGCCCCTTACTTTAAAATGAATTAAAGCCAAAGACTGCTAAGACATGAGAAACAAATAAAGTAACCCTTGTAACGAAGCAGCTGTCTGCTTTCTTTCTCAAATAGCTTGTACTTCTTTTTGCCCAACTCCTCCTAGTACAGGGCAAGAGCTGCACCATGCATGCTTCTTTATCCTCAGTATAATTGTAGTGCCTGGCACCTAGTATGTGCTCAATAAATGTGTATTTAAGTAGATGTTCCCCTTTCTGGCTATCACTCTAGTGAGAGCTGGCTTTCTTGAGAGTAAATCCCTGACTGTACGCAGCCCAGTTTTGTCTGGGGGCCTGCCTGATTTCTCCAGCAGGGTCTGGGGCTAGAGGGAGCCTGCAGACCAGGGCTAATTGTTGTCACTGAGTCATTAATGCGGAATCAGGCCCCGAGTGGATTCCCAGGGAGATAGACACTGACAGAGGCTTTCATGCTTGGTGGGATGGGAGCTGCTTTTCTCAGAGGACGTTCCCAGAGCGCCCAGGCGACTGGCATGGTCCAGTGGGGGTGGCTTGGCAGCCGAAATGGGGTCCGTGGAGCAAGTGTGGAGGGGGCCAGTGTTGATGCCACAGTTCTGGACAATATGGAGCGTGGCGAGTCTGACTCTGGAGAAACACAAGCCCCAGGATCTGCTGTGAGAGACAGGCGTGTGTCAGCTCTGAAGGACGAGTGGGTTCCAAGCGAGGCTGTGGCTGGATGCATCCTGTGGCCTGGGCCGCCTGGACACCCTTGCCCCTTGGCCCGCTGTTCAGGGCTCCCAGTGATGCTTCCTCTGCATATCTGCGCTGCGTTTCCCTTCTGCTCTCTGGGCCCCCACGTTCCCCGAGTACCCCATGCTCTGCTTTCTGGCCATTGCTCATGCTTGTCCCTGGACCTGAAACTGTCTCTACCCACTCCCTCTTCTGGCTAAGCTCGATCATCCTTCAAATTCTAGCTCAAATATCACTTCTCCCACAAAGCTTTCTCTGATCCCCATGGCAGTCAGGATAGTCTGGGTTGTGCTGCAGTAACAAAGGTCTTAGTAGCTTGAAGAAATCAAGTTCTGGTTTTTTTTGAATGAATCATTATTTAAATTCCACAGTGCTTTACAGCTTTGAAAAGCTTCACACACGTGACTTTATATATTCCCGAGTGTGTTAGTCGCTCAGTCGTAGCTGACTCTTTTGCAGTCCCAGGGACTGTGTTTCCCGCCAGGCTCCTCTGTCCATGGAGTTTCCCAGGTAAGAATCCTGGAGTAGGTAGCCATTCCCTCCTGCAAGGGATCTTCTCAACCCAGGGACTGAACCTGTGTCTCCTGCATTGCAAGAAGACGCTTTACCATCTGAGCCACCAAGAAGTCCTGTAATAACCCTGTAATAATTTTTTTTAAAGAAGCACCTACCCTGTATTTCCCCATGCCCCACCTCCTTCTCCCCACTGGTAACCACTAGTCTGTTCTGTATCTCTGAGTCTGCTGCTCTTTGGCTTTATTTACTAGTTTGCTGTATTTTTAGATTCCTCATACAAGTAACATCATCTAGCACTTGTCTTTCAGCAGAGTTTCTTTCTTGCTCATACAGCGGCTCTGACCTAGGGTGGCCGGAAGGCTTACGTATCCTCTCATGAACTTGAGCGTCTAGAGGGCCACTTGGACACATGCTTCTGTTAGGACAGCAACACTCGTGTGAAGGAATAGGGCAGACCACACCGCCTGGCTCTGAATGCCGCCGTCTGAAGGGTCATGGGTGCCAGTGGCCACAGCATGTCCTCTGGCCAGAGCTGAGCTCAGCAGGAACGTGTCATCACCCCTCACCCCTCAGGGAGGGACCTGGAGTGTTTATGGATGGTCTTGCTGTCTCCTGGGATCCCTGAAGTAGGTTCAGTGCTTCCCCTGGACGTCCTCCACATGGCTCTTACTGTACTGTCCCATACGCCATCTCCAAACCCCCAACCAGTCCCCTTTACCCCACAGGGTGAATCCAGGATGGCTGGGGGCTGGGTCTCGTTCCTTTCTGAGACCCCCACTCCCGGCCCTGGTATGACCCAGAGGAGACACTTGGTGAACAGTGGGTGCATGGCTGAGTGACCTGCCCCTGCCCCTCTGCAGCAGTAGCCCCTGTCCACGGTGGGGTCCGTGTGGGCCATCTCCAGCCCCCATGACTCTGGGCCCTCTGTTCTGCAGGCGCCGGGTCCTGGCCATCTCGGATGGGATTGAGCATATTGGGGACCTTCGCTGGGAGCTGGCCTTGTGTCTGCTGGCTGCCTGGACCATCTGTTACTTCTGCATCTGGAAGGGGACCAAGTCCACGGGAAAGGTAAGAGATGGATCTTTAGCGTGCTGCAGGAGGGGAGGGAGCGAGTGGTCCTCGTACAGGCTCACAGGTGACCCCGAGAGCGCCCGGGGCATTAGCTCCTAATTGGGAGCTAGGAGGAGCACTGTGCAGCACTCTCGGAGTCCAGAGTTGAAATCCCCTGCCCACCAGCGGTTTGCCACACGCCTCGGGGTTGTTCATGTCCCCCTTCTGTGCCTCGGTTTGCTCACCTCTGAAATAGCAAAGCTTCATCCTGTTTTCTTCCTGGGTTGAGAGTCATATACGGAGAGGAGAGTTGAAGTGCTTTAGAAACAGGGAGTGCTAAATTACGACCATGGGGGATGTTGTGATGAGGACCCGGGCTCCAGGTGTGTGCTCGGGTAGGTGGCACGGGCTGTCTCCACTGATGGACCTGGAGATCTCACCCGCCTGCAGTCCGTGAGGGGACAGCCAGCTGCCTCCATCCTTCTGCGCTGTCTGTACCACGTGGCCTCCAGTGCCTCATTGTTGTTTGTTTGTTTTCTAGTCAGTCAGTCATATCTAACCCTTTGTGATTCCATGGATGTGGCCCACTAGGTTCCTCTGTCCATAGGATTTCCCAGGCAAGAATACTAGAGCAGGTTGTTGCTGCTAAATCACTTCAGTCATGTCCGACTCTGTGCAACCCTATAGATGGCAGCCCACCAGGCTCCCCCGTCCCTGGGATTGTCCATGCAAGAACACTGGAGTGGGTTGCCATTTCCTTCTCCAATTCATGAAAGTGAAAAGTGAAAGTGAAGTTGCTCAGTCATGTCCGACTTAGCGACCCCATGGACTACAGCCTACCAGGCTCCTCCAGAGTAGGTTACTATTCCCTTTTCCAGGGGATCTTCCTGACCCAGGGATCAAACCCGCATCTCCTGGATTGCAGGTGCTTTCTTTATGGCTGAGCCACCAGGGACCATAGGAGAAGAAAGATGGGAGCAGACAGCAAGCTCTGAGCTGCCCTGGCCTGAAAGTCACAGCAGCTCTTCCACTCCCAACCCGCTGGCCAGAGCCTGAGACACGGCCTCACCAGCTGCCAGGGCGGCTTAGACTCGAGGGGAGCAGAGGAATGTCTGATGACTGTCGAAGTCTGTGCCGCAAGGCTCACGTGTGCAGCTCATGGCCAAGTCCAGCCCACTCATATATTTTATTAAAAAAAAAAAGAAAGGGAGGAGAATCCGTTACCAAGATGTAGAAACCAGGTAATTTCATTTGAAATATATGAAAAAACCAACAGGATTCCGTGGTCCCTTGGAAAGTTGGAAGACTGGGCACCACTAGGCTTGTGTACCTGCCTGGCAGCCTTGGGCTGAGCTGAGCAGCAGCCACCTGCTTCTACGGGTACTCGGTTGGCCACAGCCCACAGTCCTGTGGCTGAGTGTCAGTGCCATGGACAGTGTTAGTTGCTCAGTCATGTCTGACTCTGTGTGAACCCGTAGGTTATAGCCTGCCAGGTTCTTCTGTCCATGGAATTCTCCAGGCAAGAATACTGGAGTAGGTAGTCATTCCCTTCTCCAGAGGATCTTCCCGGCCCAGGGATCAAACCCAGGTCTCCCATATTGCAGGCAGATTATTTACCGTCTGAGCCACCACTGGCTTCCTCATTTGTGGGAAAGAGGAAGATAGGGCTTTTTAAAAATGCCTGTGCCACCCTGATCATGTCATAGTCCCTGGCTGCCGGCTTCTGGTAGGCAGTTACTCGTAAGCTTTACTCTTAAGTTATTGGTGGAGGCAATGTGTGGAGACAAAACCTCTGAGGAAGCAAGAACTTAATGACTCTGGGACCTTTTGCAAAAGATGGTCCCCCAAGGTGGTAGGTGGGATGAAGAACCAACTGCTAAAATGTGGGAGGTGGGCAGACCTGAGTGAGAGGACTTAGAAGAACACAGAAGTGACGTCAACAAGCCTCATGTTATAAGCTATCAGGAGGCTGAGGACGTACTAGAAAGTATTCATGAACATGCCTCAGGGACCAGAAAGTAGGACAGACTCTCTTGTCCCTTCAGACGAGATGATTTTGCCGATCTTTGCTTTCTCTGGTTTGTGTCTTAAAGACAATAGGATTTTTTTTTTCTGTTTTTCCAAAATAGAAAAATCATTGCATTATCAATTACTATTTTAGACTACATGCATCTTGCTCCCATGCACCACTCCCTTCCCCACGCCCCCAGCCTCTGCCTTTTTCAGCTAAAAAAGAGGAGGCAGACTGCAGGGAGTGAGAACCAGGATCTAAAATCAGGGTCCACATCCCAGATCTGTCTCTCACTGACTGAGACCTGGGGTAAATCACTTACCTTCTCTGAGCCTGTTTCCTCTTTGGCCAAATAGGGATTGGTAAGTGAGCTCATCTCACGGGGTGGTTGCAAGACTGAAATGCACGGCTGCACATTTTAACGCTTAGCAGAATGGAGAACTGACCATAAGTGTGAGAGCAGATGGTGGTTTTTAAAAATCTTGTTGTCAAACTTATTCATCCAAGAAATAGCTTCCGAGTATCTGCTTGATACCTGGCATTATTCAGTGGGCATCTAAGATGAATAAAACATAGCCTCTGCCCTCCGCAGGTGACCTGTGGGATGGTGCTTCGTGAACCATCTGAAACGGGGGCGGGCTGTCATGCTTGGTGCTCTTGGTGCTCCTACTATGATGACCAGCCTTTCGGGCATTCACGCGGGGCCAGTGGGGCCTGGCTGGGTGGCGGTTGTTCAAGGCCTTGGGGAGGACAGTGCAGATGAGGTTTCGATGTGTGTACATGTGTGGGCTGTCCATGTGAATGTGTGGCCTTTGGCTCTCAGGCCTGGGCATGGACCATGGTGGGAGGAAGTTCAGTCCCAAGACAAGACCGCTTGCCACTGGCGGGACCATCAAGCCTGTGCGTCAGAGAATCCTAAGGCAGGGACCCAGTATCAAGGAAGGACCAGCAGGCTACATACTGAGAGACTTCAGAAGAGGTTTGGGGGAAAGCAGGATGATGGTTACTGAGTGCTTCACAAGCCCATTCCATTCAGAGCTTGAAACAACTGCATGAGACACAGGGCTGGCATTCACTCCATTGTACAGATGAGGAAACTGAGGATTTGCCAGGTTATATAACCCCACGAGGACACTCAAGAACACTCAAGTGGGGAAGGAGGAGGGGCTGGGATTGACCCCACGCCTTGGTGACTGCATAGCCCAGACTCTGGGTGAGTGCACCATCAATCCTGTCATGTGTGACCTGAGGACAGTGACAGTTTCCTTGCAGGTGGCTTATGAAGAGGCTAAGAGCACATAGTAGGTGCTCCATGACTGTTGGATGCAGCTAAATGGTCCTACTAAACGAAATGTTGACATGAGCAATTAAGTCCTTTCCTTAAGACTGGGCTTCATGGGCTCTTCTCCATGTTCCATGCCCAAGACCAGGGTGAGTGTCCAGGATGAGATGTGGGTTTCAGGACCTGCAAGGCTCCTTGGAGACTATCTGGTCCATCCACACCCATATTTTATGGATGAGGAAACTGAGATTCAGAGAGCAAAAGGGACTTGTTCACAGTTACATGGTGAGTCAGTGTCAGGTCAGGACCTGCTCTGATGGCCCAGCTCCCTTGTTGTTCAGTTGCTCAGTCGTGTTAGACTCTTTGCGACCCCACAGACTGCAGCATGCCAGGCTTCCTTGTCCATCACCATCTCCCAGAGCTTGCTCAAACTCATGTCTATCAAGTTGGTGATGCCATCCAACCATCTCATCCTCTGCCACCCACTTTTCCTCCTGCCCTTAGTCTTTCCTTCCCAGCATGAGGGACTTCCCTGGCTACTTATCAGTGACAAGGTTCTGGAGGTCACATCTGACAGTTCGGGGAGACTAGGAGACCCCAGATCAGCGTGTGGGCTCTAGGACCTGATGCTTTTATTTATTTATTTTTTACTGTTTATTCACCTCACCTTGGATGTGAGCCCAGCGTCCAAAGGCTTTTCAGATTTTATGTAAAAGCAGTTAAAAATAAACGCAGTGAGTCTTAGTGAGTAGGCAGAGGTCACCTCTGCCACCTGCCTGCAGGACTCTGGCCAGAGTCGCCCTCAGGGGTCAGTTCAAGGAAGCAGGAGGGACTCCATCTTCCTGCTGTTGTCCAGGCCATGCCTGAGCTGGCATTTCCTCTTCACCCCAAGTTCCAGCCCGCTATCCATACCTGGGCCTCAGGAGAAATTTCTGAAATTTCATCAAGTTGAGGAAAAGTTCCTGGCTCCATCCCACCTCCAAGGGAAAAACTGTAACCCCGACTTTAACTCAGTTGAGACCACAACCCTCGCTCAGGAGTGGATGCAGACACTGTAGGCTCAGCCTCTTGGCAGGTGCTTCTGTAAGTATGGATTTAGGACCAGGACTTCCCTGGTGGCTCAGATGGTAAAGAATCTGCCTGCAATGCAGGAGACCCAGGTTAAATCCCTGGATCGGGAAGATCCCCTGGAGGAGGGCATGGCAACCCACTCCAGTATTCTTCCCTGGAGAACCCCATGCACAGAGGAGCCTGGTGGGCTACAGTCCATGGGGTCACAAAGAGTCTGACACAGCTGATAGACTAACACTTTGTCTTTTCACTTCACAAATAAGTAGATCCCAGATGAGGCTGTGGCAAGGCCGCAGGTGGAGGTTGACAGTGCTCTCCATTGATCTGTGGGGCGGTAAGTGGGCCCCGAGGCTGTCTTGGCATCGGTGTCCCCCACGCCACAAAGGATAATCGCTGCATGACCTTCAGCTCCATCTTCTCCTGTACCTTCCTCAGCACTTTCTGTCCTTCTGACATCACAGACCCACATTCAGGCTCTCCCGGGGTCTGAGTGAGCAACCTGGACAATCAGAAGAGGCTGCTCTGGCTGGAGAGATGGTCTCTGGGTTCCAGCTTCAGTTCAGCACAAGTGGTACATGACTGCTGCTTAGTAGACTTTTGTGGAAAGGGTGAACCCCACCTGTGCAGGGGCTCCCTGGGAGGTGCCAGGTTCCCCCAGAGGACGGTGGACAGTCTTACCCCCGCAGAGTGTGCACTCCACACCGGGTGCGACTGACACCGACGATGAGCAATCAGGGTTCTGTGTAGTAGTGCTCACATGACGCAGCAGAACTAGAGAATCAGGTCCTGTGAGCAGGGGGATCCTAATAGCAGAGACCCAGCTCTGGAATATTAGAATACAGCTTGTCTGGGCTGGGAGGGTTTCAGTCCAAACCCTACTGTACAAGTAAGGAGGTGGGCACCCAGAGAGATCATGAAATTTGCCTGAGGCCATCCCGCTTGGAAGGAGCAGAGCTGGAATTCAGTTCTGGGTCTCTCTGCTTTCCCTAAAACTGGTCCTAATCTGTTCTGATACCTCCAGCTGGGGGCTCATGTCCAGCTTCAAAGACAACATGTAGATCTGATTTCTGAGCGTGTGGCAAGGGCTTAGTAAGCCATTTATTTTCTTGCCCCAGTTTTAGTTCCACACAGTTATTCATCCCCTCTCTCTAGACAGTATTGAAAATTTCCAGAAGTCTGGATTAACAAAATAAATAAGGACATTTCTCAATTGTAAATGAGTAAATATAGGATTCTGAAACACTTGGTTTCTTTAGGGAGAAACTTCCAAGCTGTTAATAAGTTGTCATCTTCTGGATGATAAACATTTTCAGTCTGGATAATTGAAACCAAGTGGCTAAGACATGGAGACAGCTTTGTGATTTTCCTGTGTTCTTGGTTTTTTGTTTTGCTTTCAGAGATTTTCTCTTTTTAGAGCAGTTTTAGGTTCACAGCAGAGTGAAGCAGAAAGTACAGGGATTTCTCATCTACTCCCTGCCCTGACAGTGTTCCCTCCCCCATTATCAACAACCCCCACCAGAGTGGTACGTTGGTTAAAACTGATGAGCCTACATAGACATATCATATTCTCCCAAAGTCTATAATTTATATTAGGGCTCACTTTTGGTGTTGTACAATCTGTGAATTTGGACAAATGTGTGATCCTGGCAGGCTACAGTCCATGGGGTCATGAGATGTCACACACGACTGAGCAACTAAGCACACACATAACACTTAATGCCTAAATCACTCGTGGGTCAGACAGTAAAGAATCTGCCTGCAGTGCAGGAGACCCTGGTTTGATCCCTGGGTGGGGAAGATCCCCTGGAGAAAGGAATGGCAACCAACTCCAGTATTCTTGCCTGGAGAATTCCATGGACAGAGGAGCCTAGCAGGATACAGTCCATGGGATTGCAAAGAGTTGTGACAGCGATGAACACTTTCACTTTCATAATGTATAATGACATGGATCCAATATTAAAGTCTCATATAAAGCAGTTCTGCCTCCCTAAGAATCTGTGCACTTCCTGTTCATCTCCCCCACTTTCCCCATCCCTGGCAACCACCAGAACCCAATCTTTTTGCTGTCTCCGTACTTCTGACTTTTCTAGAACACCCTATCATGGGAATGATACTGTTTGTAGCATTTTTTAAGATTGACTTCTTTCACTTAGCAAGATGCATTTGAGTTTCCTCCATGTCTTTCTGTGTCTTGATAGCTCATGTCTTTTTACCACTGACTAATCATATCCCGTTGTCTGGATGTGTACCACGTTCACTTGTGGATGGACGTCTTGGGTCCTTCCAAGTTTGACAACTAGGAGTAAAGCTGCTGTGAACATGCATGTATAAGCATTTGTATGGGCTTAAGTTTTCAACTCTTTGGATAAATACTAAGGAGCTTGGCTGCTGGTTCTTATGGTAAGAGTATGTTTAATTTTATATGAAGCTGCTGGACTCTCTCCACAGCGGCTGTACCAGCTTACGCTCCCGCCTTCAGCATAAGAGAGTCCCTATTGCTCTCCATCCTTGCCGGCATCTGGTATCATCAGTGCTTTGGACTTTAGCTGTCCTACATCCTGACTGGCATGTGGCGCCTCCCTGGTGGCACTGTGGTAAAGAATCCACCTGCCAAGCAGGACACTCAGGTCTGATCCCTGGTTCAGGAAGATTGCCTGGAAAAGGCAACCCACTCCAGCATTCTTGCCTGGGAAATCCCATGAACAGAGGAGCCTGGTGGGCTACAGTCCATGGGGTCGCAAAGAGTCGGACACGACTCAGCACCTAAACAGCAACAATAGATATGTAGTGGGATTTCCCGATTATAGTAACTTGCATTTCCCTGATCACAGGTGATGTGGAGCATCTTTCCATATGTGTATTTACTATCTGTGTAGGTCTTTGGTGAGGTGTCCGTTGAGGTTTTTGACCCATTTCGTAATTGGTTGTTTGTTTTCTTATTGTTGAGCTTTAAGAGCTCTTTGTGTGTTTTGGATAACAGAACTTTATCAGATGTGTCTTTTGCAAATATTTTCTCCTTGTCTATGGCTTGCTTTCACATACTTTTGACGTTGTCTTTTCGTAACAGAAATTTTTAATTTAATGGAGTCCAGCCTATCAGCTAGTTCCTTCCCAGATTGTGCTTTTGGCGTTATATTTTATCTAAAAGTCTTTGCCATCTGCAAAGTCTAGGTTTTCCCTAGATGACTTTTTATAGTTGTGCATTTTGCATTTAGATCTATGACCCATTTTGAGTAAATTTTTGTAAAGGGTGTAAGGTATGTCTCAATTCATGTCTGCATATGAATGTCTATTTGTTGAAAATTCTTTGCTTTTTACTCATTTTCACCAGATTCATCTTGCCCATCCCTGCCACCAGGTCCTTTTTTATGGTCTCATAGGCCTGAAACCACTAACTCATTTGGACAACTTCTCCTCTAACATCTCGTCTCAGTATTAACCAAGTCTACCTTATAATCACCTTAGAAAACACCCTGTCTTCTCCATTTTTGTTGTCCATCTATCCACTCACCCACCCATCTAGACATTTAACAGTAGCTCCCCAGGTCCTCCAGAGAGAAAATTGCTCTTAGAATTTCCCATTTGCACAAACATATTGAAAGTGAAAGTCACTCAGTCTTGTCCGACTCTTTGCAACCCCACAGACTATACAGTCCGAGGAATTCTCCAGGCCAGAATACTGGAGTGGGTAGCCTTTCCCTTCTCCAGGGGATCATCCCAACCCAGGGATCGAACCCAGGTCTCCCGCATTGCAGGAGGATTCTTTACCAACTGAGCTATCAGGGAAGCCTGTTGCTGACATGCAAAATGACACAACCGAAATCCTTTATGCTCTACAAAACAATAATTCAAAGTAAATTCCAGGTGTTCTTGTCTTTATTGTGTGTTGTCGTACTGCAGCACGGAAACATGAGAGTAGGGTGATCCTAGTACCTGCTCGGCATGCTTGCCGAAGGTTGTAAAGACTCATCTTTACTATGTGTCTTCTCTTGTGGCTTTGCTAGGCCTTAGCCTGACCCACGGATCAGTCAGCTTTGGTCTTTCACAGAAAATCTGGCCCAAGACCTGCTTTTGTAAATACGGTTTTGCTGGAGCACAGCCACATCCATCTTTCTGCATTGCTGTCAAATTCTTTTGTGCTGGTACAATGACAAAGTTGAGTAATTGCAGCGGAGTATGTGGGCCCACAAAGCCTAAAATATGCACTGTCTGGCCCTTCACAGAAAAAGTTCTTGGGTCTCTAATCCGTTACAGTAATTCATGAAAACTGTTTGCCACGCAAAAAGAAACTAACATCAAAATTGTTGTCACCCAAAGCATGGACCATTTGAGATACTGAAAAGTTACAGTGATGATTTGGGATGGAGAAGTTTTTCCGAAGGATCCTTAAAAATCTCACCCCAGCCTTGCCAGCTCCCAAATGTGCTGGGTTTTTGTATCTAAATGCTCACTTGCAGTGAGTGTTACTCATTGATTATTTTATTAATCCACTAAGTGACTTATTGCTCACCTGCTGTGTGCCAGGTACGAGACTGGGGGGACTCTTTTTAGGGGTGAGTGAATCAGACTGTGAAGCTGATTGTCAGATGAAGAATGAGCAGTTATAGGAATATTGTGGGTAGAGAATGGGGGCTGGAGGGGGAAGAATGAAGTCAGGAAGTCTCCTTGGGGTGAGGGGGGTAAAGGAAAGCATTACTGAGTAGGCCCCCCATCTGTGATGGCAAGGATGGGAAAGGAGTGTCCAGGTGAGCAGCACAGACGAAATTCTCAAGTGGGGGAAGGACCTGGTGAATTGGAGAGGTGACACAGAACTTGGGCCAGATGGAGTGGATGGTGGCATGTGATAGGGCAGGGCTCAGACCTTGCAGCTGTGCTGAGCGGTCGGGGATTTTATTCTAAGGGCAGTGGAGAACCACTGGAAGATTTTAAGCAAGGGTGATGTGATCTGACTTTCATCCTTAAAAACTGGCTCTGGCTACTCATTGTGAATGGGTGGCAGGGGTAGGGGGAGCTGCAGAATGGAGAGATTAGGGAACCCAGTTAGTGGGTGTCCAGGGTGGAGGTGTAGTGCATGGAGAGAGGTGGTCCAATCAGAGACACCTTCCGGTGTGACATCCTCGTTCTGCGGGACTTGATGGTGCACCAGAGTTTGAGAACTTTCTCTTTTTTGACCCTTTAAAAAAAAAATGTATCTATCTGTGGCTGCGCTGGGTCTTTGTTGCTGCTCGTGGTCTTTCTCTCGTTGCAGAGAGCATGGGCTACACTCTATTGCAGGGCGCAGGCTTCTCACTGTGGTGGCTTCTCTTGCTGTGGAACCCAGGCTGTAGAGCACATGGGCTTCAGTATATGCTGCACGTGGACTCAGTGGTTGTGGCTTATGGGCTTAGTTGTCCCACAGCATGTGGGATCTTCCTGGACCAAGGATCGAACTGGTGTCCCCTGCATTGCAAGGTGGATTCTTAACCACTGGACCACCAGGGAAGCCCTCATTTTTGACTTTTGAGTGGGGAGACTGGCCCGGCTCTTGCCTGGATGCTTTGCCCTCTGCAGGCAGCCCTCCCTGCCCACCAGATAGTCAGGTGCCCTCTCCTGCTGCCCCCACACCCCCCGGGCTGGCTCCTGCTCTCTGCTCTGTCTCCCTGAGTGTTCCTCCTTCTGTCCTCCTCTGGAGAATGATTTATGGATTTTTCCCCCTCGTTTCCTGGTCTCCAGGAGCAGTGGTTGGGAGGGGAGGGTGCTGCAAAAACAATTCTGGGCCCCTCCCCCCTCCTCCTGCTGCCACTTTAAAGGAAGCTGCAGGATTAGCTGGGATTTTAAGAAGAATCCTGCCTTTTCACTGCTTTAGGCCACTGTTTTTATCCTTTTCAGAGCTCCAGGACACCAAGGCAGGAAAAAAGAAAACACACACACAGACAGACGCACTCACACAGAAACAGCTGCAAATAGCCTTGAACTGATTTTTTTTTTCTTTTCCTTCCTTCATTCACCAACAAGTAGAGGAGTTGGAGGTGGTACAAGGACTCTTTTTATTTTTCCATTTATTAAAATGTAGTTGACTTACAATATTAGTTTCAGGTGTACAACATAGTGGTTCAGTAATTTTATAGATTAAACTCCAGATGAAGTTATTTTGAAATATTAGCTCCACTTCCTATGCGGTGCTTACATCCTGGTAACTTATTTATTTTATACCTAGTCGCTTGTACCTCTTAGTTCCCTTCACCTATCCTCCTACTGGTAACCACCAATCCGTTTTCTGTATCTGTGAGTCTATTTCTGTTTGTTACATCTGTACAAAGACTCTCTTTTTTTTTTTTTCTTTTAATTTCATTTATTTATTTAATTTTGGCTCTGCTGGGTCTTGGTTGCTGCGTGTGGGCTTTCTCTAGGTGCAGTGAGCGGGTCTACTGTTTCATTGTGTCATGCCAACTTCTCACTGTAGTGCCTCCTCTTGTTGCACACAGAAGCTTGGTGGGCTACAGCCCATGGGGTTGCAAAGAGTCGGACACGACTTAGCGACTAAACAGTAACAGACGTTCTTGTTGCAGAGCATGGCATCTCGGGTGTCTGGGCTTCAGTAGTTGCCGCGCGTTGGCTCAGTAGTTGTGGCGCAGGAGCTTAGCTGCTCCGCAGCATGTGGGATCTCCCCAGACCGGGGAGCAAACCCTTATCCCCTGTGTTGCAAGGTGGACTCAGCCACTGGCCACCAGGGAAGCCCTGTACAAGGACTCTTAAACAGCCTGCCTCCTCTGCATGATGCTGATGGTAAAGAAGATACTTAAGTGGCACGTTGATCTGGGCCTTGTTCCAAGGCCCTTGCTACATTAACCCACTGAGCATTCCCTGGTGACTCAGATGGTAAAGAATCTGCCTGCAGTGTGGGAGACCCGGGTTCGGTCCCTGGAGAAGGAAATGGCAACCCACTCCAGTATTCTTGCCTGGAGAATTCCGTGGACAGAGGAGCCTGGAGGGCTACCGTCCATGCGATCACAAAGAGTCAGACACGACTGAGTGACCAACACACACACAGATGAGAACGGTACGGTTGTTATCCCCATTTTGCAGATGAGAAGACAGAGGCTCACAGGGCTTAAGCTGCTTGTGCTAAGCTCCTGGGGGAACGGATGCCTCCAGGATCGGGGAGGAGCAGGGTGGGGCCCCTTGGCAGGTGAAGGTGCCTGCTCCAGCCAGCCTACCCCTGACCTGCCAGACGAGACGCAGGCTGGGGGGCGGGTATCAATAGCTCCTCCTCGAATGTGTGCCTTTCCTTGCCCCCGCCAGCCCACTGCCACCAAGGCAGGCTGGAGCTGCCAGCAGGGGAGCCATCAGGAGCCCCACACAGAAAATTTATTCTTCAGGAGCACCCTGTAACGTGGCTGATGGATTCAATGAGGCGTAAAGCAGCAGCAAAGGGGGCAGGGGGAGTGAAAGGGAAAGATGTGTGCAAGGGAAGAGAACGGGCCCAGGAAAGGAACTGGGCAGCGCTGTCTCTGGGCCCTCAAGTGGCCTTTGTTGCAGCCCGAAGCAAGCGGGGACGGCCTTGGTGGTGGGGCTCTCCCAGCGCCCGGCTGCTGTCTGCATTCAGAGAGGAAACTAGAGCGTTCATGAGATGCATGCAGAGAGCCCCACGAGGAGATCTCCTGCCCTCCAGCCCCGGGGCCCGAGGACACCCGAAGCCGCTGCCGAGGGTCCTTTGTGCAGCGTTGGGAGCTCTCACACCGCTGGTCTGGGGAGAGCCGTCGATTGTCACATGAAGTCAAAAGAGTTTAGCGTCTTGATTCAGCCCTTTCTTTGGCCTTGAATGACAGCGCTTCACCTTTAGCGGGAACCCTGGCAGCGAGGAGGGTTGGAAAGGAGGGAGGCTTTGCGACTGGGTAATACTGTCTTTATTGAAGCACAAAGGCCCCCCCAAAGTCCGAGTGGTTGCTGGTGGGAGGGGTCCTACAGGGCTGGCCGCCTCCTGAGAAAGCCCCAGCACACAGAGGGGGGCCGAGGGGACTGGGTGCTGTTAACCCTTCCAGAGCACCCCGGGGAGCCCAGCCCCGCCAGAGCCCATCCATGCACACCTGTGTCAGTGGGAAACGGGCTGCCCTCCTAAGTGGCAGAGGCGAGGAGTCCAGATGGCTTTGAGCTCCACGTGAGACCAGGCATGATGCCACAGATTCAACCAGAAACGGGCAGAGGTATTTGTGGTGTGCCAGGCTGAGCACTGCAGGGGAAGTTTAAAAAAATTGCTAGCTGGGACTTCCCTGGTGGTCAGCGGCTAAGACTCCACGCTTCCAGTGCCGGGGACACAGGTTTGATCCCTGCTTGGGGACCTAAGATCCCACATGCCACTTGCCATAGCCAAAAAAAAGGTAAAAAATGAGATAAATAAATAAAAATAAAAGACTTAATCGCCGTGTACCCTGCCTTCAAGAATCGGGAAAGAAGCTGAAGACAGAGCTGGTAATGGAGAGCAGAATGAGCCCACGTTTGGAGTCAGGAGTCCTGCCCCACTGTGTGCCAGCAGCGTGGGTCAGTGCAGGCCATCGCCAGCCTCACTGGCTGTTCCCGTCACTCCATTTCTCTCAGCCTCAGTTTCCCCTTCTTTCAAGTGTAGTATAACAGGTGCGGTGACAGGTTGGTGTCCTAGAACCTTTGAACCACAGCCTGCCTGGGAGGTGCAGGACATGGGGTCAGCGTGTCCAGGAGGCTCTGGGCGGGTGACATGTGGGCTGACTCCGACAGGTGTGGTGGGAAAAGTGACGGGCAAAGACCCAAAGAGGCACTGGGGGAGCAGAGAGGGAAGGCGTGAGCCTGTGCAGGGTGCAGGCTGGGTGGGTGAGCTGAGGCTGGCCTGTTGTGGCGGCAGCAGTCACTCCAGTGTACTTGTCTCCCTCCAGGGGGCCTGCCATTCCCCGTGCTCTGCACCCCTGTGGCCACCTCTGTTGGTCAGCATTCAGCCAGAGCAGCAGAACCAGGAGATTCTGTACGAAGCGCTGGTGTGAGGGTGGGCCAGGCAAGGCTGGCGTGCAGAGGGCAGGCTGCAGCTCTCTGTAGGAGACCGTGGCAGTGACCACAGGTGAATCTTCCTCATTAGAGAAACCTCAGTTCTGTTATTAAGGCCTTTCCATCAATTACATCGGCCTACCCAGGTCATGTAGAGCAATCTCTCTTACTTAAAGTCAACCGATTTTGGACTTTAATGCTATCTATAAGGCACCTTCAGAAAACTGAGATCGTGGCATTCAGTCCCATCACTTCATGGCAAATAGATGGGAAAACAGTGGAAACAGTGATAGATTTTATTTTCTTGGGCTCCAGAATCACTGCCGATGGTGACTGCAGCCAAGAAATTAAAAGACGCTTGCTCCTTGGAAGGAAAGCTATGACAAACCTAGACAGTGTTTTAAAAAACCAGAGAAATCACTTTACCAGTCAGGGTCCGTATAGTCAAAGCTGTGGCTTTTCCAGGAGTCATGTACAGATGTGAGAGTTGGACCATAAAGAAGGCTGGGCGCTGAAGAATTGGTGCTTTCCAGTTAAGACTCTTGAGAGTCCCTTGGACTGCAAGGAGATCAAACCAGTCAATCCTAATGGAAATCAGCCCTGAATATTCATTGGCAGGACTGATGGTAATGATGAAGCGCCAATACTTTGGCCCCATGATGTGAAGAGGCAGCTCATCGGAAAAGACCCTGATGCTAAGCAGGATTAAAGTCGGGAGGAGAAGGAGGTGACAGAGAATGACACGGTTGGAAGGCTCACTGACTCAATGGACATGAGTTTGAGCAGACTCTGGGAAGGACAGGGAAGCCTGGCATGTTGCAGCCCATGGGGTCACAAAGAGTTGCATATGACTCAACAACTGAACAACAAGCTCTTCCTTCCCTACCACCCTGCTTTCTCCTCCTCCTCCTCCAGGAAGCCTTCTGGGGCCCTGCACCCCCATCCTTCTCAACCTCCTCTTCCCTTCATTGATGGCTCTCGCCCACAGCAGCTTCCAGCTATCCTGTGTTGGCCTCTCATTGTCTCGTGACTGCTGGGCTTGTGGGTCCAGAGACGTGTCTTACCCTGTAGGGCAAACATTTATGAAACATTCTTGTGTACCATGTCCTGTGCCCAGGACCACAGATATCAACTCTAAACAAGTTTAGAGGCTGGGCGTGTAGGCAGAGAAGTAAACAGACAGTTACAAAATGTCCCTGTGCTGGAGATGAATGCGGCCCCAGGAGGCAGTGGGATCCCAGCTGGCTGGGGAGGTGCAGATGGTTATTAATTACCCAAAGGCAGAGGAGAAAGGAGATTCTAGGTCAAAGGGCCCAGGCACAAAGGCCAAAAAGCTAGCTTAGTCCCCCCCATTCTCCTCTTTCCCTCCTCCTGCCTCCTCGCATGTGCTGGCGGAGCATCCGTTGGGCTGTTTAGTTGCTCAGCTGTGTCCGACTCTTTGTAACCCCATGGACAACTACAGTCCGTGGGATTTCCCAGGCAAGAATATCGGAGTGGGTTGCCATTTCCTTCTCCAGGGGATCTTCCCAACCCAGGGATTAAACTCAGTTCCCCCGCACTGGCAGGCAGATCCATCACCACTGAGCCACCCGGGAAGCTCTGCATGACCAGGGCCCTTGTGCATTTTTCTCTGTCCAGCGTAACCCACATGGTAGATGCTGGGAACCATGGCTTGTTGATTCAGTCAGCAAACAAATGTGTGTTTGCTCATCACGTGGTGGGACCTGTTTGATTGAGGTAAAAGTTCTGAAGCCTTTCCTGGCAGTCACACAACCAAGCTTTCTCCCCTGACCTCCCCTGCGGGTAAAGAAACAGCAAAAGGAAAACCCCTCTTGGGGGAGAGGGGTGGAAAATGGAGCAGGGTGAATGGGAATGTGTGCGGTCCGGCTGCAGCTGTAGGTGCGAGACCCTCTGTGGGGACGAGGCGCAGATGAAGGGCAATTGCAGGTGGGGAGGGGTGCAGGGAGATGGGCAGGGGGCCACAGAAGCTGAAGAATCACGCGGCCCAGGTTCTAAATGCAGATCCTCTCCCCAGCTAAGCAAATGACTTTGACTTTACAGAGCACCAACCGTGTGCCTGGGCTCAGTGCTTCTATTCATTGTCTAATTTAACCCCCAGCAGATGGAGAGGGGAGTATCAGCGAGTCCACTTTAAAAGTGAAGTCCTGGAGGGCTAAGTGGTGTGCTCGGATAGGCCACCTGGCTAGCGGAGACAAGATTGGATCCTACACTTGGTCTTAGCCAAAAGGCCGAGAAGCGATCGGAGACAAGATTCAAACCCAGGTCTACAGAGGGTCACAAAGAGTCAGACACAGCTGAGCGATAAAGCACGCATGCCACCTAGGTGGCTCCCCAGCCAGTGTTCTTCCCAGTGGTGAATGCAGGTCCTTCAGTGAGTGAGCCTCCACCCGCCTGAGTGTGCACCACTCGCCCAGCGCTGTTGGTGGGGGATGGGCAGGTGGGGTGGGGGTGGGGTGGGGGAGAGCAGAGCCAGGTGGACAGAGTTTGCCTCACAGCCCTGCCTCCAGCATGATCTCGGGTGTGCGCCTTTCTTTGCCTTGGAGCTGCTTCCTCAGCCTTCACCACAGGGTCGTCGGTGCACACATCTCATTGGGTGGCTGTAGACCTTGAATGAGTCGATGCCTGTAAGTTACCTGCTTGTCACACAGTAAACACACGAATTGCAATTGTTTTTATTTTATGGCTGTGATTTCTATAAACCCATGCTCCAACTTCAAAGAGTTTTCCGTCTAGTGGGGCAATAAGACTGGATTTATTCACTTGAAGATAATAACAGGATTTTGTAGTATAGATCACAGGGCCTCCAACCTCTAGGCCACGGAATGGTACCTCCTGTCAGATTAGCAGCAAAATTAGAAGTAAAGTGCACAATAAATGTAATACGCTTGAATCATCCTGAAACCATCCCCTATCCCCACCCTGGTCCATGGGAAAACTCTCTTCCATGAAACCAGTCCCTGGTGCCAGAAAAGTTGGGGACCACTGGATAGATGACGGCCCAGTCACTGCTGGGATGGAGTTTCAATAAGGAAGTTGCTGTGGACCACAGCATTCTGGAAGGGCCTCCTGGGAGGAGATGTGAGTGGCACATTGTAAGACAGCCATGTGGAGGGCAGGGCTGTGCCTTCCCAGGGTATGGAGAAGGGGCCTCAGGGATGGCCATGGAGGCTAGAAGGTGATGGGCTGGGCCAGGCCCCAGGGTTGGGCTAGACCAGGTCCTGTGGGCAGTGGGGGGCCACTGAGAGTCTTGTGCATACTTGTGTATGGTCAGTCACTTGGTCATGTCTGGCTCTTTGAGACCCTATGGACTGTGTAGCCCACCGGGCTCCTCTGCCCATGGGATTCTGTCCAGTATTCTCTAGGCAAGAATGCTGGAATGGGTAGCCATTTCCCTCCTCTTGGGGATCTTCCCAGCCCAGGAATCAAACCCATGTTTCCCACATCTCCTGCATTGCAGGCAGATTCTTTACTCCTGAGCAACTGGGGAAGCCCTTCAGAGTTCTTGAGCAGGGGTGTCTTGGATCGTAGAGGGTCACCAATAGGCCCTTACAGTGCTGTCTGTGCTGGGTAGCATCTCTCTTCCTTCCTGACTGACAGCAACTCTCCCCCAGTGGATAATAAACAAGACCCCCCCCCCCACCTAGTGAGAACATAGCAGCAGATGGTAACTCACTCTGCAGAAGCCAGACATAACCGTGGTCCTGAATCACAACCATGCTATGTCACAGTTTGACTGGCCCAGTACTCTGGTGGTTATCATATCAAAACCAGGAAGCCAGTGCTGACGCCATGCCTGGGCCTTCATGAGCCCTGTTGATGAACCCAGCACCCCTGTTGATGATGAGGTTTGTGTTAATGCCTCCTTACCACCTGGAAATGCAGGTCGTCAATAATCTACCAGCCCAGGTTAAGTCCAAGAAAATCTAGAATACCCTCTTTATGTTTTAAAGGACGAGCAGAAAGGAAGCAACAGATGCTAAAACAACATGTGTTTCGACGTGTAAATGCTCAGGCACAAACATGCCAGACTCAACAGGGGCGGCCACCACCCCGGTGTGATTGCATTCGACTATGAGATGGGAGAGCTGAGGTTCCACTGAATGTTGTAGGTTCTCTTTCTCTGCAGGTTACATCTTGAAATAAGAGCTGAGCAATACATTATGATAGAATCACCATGAATGCCACAGCCACAAGCGTGGACTGATAGGAAGCGGTGGCACTGGCCACTTGGGGTCCACCAGTGGCATTGCCAGTAGTGACCTGATTTTCTCAGTGATGGATAACATTTGGTAAAGCACCGAATTAAAGAGAGCACAGTCCACTTTCCATTCATATGGTACATTGCATTTCTGGAATATTCAGTTCAGTTCAGTTCAGTCGCTCAGTCGTGTCTTAGTTTCCGTTAAAATGAGGTGAAAATACTTTGAGATTATATATAAAACAGAGTTAGAGTCTAGGCTTAATAATTATAAGCAGGACTTCTCTGGCGGGCCAGTGGTTAAGACTCCGAGTTCCCAATGCAGGGGCGCAGGTCTGACCCCTAGTTGAGGGACTGAGATCCTACATGTTGTGTGGCATGGCCAAAAAAAATATTATAAGCGACACACAGTGTCTGGTGGCACATTTGGAAATCCCAAGAAACAGAGCAGTACTGTTGTGGGGGACTGTGCCCGTGCATGTAGGATTGCCAGCTTACCTTGGTCATTAAACGCTGACCCTCAGTCTTTATGGTCACCTAAAATAGCCCTTGGGCTTCCCCGATGGCTTGGCAAGTAAAGAGTCTGCCTCCCATGCAGGAGATACAAGAGATTCAGTTTCTGTCACTGGGTGGGGAAGATCCCCTGGAGGAGGGCACGGCAACCCACTCCACTATTCTTGCCTGGAGAATCCCCTGGACAGAGGAGCCTGGTGGGCCACACTCCATGGGGTCACCAAGAGTCAGACACGACTCAGAAGCAACTGAGCATGCTTGCAAAACAGCCTTATATGTCCCTGGTGGCCCTTTAGAGGACAATACTGCTTTTGCAGCAACTGCTAACTTGTATTAAATTCTTTAAGCTTCACAACCACCCTATGAAGTCAATGTTTTCATTCCCACTTCCTGGATGTGCACACTGACGCTTGAAGAAGTGCCGTAACCTGCTTAAGGCCCCAGAGCTGGGACAAGAACCATCTCTGTTTTTCTGCCTCACCAGAGCATTTATTACTGAGTTCGTGTTTTGTGGGACCATGTGCCCTAGGATTACTTCAGCATGCATTTATTAAGCACTTACTGGATTACAGGCACCCTGGTGAGTCCTGGAGACAGAGAGGCAAATATCTAAGATGTGGTCCCTGTGGACGACGTGGGCTGGTACAGAGAGTGGATGGGATGAGGGTTGTGGCTCAGAAGAGGAACAGAAAACAGTTCAGAATGGCCAGTGCACAGGCCTTGAAAGGGGACAGAGAGAAACAGGCTGGAGTGGCAGGGAGGGGTGGCTTAGGAAGGACTTGTAGGCAAGCCTCGTGATAAGATGAAAGCAGTGGAATGCCGCAAAGGGCTTAACGTAGGGGGGGTGTCATGGCCAGGATTTCTTTATAGAAAGACCACTGTGGTTGCAGCGTGGGGAGTGGGTGCACAGGGGCCAAGGTTGGATTCCACATAATGGTCATTCGGGAGAAGGTGGTGGCAGCTTTGAGGAGATAAGAGGGTGGTTTGGGAAGTAAGCAAGCGTGAGAATCCATCCATCCATTCCCGGTGCCTGAATGAAGAGGGCGTAGGGAGCTGGAGAGGCCCAGGCTGCTTCCTGGCTTGAGTGGCTGTGCTTCGTGGTGCCGTTGGTGGGTCAGGATAGTGTCAGAGCAGGGAGAGCTGTGGCTGGAGTTGGGGGAGATGGGCCTCTCTTTGAGGACCCATTAGGTTTGTGATGCCTCTGAGGCTGCAAGTAGGGATGTCTGGGCGGTGGACGGGAAGCCTGGAGCACTGCAGAGAGAGGGATGTGGAGGGCAGTCATCAGCTTTCATGTTCGGATTTCTTTACCTGGGAATGAATGCTTCAAGAAGCGCCCAAACCCCTTGGAATTGTGTCTAAATGATGGGGTCATGAGAATAAGTACGTCTTGCTAGGGTGGGAGTCCATAGCTATCATCTGATTTTTGAAAGGGCCTGTGTCCCCCAAAAGATGAGAAACTTCTGGTGTGCCATATTTCACCTGATCTGAGCTGCACCGTTATGGTCACTCCGTCATGTCTGACTCTTTGTGACCCCATGGACTGTAGCCCGCCAGGCTGTTCTGTCCATGGAATTCTCCAGCCCAGAATACTGGAGTGAGTTGCCATGCCGTTCTCCAGGGGATCTTCCCAACCCAGTGATCACACCCGAGTTTCCCACCTTGCAGATAGATTCTTTACAGTCTGAGCCTCCAGGGAACCCCCGAGAATGCTGGAGTGGGTAGCCACTGCCTTCTCCAGGGGGTCTTCCTGACCCAGGGGTCAAACCCGGGTTTCCTACCCTGCAGGCAGATTCTTTACCTAAGTCCGAGACCCGGGGAAGCCCATCCTATATGCCAGAAGGTACCTAATGTTCACCTCTTCCAGTTAGGAAGAGTGAACATCAGAAGCAGAAACACTTTAATCTGCTCTACACTGTCTTGACATTGGTTACTCCCTGTGACATGTAAGATACCACACCCAACTCCTGTTGCTGCAAAGATTCCTTATCCCTCCTAAAGGAATCGGCAGGTTCTCCGGTCTGCAGGTGTGTTGCTTGAGGGGCCATAGTAATCAGTTTGCATGTGCCGCAGTAACAATGTGATCCAGCTTCGTCTGCTGGTGGGTATCTTCTCAGATTCATAAAGAACATGGTTGTTTCTTTGCAAGAAAATGTGATCATCTCTCTATAATGATTTATATTTGCCTTCTGGTATCAACCTTCACCCCCGTCTCTGAAACACAGTGTGATCTTTTTAAAAAAGACATTGTAAACCTTCAAACACCAATTGATTTAAATTGATTTAAAATATTTTAGCCCAGCGAGCCCGTAACTCAGCTGAAGTGGGGATAATAGGATCAGCTCTGACCCCAGTCCCTTCTTCTCAGAGGGGTGGCATCCTGATTCCAGAGATAATAAGGTGAACAGTGCTAAATGCATGCATCTTAGAGCTGATGGAATTAGAGCTCTGGGAACAGGTGGGATACCTAGGGAAAGAATTCAAGAGAAGGATGAAGGGTAAGGTCCATGTAGTCAAAGCATGGTTTTTTCAGTAGTCATGTATGGATGTGAGAGTTGGACCATAAAGAAGGCTGAGCACTGAAGAATTGATGTTTTCCAATTGTGGTGCTGAAGAAGACTCTTGAGAGTCCCTTGGACTGCAAGCAGATCCAACCAGTCCATCCTAAAGGAAATCAACCCTGAATATTCATTAGAAGGACTGGTGCTGAAGCTGAAGCTCTGATACTTTGGCCACTTGATGGTGAAGAGCCAACTCACCAGAAAAGATACTGATGCTGGGAAAGATTGAAGGGAGGAGGAGAAGGGGGTGACAGAGGATGAGATGGGTTGGATCGCATCACTGAGTCAAAGGACATGAGTTTGAGCAAACTCTGGGAGATAGTGAAGGACAGGGAAGCCTGGCATGCTGCAGTCCATGGGTCGCAAAGAGTTGAACACAACTTAGCAACTGAATAACAGCAAAGGATATGGGACTTTGGGAGCTGAGAGATGAGGGAAGTAGAGAAGGGCTAGAAGGGGGGCCTGGAGGGGAGCAGGAGAGGGAAGGCCCCCTGAAGCTGGCCACGGCTGTGGAGGGCTATGAAGGGCTGCACGGAGGTGGACCCCAACTGTGTATCTCCCTCCCTTGCAAAGGCTTTATTCATTTGAATTCAGAAGCTGGAATCAAAGAGGATGCAGTGAGGTTGTCATGTAGCTGACACTGTTATCCAAGAAAGAGACGCAGAGGGAGGAACAGATTAGGGGAGAAAGTGACGGTTTTGATTTTGAGCATGTGAGATTGTAGATAGGAAATCCAAGTGGATGTACAGAAAAGGGAGTTGAAAATATGGGTCTTAAACTCAAGAGATACCACTGGGCTGTGAGAGACATTGAAGACCATCAGTGCATCAGTGGTTCCTAAAACCATGTGTATGTGCTGAGTCACTTCAGTCATGTCCAACTCTGCAACTCTGTGGACTGCAGCCCACCAGGCTCCTCTGTCCATGGGGATTCTCCAGGCAAGAATACTGGAGTGGGTTGCCATGCCCTCCTCCAGGGCATCTTCCCAACCCAGGGATCAAACCTGTGTCTCCTGCATCTCCTGCATTGCAGGCGGATTCTTAACCACTGAGCTACCGGGGAAGCCCCCCATAGGAATAGGTAAGAAAAGCCACAGGAATGTGTAGAGAAAGAACGCATGTGAGAGGAGGCCAGTCTTGCGGGAAGCAGCTTAGAAATCTGCAGACACAGCAGGCAGCCGCCAGGACAACTAGAGGGCAGGGCTCGCCCCCCACCTACCTTTGCATCCACTGTGCCCGCTGCAGTGTCTGGCACACAACAGATGCTGCTGATCAGAACTGGCCGACTGGTTGATTAGCTGATGGAAAGATGTGTGAGAAAATGAACCTGCAAATGACTTTTTAAAAATCATGAGGAAAGGAAGCAGGAAAGTAGAAACTTTCTAATGGGGATAAGTTTTAAGCTGGGAACTGGGAGAAAGACAATAGCTAAGAAGCTATTAGACTTGACTTAATGGGTGCCTCTGGTGTCCTTGGGGGTGGCTCCTGGGTGGAGAGGTGGGAGATAAGGCACCTGAGGCAAGAATAGGAAGCAACATAGATTGTTCTTTTAATAAATTAAGTTGTTTTGGAAGGAGCATGTTATGGCTACTGCAGGTGGTCTGGGAGGGACCTGTGTTGCTCAGGACGCCTGAGGAAGGGCCCAGGAGAGCCCCCAGTAAGTGGCCTGTGGGATAGATGGAAGGCAGGCTGTCTCAGTGAACAGGTAATGTTTAAAGGATGCAGGCAGCATCTTGCCTTTCTGGCTAAGACACAGCCCCCAAGCATGGATGCTCTCCTCTCCCCTCTATCACCAAGAGCATGTTGGAGATTGGAAGAAGAGGACACAGAGTGGTATTTCTGGCCCAACAGCCTCCTTGCACCTGTAGAGCCCTGCCCGGGATTTAAGGGTGTGTTTTCATGGTGCCCTTGGTCGCCATGGCGACAGCAGCCTTCCAGTCCAAGGGAAATGGATAATGTTTAAATCATTATTAGCCAAGGTACCAATGTGTTTTCCAGGCAGTAAATAATAGCTCCTAATGCTGGTGGAAGCTTGGCTGGACACTGCATGGAATATTTATGTCATTTGGACTATTCTGGGGATTTGTTTTCATTTTTGTGGTCTTCACGGTGGAGCTATGTAAAAATCAATAGCATTGACTCTCTCACTAATCTTAATTCACCGTGAAATAGGCTTAACACCAGATTCCCCTTCCAGTGATTTTTCTTTCTTAGATGTCCTGTGGACAAGGACTTGAATTGGGCTCAGCCATCTTCATGCATGTCATCATTCCTCAGGTCTCCTGTTTGCTCCAGGCCCAGCTTCCTTGTCCCTGTGCAGACCTTGTTTCTTTCTTAGAGGTGCAGTTCTTCCTAGGCTGAAGGTCCCCGGGTGCTCACTCTTCTTGCTGTGAGCAATTTACCCACAGAGCACATTGTAGGTCCAGAGTCCTTGGAGCAACAGGACAGCCCATTCCCCTTTCAAAGCCCAGCTGCAGGAGGCCTCCCTAGGAACACCACTGCCACCTGAGTTGCCTCCACGTGTCCCTAAGCTCCCATTGCCATCCCCCGAATGGTCTGCTGTCACGACTGTCACTGTCTGGGGCTGGCTCATTCACCAGCGTAATCTCCGAGGCCAGCCCAGCAGCTGGCACCCAGGGGGGCTTACAAAACGGCCGGTAAACTGAACTGGAGAGAAAGCCCTTCACACTCAGATGGAGAGGCTCGGGCAAGACCAGAGCCTGTTTGCACCAAAAGCCCATTGTAGACGCGTGGGAGTATGTCCTGTTCTGTTCCGTTCATTCTTGCTGGGTTACTGGGGTTTGAGTGTGCTCATTCACCAACTGTTGACAGCCTTCATGGGCTTCTGCGAGAAGCAGTCAGCACCACAGAGATGCAGCTCAGTACGGGAGAGGCAGGTGCAGGAGAGGGCAGAATGGGAGAAGAGCTCAGTAGAGAGAGGAGGCTCTGAGAGGTGTTGACTAAGGGCCACTGTGCCTGCCGCGGTGGAGATGCTAGTTCCAGAGGGAGGTGGGAGCTCAGCCACGTTCCATGCTTTACTCTTGTTCCCACTTCACAGGGGAGAATATCAAGCCCTTGAAATACAGAGCTTGCCCCAGATCAGTCACAGATGTAAATAGTGCCAGAAGTTAGGTTTTTGTACTTAGTTTTCCCAGAAAAGTGAAAGTGTTAGTCACTCAATTGTATCCAATTCTTTCCAACCCCATGGGCTCTAACCCACCAGGCCCCTCTGTCCATGGGATTCTCCAGGTAAGAATACTGGAGTAGGTAGTCATTCCCTTCTCCGGAGGATCTTCTCGACCCAGGGATTGGACCTGGGACTCCTGCATTGCAGTAGCGTTTTTACCATCTGAGCCACCAGGGAATTTACCATGTGGGGGGATGCCCTGATCCTGTACCTGTGTGCCATGGTAGCCAGTGTGCTGCAGACTGGGGAAGGCGCCTTGTCTTCCTGCCTGGGTGGCTTCGTGCTGAGTCCTGGAAGACATAGTCACTGAACTGGCCTTGAAGCCTGGCAAGATTTTGATGAGTTCAGAAGGGGGACAGGACCTTCCGGGTAAAGGGAATGACAGAAGGAGAGGCTTACACGTCGGGAAGTACAGGATTTGTTCACGGAGCACAGGGAGACCGATGTGAGATGAGGCTGCATTTGAACTCCCCTTGGGTCTAGGTAGTGGCTGAGTGTCAGACTTTGGAGGTGGGTGGATCTGAACTTGAATCCTACCTTTTTCTAGCTGGGCACCTGTGGGCCAAATACTCAAATTTGGGTGCCTCCATTTCCACCTCTGTAATGATGGTACTAGTTTCCATCTTTGAGAATAAGTAATGCCTGTAGTTGTCACTCAGCTGCTCAGTCGTGTCCAACTCTGCGACGCCATGAACTGCAACACTCCAGGCTTCCCTACCCTTCATTATCTCCCAAAGTTTGCTTCTATTCATGTCCATTGAGTCAGTGATGCTATCTAACCATCTCATCCTCTGCACCCCCCTTCTCCTTTTGCCTTCAGTCTTTCCCAGCCTAAAGGTCTTTTCTAGTGAGTTGGCTCATCGCATTAGGTGGCCAATGTATTGGAGCTTCAGCATCAGTCCATTGAATATTCAGGGTTGATTTCCTTTAAGATGGACTGGATCTTGATCTTTGGAAGATCATAGGTCTTTGATCTTGTAGTCCAAGGGACTCTCAAGAGTCTTCTCCAGAACCACAGTTCAAAACCATCAACTCTTCAGCATTCAGCCTTCTCTGTGGTCCAGCTCTCAGACCCATACATGACTACTAGAAAAACCGTAGCTTTGACTATATAGGCCTTCACTGGCAAAGTGATGTCTCTATGTTTTAATACGCTGTCTATGTTTGTCGTAACTTTCTTTCCAAGGAGTGAGCATCTTTGAATTTTATGGCTGTAGGCATCATCTGCAGTGATTTTAAAGTCCAAAAAAATAAAGTCTGTCACTGCTTCCACTTTCCCCCCCATCTATTTGCCATGAAGTGATGGGACTAGATGCCATAATCTTAGTTTTTTAAATGTTGTGTTTTAATCAAGCTTTTCCCCTCTCCTCTTTTCACCATCAAGAGGTTCTTTAGTTCCTCTTCACTTCCTGAAATTAGAATGTGGAGCCAACAGAAATTATTTTTCCCATCATTGTATCTTTACTCGGCGTTTCCTGATCTTCCTTTTGTCCCCAGGCAGCACATTCCCTCTTGACCCCTCTGCTTTCAACCAGGATGTCCCTGACTACACAATAATAAAGCCGTGGAATCTCCAGGTCACAATAGGCCATGGATGAAGATGATCTTTTTGGTCCCAACCATCAGCCAGAAGTAAGAGTAACACTATTCACTGGTCTCCTAAGATGTTAGGTTTCTTGCCCACAATATCCCAACCCTGAGATGACATTAGATGTTGAGCGAATCCTTCTGTCTTGACCTCACCAGGGCTGGGAGCAGCATTTTGGGGTCAGTATCTGAGAAGTCTCTGCAAGTTTCTCGCCATAAGCTGCACCCAAGCAGCTTGGCTGCAGAGAACAGCATGTTTCCTCGTGGAAATATTGCTACACTGCTGAAGGACTGTTGGGCTTCCCTGGTGGCTCAGTGGTAAAGAATCTGCCTGCGATGTAGGAGACTCATTCAATCCCTGGGTTGGGAAGATCCCCTGGAGCAGAAAATGGCAACCCACTCCAGTATTCTTCCCTGGGAAATTGCATGGACAGAGGAGCCTGGTGAGCTACAGGCCATGGTGTCGCAAAGAGTTGGACATGACTAAGCGACTAAAGCACCATCGCCAAAAGCCTGTTACCTCCTTGAATAGGGAATACCTTCATTCTTTTCTCTTTAAAACATTATTTCCTGTACCTATTTAGAATGTGGTTACTTGAAGCAGAGGGAATGCTGTATTTCTTCATTTACTGTTTCTGATAGACTGGTCTAAGAACATCTCTGAAACTGGTAAAGAGGAGAGGTGTGTCTCTGGTGACCACCCTTTTCTGATTCTCATCCCCTTGGCATCTTGTTCCTGGAGATCGATAGCATCTTAGTGGTGGTTCTGCCAGACTGTTTGGCACCTGCTATAGCGTTCTCTCATGGGAATTCAGGTAGTACTCTCTCTGAATCCCAATCTGGGAAAAGTCTGTTGGTGTTCAAAGTGGTTCTCTTAGGATTGAATGTTCAATACTGTGCTTTCCAACCATATGGGATGTGCAGCTATACCCCAGACAGACGCAAGCATGGCTGGAAGGAAAGGGGGACAGGGGCTAGGCTACCACAGCGTTACCCAGTCTGGGTAGCTGATAATGAGTTGCTGCCCAGAGTCAGGCAGGATGGACCCTTGAGGTTAAGGAAGTTGAAAGCAGGATGGTATTGTGTGGCCAGGTTTGAGGCAGAGAGCCTGGCACGTGTGGTGGAGAAGTCAGACTTCTGATCACTGACTGACAGCTCTGTTCAGTTTAGTTCAGTCGCTCAGTCATGTCCGACTCTTTGCAACCCCATGACTGCAGCACTCCAGGCTTCCCTGTTCACCAATTCCCAGAGCTTGCTCAAACTCATGTCCATCAAGTCTGTGATGCCATCCAACCATCTCATCCTCTGTCATCTCCTTCTCCTCCTGCCTTCAGTCTTTCCCAGTATCAGGGTCTTTTCCAATGAGTTATTTATTCGCAACAGGTGGCCAAAGTATTGGAGCTTCAGCATCAGTCCTTCCAATGAATATTCAGGACTGATATCCTTTGGGATTGACTGGTTGGGTCTCCTTGCAGTCCAAAGGATTGTCAAGAGTCTTCTCCAATACCACAGTTCAAAAACTTCAACACTTCGCACTCAGCTTTCTTAATAGTCCAACTCTCACATCCATACATGACTACTGGAAAAAAATCATAGCCTTGACTAGATGGACCTTTGTTGGCAAAGTAATGTCTCTGCATTATATTATGCTGTCTAGGTTGGTCATGGCTTTTCTTCCAAGGAGCAAGCATCTTTTAATTTCATGGCTGTAGTAGCCATCTGCAGTGATTTTGGAGCCCAAGAAAATAAAGTTTGTCACTGTTTCTATTGTTTCCCCGTCTATTTGGGGACCAGATACCATGATCTTCGTTTTTTGAATGTTGAATTTTAAGCCAGCTTTTTCACGCTCCTCTTTCACTTTCATCAAGAGGCACTTTAGTTCCTCTTAGCTTTCTGCCATAAGGGTGGTATCATCTGCATATCTGAGGTTATTGCTGTTTCTCCTGGAAATCTTGATTCCAGCTTGTGCTTCATCAAGCCTGGCATTTTGCATGATGTACTCTGCATATAAGTTAAATAAGCAGCATGATGATATACAGCCTTGACATACTCCTTTCCCAATTTGGAACCAGTCTGTTGTTCCAGGTCTGGTTCTAACTGTTGCTTCTTGACCTGCATATAGATTTCTCAGGTGGCAGGTCAGGTGGTCTGGTATTCCCATCTCTTGAAGAATTTTCCACAGTACGTTGTGACCCACACAGTCAAAGGCTTTGCCATAATCAATAAAGCAGAAGTAGATGTTTCTCTGGAACTCTCATTTTTTCGATGATCCAATGGATGTTGGCCATTTGATCTCTGATTCCTCTGCCATTTCTAAATCCAGCTTGAACATCTGGAAGTTCTCAGTTCATGTGCTGTTGAAGCCTAGCTTGGAGAATTTTGAGCATTATTTTGCTAGCATGTGAGATAAATGCATTGTGCGGTAATTTGAACATTCTTTGGCTTTGCCTTTCTTTGGGATGGAATGAAAACTGATCTTTTCCAGTCCTATGGTCAGTGCTAAGTTTACCAAGTTTGCTAGCATATTGAGTGCAGCACCTTAACAGCATCTTTTAGGATTTGAAATAGCTTAGCCGGAATTCCATCACCTCCACTAGCTTTGTTCATTGTGATGCTTCCTAAGGCCCACTTGACTTCAGACTCCAGGATGTCTGGCTCTATGTGAGTGATCACACCATTGTGGTTATCTGAGTCATTAAGATCTTTTTTGTATAGTTCTTTTGTGTATTCTTGCCACCTCTTCTTAATGTCTTCTGCTTCTATTAGGTCCATACCATTTCCGTCCTTTATTGTACCCACCTTTGCATGAAATGCTCCCTTGGTATCTCTAATTTTCTTGAAGCAATCTCTAGTCTTTCCCATTCTATTGTTTTCCTCTATTTCTTTGCACTGATCACTGAGGAAGGTTTTCTTATCTCTTCTTGCTCTGTGACTGGGAACAAAGCAGTTCTCTCTCATGCGTCTGGTTTTTCTTCATCTGCAAAATGAGGATAGAACTTATTCAAGTGGTATGCAGATCAGTTAGTGATCTTTCGTGACATATCTCAGGCACCGGGTTGGTACTCAGTCAACCTCAGGGTCTCCCAANTCTTGCTCTGTGACTGGGAACAAAGCAGTTCTCTCTCATGCGTCTGGTTTTTCTTCATCTGCAAAATGAGGATAGAACTTATTCAAGTGGTATGCAGATCAGTTAGTGATCTTTCGTGACATATCTCAGGCACCGGGTTGGTACTCAGTCAACCTCAGGGTCTCCCAAGCTGCAGGTAGCTGGCTCGAGGAAGGTTCAGCGCAAGTCAGAATCAGGACCCCGGAGAGCTCCCAGGAGTCCTCCTGGTCCTTTGAAAAGGATCCCGTTCTAGAAAACACTGTAGTTGCTAGGATAGACCTCAGTGATCATCTGTCTTTCTCAGGGATGTGGGAAGGGCTCTTTCTCCTGGCGGCCCACAGGTTGATTTTGGTGATGCATGAACCTGGATTAAAGAACATCACAAGATGCCCATGTGTCTTAAGGCAAAAGGTGCAGTAAGCTTTTTAGCTATTTTAGTAACTCTCTGACACTTGCTAGTCTTGCTTTTGAACTGAGAACACAGCACAGACTCAGAGCCTTTGGCTAGAATTTAATCACATTTTATCTTCATTGCATTTATTTTTGCTTTTACCTTCTGTTTGTGGTAAGAGATAAAGATTTTCAGTTTATGGTAAAAAAAAATCAGTTTTCTTATTATATACTGTTTATTTAATGCAAGAGAGCATATTGATGTATAGAAGATACTAAGAAAATAAAGATGACACATGTATATAGCAAAAAAAAAAAATTGTCAAGATGGTAAGAGTGATTGATTACACTTTAGATTAGTTTACTCTTGCTTCATTGTGCATGGTAAAATGCCAGCCCGTAGAGGGTGTGTAACTCGCCTACACTGCCCTGCAAATTGTGTCTTCTGACCCTATGGTTTTGGGTCCCTGCCTCTACACCACCCTTCCAGCTCAGTGCCTTTTGATTGATGCTTCTAGCTGACTCCCTCGTAGAGACAGCCCTTCTACATTCTCAGTGATTACACAGTTCCCTCCCCATCCTGAAATAAATAGCAGTGTCCTGGAGGTAGGGAGAAAGCACCCCAGGATTCCAGAATTGGAATGCAAATGAGCAATTAGAGTCAATTAAAACAGGATACAGTATAATTACCACCAATTGTGCTAACCTTTGTATTCAGTAGGACTTGACCTGCTGAAAGGAAATTAAACAATAGTTTAAAAAAAAAAAAAAAAAAAACCTCTTTCTTAACCCAAGGATGTGCTTTCGTCAGGAATCTCCTTTCAGAGACCCAAGTAGTCTGACAGCTGAGACCCCCCCCTTCCCCCACGCCCACCTCTCTGGGTCCACACCGCTACTGACAGTGGCCAGAAAGGCCGGCGAAAAGGTACCTTGTCAGTGACCTTATTTTTGTCTGTAACCAGATCCTGTATCATTTAGCATAATGCCTGAGCCTTGCTGGCTCTTCCAGACGGATCCTAGGGCCTCAGACACAGTGAAACTGAACTCTGCACCTGAACGTCTTAGCCCTCCGTCATTGAACTGGTCCATCTTTTAAAGCCACATTCACTGTGGTTTCCTTATTCTTGTGCGTGTGTGTGTCCGTGTGCGTGTGTGCGCACTTAGTTGTTCAGTCAGTCATATGTGACTCTTTGCGACCCTATGGACGGTAGCCTCCCAGGCTCCTCTGTCCATGGGATTCTCCAGACAAGAATACTGGAAATGGGTTGCCATGCCTTCCTCCAGGGGATCTTCCAGACCCAGGAATTAAACCCTCATCTACTGTGTCTCCTGCGTTGCAGGCAGATTCTTTACCTGCTCAGCCATCAGGGAAGCCATGAATGCGCCTTAAGATCCGATGCAATTTTCTGAACCCCATTTTATGTGGATCTGGCACTTCCAGTGGACAAAGCACGGGAGCTGTTCTGAAGACCTACATCTAACCTCAGGGTTCAGGTATCAGCCTGCTGATCTGTCTCTCTCACAGATGTTTTTTGAGCCCATTTTGTGAAGCGTAGGCTGGCCTGGACACTGGATACAGCAGGGAAAGGAAAAGATGAAACTCCCCTTTTTTTGTGGAACTTGCATTTTAGAAATCTCAAACTGACACGACAGTAAGCTAAACGGCTGACAGAGAAGGACTCTAGTGCTGGGAGGATTCAG
>SJYA01002708.1:64213-104894 GCA_006410615.1 Neotragus moschatus
GGGGCCACCCTGCCTGATGTGGACAGTAATGGGCCAGGGCATCACAGCTGGAAGGCGGGGCCACCCTGCCTAATGTGGACAGTAATGGGCCAGGGCATCACAGCTGGAAGGCGGGGCCCCTGCCTTTGAGGGGCCCTCAGAGCCGTGGGGAGTCGGGCATGCCCAGGACTGACGCCGTGGGTGGCCCAGGGGCTGGGGGTGGACGCTCGGATAAAGGGAGGCATGAAAAGGCAGGGAGGCCTGCAGGAGGCCTGGCCTGCGCCCCAGCAGCGAGAGGCCTGGCAGAGCTGAGAGCCGAGTGGCTGGGGGGGCGGTGGGGGTGCAGTGGAGACTGGTTGAGCCGCACGGCAAGTGAGGGCAGTGCCAGGACTGGAGCACGGGGTCCCTGACTCAGAGCCCAGCTCTCGGCTCTGTATCCCACAGCCTGGGTTGTGTGGCTGGAGGGTTGGACTCAGGGGAGCAGGAAGACACATGCCAGAGTCTTCTTTGTAAACCTCAGGCCACAGAATGGGGCTGTCACATGGCTGAGAAGAAGGGTGATGGAGGGCCCTAGTGACAGGGATGAAGCCGGGGCTGTAGTTTCAGAATACAGTTGGAGGTCAGGTTGGCAGGACCTGATGCTACTGCTGGGATGTGGAGGAAGTGGAGGGAAGTGACAAGGCTGACTCCAGCCTGAGCACCAGGGGACAACCTGGAGGTGCCTAGACATCCCGGGGGACCAGATCTGTGCTTACGTCCACATCCTCAGCTGGTTCCATACCTTCCCTGCCTGACTGGCCTCTCCCATTCCTGTTGAACCTCAGAGACCCAGCTCCAGCCTCGCCGACCTGGCCAGGAGAAGGCCAGAGCCCTTCCTGAGACCCTCCAACCTATCTCTCTAGCCTCTGGCCCTGGTTTCGCGCTGCTGCAGTGGGCTCATGACCCCAGGGTCTTCATCTGTGTGCACGCATCCAGCAGTTGTTTCCTTGAGCACAAGACCTGGTCTCACCACTCTGGGGGCAGAACTAAGGATCCACAGTGGAAGGCAAAGGCATGAGTGAAAAATGGGCTAGAGCAAGGGGAGCAGATAGCAGGTCTTGTCCCAACTGAGAGCGGTGCTGCTTAGACTCCCGTGCAGAGGGTTCCGGGGCTGCATCCAGGCTTAGCTGCAGAGGAAAGTGGCCCATTAGTGATATCTGGCATGGGCATGGGAAAGGTGTGGCCGCGTGTGAGCCGTTTACAGGCGTGCTCTCGATGACGTGATCTGTATTGTTTGGACAGCCTGTAGCTGCTTTCGGGAGAAATCAAAGGTGCTGTTCACGTGTCTGGGATGGCTGAGGGGAGAGACAGACTGAGAGGGCCCTTTAGGAGAGCTGGGTCAGCACTGCGTCTCACCTTTCATGGCACTCTCCACTTGCGTCCATTACGTAATGATGCCCCTGAACCACCTTTTGTACCATGACTCCGGGCTCGCAAACACTGGCTTACAGAAGGGATTGTTCTCGCCAGCGCCTGCCAGCCAGAGGTTTTCTTCTGGCAGCCTGACTCATTGTCCGCACCGTGGTCTTTGGGCACTGTACCTGAATGTTTTATTTCCCTGATGGTTTTACAAAATGAATGTTGAAAAGGAGGGTGTGGGTACCAGTGGAGGGGGCAGAGTTCTCCCAAATGTCGTGCGGAAGCAGAGCGTCCATGGAGGACTCTGAACATTGGAATTGCTTCAGAATAATGATCAGCCACTTCATGCATCGGGCCCCTGTGCTGACTGTCTGCTCAGTGTGATCCCAGGACCTGCAGAGGTGCGTGCGGCCAGGTTATAAGTGACACCTAGTGACACACCATTGGCCCACTCCACTCACTACAGACCAGGCAGGGAAGAAGCAGAATGTCAAGTCACACCACGATGGTCCCACAGATTAAAGGACAAATGTCTATGATTTTCCTTTGTTCTTACATTTCACATAGTGACACCTTTTTCCCCCTGATTTAGTGAGCATTGAGAGTTCAACTCCAGAAATGCCATTAATCAGGTCCTAGGCATTCTGGATAATTAATCTTCCACCATATAGCAGAAGCAGAAGTGGAAATTATACAATGAAAGCAATAGAGTTTAGCCTCCCCAGCTTCATAGACATAGCTAGTTGACTAGGGGGCCTTCATTTTGAAAGCAGGAGAATCAAGCTTTTACCTGAACTGCTGAAGATCTATGATAGATAGATTGTGCTAAGGGAGGTGGAGATTCTATAGCACTCTTAACTCTCACTCTTAGCAACCCTTTTTGCTGATTGGTCTCCAATTTATTATTAATATTACTATTATGTACGTAGTATGTATACAGCCCTATGGACTGTCGCCCACCAGGCTCCTCTGTCCATGGGATTTTTCAGGCAAGAATACTGCAGGGGGTTGCCATTCCCTTCTCCAGGGGATCTTTCTGACCCAGGGATCAAACCTGTGTCTCCTGCATTGGAAGGCAGATTCTTTACCCCTANCTATTATGTACGTAGTATGTATACAGCCCTATGGACTGTCGCCCACCAGGCTCCTCTGTCCATGGGATTTTTCAGGCAAGAATACTGCAGGGGGTTGCCATTCCCTTCTCCAGGGGATCTTTCTGACCCAGGGATCAAACCTGTGTCTCCTGCATTGGAAGGCAGATTCTTTACCCCTAGTCCGTCTAGTCAAGGCTATGGTTTTTCCAGTAGTCATGTATGGATGCAAGAGTTGGACTGTGAAGAAGGCTGAGCACTGAAGAATCGATGCTTTTGAACTGTGGTGTTGGAGAAGACTCTTGAGAGTCCCTTGGACTGCAAGGAGATCCAACCAGTCCATTCTGAAGGAGATCAGCCCTGAGATTTCTTTGGAAGGAATGATGCTGAAGCTGAAGCTCCAGTACTTTGGCCACCTCATGCAAAGAGTTGACTCATTGGAAAAGACTCTGATGCTGGGAGGGATTGGGGGCAGGAGGAGAAGGGGACGACAGAGGATGAGATGGTTGGACGGCATCACTGACTCGATGGACGTGAGCCTGAGTGAACTCCGGGAGTTGGTGATGGACAGGGAGGCCTGGTGTGCTGCGATTCATGGGGTCGCAAAGAGTCGGACACGACTGAGCCACTGAACTGAACTGAAGTGCAACCTGGGATGTTTTATTATACTGCTAATAGTGACTGCTGGTCTCTCGTTATATATTTAACTTGCGTTTATCTTCTCTGGATTACATTTGTGATGGCAAGAGATTGTTCTCATTGATTACATGACATGTGGATTGAACACGGACACGGGGCAGGACTGCGGGTGGCCTGAGGGTGACGTGGTCACCACAGGTTGGGGACAGTGTCTGGAAGAGGTTATCCAGCTTTCCAGGTTGTCTCAGTGGCGGGACCCATTGACACCACTCCCGGGTGGTTCTTATTTTTTTGTTTCTGAGGACTGAGTTAAAATCGCCCATCAAATACCTGGACTTCTCTGAGAAGGGGCCATGTCTAAAAATGGAGGAGATAACACTGAATTTGCATTGCTGTCATGAGAGCCACATGCACAGCCCAGTGGTTGATCACATGACCTTGAAGCCATGACCTTTACCACAGGCCTCCTTCTAAATCCACATCAGCAATTCCTTAGCTGGGCCATCCTGAGTTAGCGTCTAGGATGCTAGATATCTTCTTCATATCTAATAAGAGGATAATCATAGCTATCTGAAGAGTGAATGACTGGCGTGTGGAAGTGGTGAATAAACATAGCCATTTCTGTCGTCACGCGTAAAGTGTCCAGCTTGCAGTAGGATTTTACTTGTTCCTTCTTCCTTTTATCCAAGTTTCCTGTGTCCTGAAACTCCTCTTCATCTTTTATGGGCCAACAGCTGGATCACCTCCTTGTAGAAGTCCTCCCTGACTGTCCCTGAGGTTAGCTACTGGCTTCTCTGTGCTCCACCATCTTCTGTGTTCCCCCAGTTACACAGTGGATGCTGTATCTACCTACATACACGTCTATCTTTTCTTTTTTTTTTTAACCAGTGGGGAAGCCTCTTGAACAGAAACCCACATTCTGTGACCACCCCCAACTTAATCCAGAAGTCTAGCTCAGTGTTCCGTTCACAGGAGTGTTGGGGGTGGGTGTGAGCGAGTAGAGGGATGAATAAGT
This sequence comes from Neotragus moschatus, assembly GCA_006410615.1. Classification (NCBI taxonomy): domain Eukaryota; kingdom Metazoa; phylum Chordata; class Mammalia; order Artiodactyla; family Bovidae; genus Neotragus; species Neotragus moschatus. Next base: position 68,336 of record SJYA01002708.1, read on the forward strand.
AAATGTTGTAAATAAATGAGTAGTGTGAAGGCCTGAGCTGCTGGTAGAGGAAATCCTGCCTTGCAAAGGGGTGAGAGGCTCCAGAGTGATGGAGGGATTAAGATCATACGTAGGTCCTTCAGCTGAGGAATCAGAGCCTCTGGGCCGTCCAAAAGCTGGCATGCGTGATCTGTGAACGGAGAGGGGGAGTCTGTCCACAGTTTCCAGGAGAGTCTCCGAAGTGTGTCTGCGGCCCCCAGAGGTTAACAAGTTGCTGCTCTAGATAGAGGAGCCAAGTAGTTGGAGGAGAGGATGTGCGGGAGGACGAGCGCGGCCAGGAGTGGGCCCTGAGTCCTGCGGGCAGGACGCCGGGCAGACAGGAACTCCTGCGATCCGTCACGGTGTGGCCATTTCCTTCAAAGCTGCTCCTGCTCCAGGATGTCTGGGGAAGATTCTCTCTCTTTCCCTGCTTTGATTCTTGCACAGAATCCTTGGGCTGCAGGGGCCAGTCAGGTTCATCAGTCTCCTCCTTCCAGGCGGACCATGCCGGAATGACTCTGGGAAAACAGCGCCCTAAACAACTCCCCAGCCTCCTCTTCCCTTCCTGTTCCCTTCTCTGTTTTATTCTGTCTTCTTCTGTCCTGGCTTTGGCTATGAAAACTTGATTTTCTGTTAAGAGCAGTGATTTTCAAAAACATGGGTCTTGACCTGTTGGTAAATTGTGACGTGAATTTAAAGGATCATGACGGGGGTTGTTTTTTTTTTGTTTTCTCACATGGAGCCATCTGATAGAAAGTCTTAGAGTGCATCACAGGTGTGAGATGAGCGTGAGTCTGCAGAGCTTCCTGTCTTGTCTCTTCGTGTGTACGGGTTGTGGTGTCATATGTATTTCTTTCTTCGGTGCTGGTCAGAAGAAGATTGGAGAGGGCCACTGATCCAGCACCACCCTCGGGCTCTCAGGAGATGCTCGCTGCAAGATCTGGCATTGAGGGGAGAACACGTGTGTTAGGGCTCTTGCTGCCGCACTGGGCAGCCCTTTGCTGTCGGCGAGAAGTTGGGGGCGGGGGCTGCTGCGTTGCCCGTCATCATCACCCCTTCTTGATTCTTGCCCTCCTCTCCTGACAGGTGGTGTATGTCACCGCGACGTTCCCCTATGTCATGCTGCTGATCCTCCTGATCCGAGGGGTCACGTTGCCTGGGGCCTCCGAAGGCGTCAAGTTCTACCTGTACCCCGACCTCTCCCGGCTCTCCGACCCACAGGTAAGAGTTGCTGGCTCCATCCACAGCCACCTGCCACCTCTATGGAGGCTTCTCCATGGAGGCTCAGTGGCCCTGTCGAGTAGTTGGAAGGTCAATGGCCTCCTTCTCAGAATAATGGTTCTCAATGCATAAAACAGGGAATCAGATATATTGAAATACAATCACCAAAATATTGAAATACAATCACCAAAACATGAAATACAATCACCAAAACATGAAAAAAGACAGATTTTGTGACACGGTCAAGTAGCAAGCGACTTAGCACAGCACAATGTAGTAAGATCCAGCATATGATGAATAATTTCCATGATTTCAAAGCAGTGATGAGCATAAATGGTATTTGGAGATATCTATACTGTGATATGAAAATATCTGGGGTTTCTACTGCTAACAGGGCTTCCCTAGTGGCTCCGACAGTAGAGAATCCGCCTATAATACAGGAGACCCAGGTTCATTCCCTAGGTCAGAAAAATCTCCTGGAGAAGGGCATGGCAACCCACTCCAATATTCTTGCCTGGGGGAATTCCATGGACAGAGGAGCCTGGCGGGCTACAGTCCTTGGGGTTGCAGAGAGTGGGGCACAGCTGAGCGACTAAGCACACACATGCGTACTGCTGCTTGGACTGTGGTCTGTTGCCTGCATTCATAACTGAAGGAATTGCTCAGTTAGAGGCCAGTAAAAATAAAAATACACTCCCCCCCAACCCCCACCTGAGAACACAGATCTCTGCAGCCATGGTTCTCTGAGAGAAATTGGGTCTTGGTGATTTTCTTTGCAGGGGGCTTGCTCACAGAAAGAAAATAACCGGTGACCTGTGAGCAAACCCCCCGCAAAGAAAAGCGCCAAGACCCAGTTTCTCTCAGAAACTGGCCAGGCTGTTAGCTGTCTTTGGAAAGGCATCAGCCTTTCTGAATCCTGGGTGGAACTGTTTATGCTGAAGCATCTCCAGGTGGGCAGGGGTGCTGTGTGTGCCTGAGGGTGTTAGACAAGAGATGAAGACAGCATCTTAGGCGATCAGGTCTTTCCAACCCCCACCCCTTGTTAGAAAGCCCTGGGGAGCTTTAGAAAATCCCGATTCCCAGAGCACAACCCAGAGCAATGAAAGCAAACTCTCTGGAGGCGGGTCCAGGTCTCAGTGTTATTTGAGGGCCCCCTGGCAGCTCCAACATGTGAAATAACATACTCACAGATATCCCAGTGGGTGAGGAGGCACTCGTGTTTCTGTGAAAACAAACACAGATTACAGAGTAGAGTGTGGAATCTGTGTTCAGCTGATTACAAAGCTTGCAAGAGATGTGTCGAATGAAAAATAGAGTCACAACCTGAAAGTAGAAAGTTACTTTATTTGGTGGGCCTGTTTAGGACTCCAAGCCTGGGAAGACCGTCATCTCAGTAGCTCTGACAAAACTGCTCCAAGGAGACAGGAGGGGAAGTCAAGCTGTCTACAGGTTTGCAACAAAGGGAGCAGGCGGTCTGAACAGCAAAGATCAGAAATCAAGTTAAAGAATTTAGCGTACTATATACGGGAAGATGCAAGCCTCTGGGCTCACTGAATTTGTTCCTTTCCTATGCACCTCGGCCATCTGGGGACAATCCTGTCTCCCCTTTCACCTTGCTTCTTGCATTCCCCCAGCACCTCCGCAGTCACCGTGGGGGGTCGGCAGCCCTCATTCACATTTGGAGGCTGGAAGTCCCTGACGGCTGTGACATTTCCTGTTTGTTAATATGGCAGGAGATATTTTCATTTCACGGATGTCACGTCTGTGGTCTCGGCTGAGGCTGCCCCCTGTTAGGACCGTAGGGGTGGGAATGTTTGAGGAGGCCTGGTTTGTGCAGCTCAGGTATAGATCATTACAGTGGATTAAAGCGGATGGTGGCACGGGCCTATGTGTTCATTTCTGTCTCAGTTTGCCACACCGTGAGGGCCCCGAGGCTCAGACCCTACCAGGCTGCTGACAGCAGCCACCTGAGTTGCCGGCAGAATCCCTAGGAAGAAGGAAATGAGCTCCTGATGGTTGGCCTCTCCAACTCCAACCTCTGATGCCAAGGGCTCAGTTGAAGAAGCAGTTTTGGAAAACAGATTTCTGAAATCATCGGTCTGTGTATTTTGGTTAGGTCCACGAATTCTATCTTGACCCAGGACAGCCGTCCTGTTCTCTCCTCTGCTCACTGGCTTCCTTCTCCTGGTCCTCAGGGTCGGCTGGTCCCAAGCATCTCCCAGAGCTTCCAAACCTGGCTGATCCCCGAGACACCTTGGCACACATTGAGATGCATTGTTGGGGGGCTGAGATGGCACGTGGGCATCTATATTATTAAGACACTTCAGTGACCACCCTAATGATCAGAAAAGTTTGTGAAAACCCAACTGTGATACCTACAGTCTTAGTGCTGTTCAGCTGTTAAGTCATGTCTGACTCTCTGTGACCCCACAGGCTGCAGCATGCCAGGCTTCCCTGACCTCCGCTATCTCCCAGAGTTTACTCAGACTCATGTCCTTTGAGTTAGTGATGCCATCCAGCCATCTCACCCTCTGTTGCCCCTTCCCCTCCCTCCCTCAGTCTTTCCCAGCCTGGGAGCCCTGCACATGGACACACGTGCACACACAGACACACACACGCCCTCAGGCCGAAGAACAAAAGTGAGGCCAGGCAGTTCCCCCATTCAGACCATCTGCCCTAATCATCCCAGTGACCTACCAGCTCTTCCTTTAATAAAATGTCTGAGTCCCCGGCCAGCACTCACCTGCAAGGCTGTTCTGTGGAGCGTGGCCACTTGGAATGATGGAGTTCTTCCTCTGGTCCTGAGTGACCTTGGACAAATTCTTCTCCTTTCTCCTTCTGGGCCTCAGTTCCCCACAGATGACGTGAAAGGGTGAATTCACTCAATGGTTTTCAAAACAGACTTGGAGAGTTTTCTATGAGTATGTGTTGGCAAACTATGACCTTCTGGTCAAATTCAGCCCTCTGCCCGTTTATATAAATAAGGACTTACTGGAGCATTGGACATGGTATTTTTTTTTTTTACATATTGCCTGTGGCTCTCCAAAGGCATGAGTCAAAGGTAGAATTGAGTAGTGGAGGCAGAAACTGTGTGACCACCTTTATCAAGGGTTCCAAGACCTCCCACCCTCACCATCCTACATTCGGTGGGAAGGGGTTAGCAAAACGCAGAAGGTTCTGCTACACAGTAGCTCAACAAATGTTTGCTGAATGAATGTAAGAGCCAGAGCTGTTTTGGCTTTTCAAGAAATGTTTTGTTGCTTTAGCAAGAAGTCTAAAAACCTCCAGCTCACCAGATCTGTGAGCTGTAATAATTGTTGTTTCTCCATCAGTAACAGCCACGACACGGATATGTTTGGTCTTCGTTGCGTTGTTATTCAGTCACTCAGTCACGTCCGACTCTTTGTGACGCTATGGACTGCAGCATGCCAGTCCCTGTCCTGTACTATCTCCTAGAGTTTGCTCAAGGTCATGTCCATCAAGTCAGTGATGCCATCCAACCATCTCAATCCTCTGTCGTCCCCTTCTCCTCCCACCTTCAGTCTTTCCCAGCATCAGAGTCTTTTCCAGTGAGTCAGCTCTTCGCCTCAAGTGGCCAAGATATTGGAGTTTCAGCGTCAGTCCTTCCAACAAATATTCAGGGTTGATTTCCTTTAGGATTGACAGGTTTGGTCTCCTTGCTGTCCGAGGGACCCTGGAGAATCTTCTCCCGCACCGCCATGTGTGTAGCTCCACCAAAAAGCAATAGTCATTACTGATTGTCTGGTGCATAGATAAGGATAGCGACCCCAAAGGGAAAGGCAAACAGCACTCCGTGTAGCTAGTGTTTTTGAAAGCTGGCTGTGTTGCAGGAAGGGCTCAGCATGGCTGGAAAGGGAGATAGGAGCAGCTCTGAACCAGCTCTCTATCTGCTTTGGGGGCTGAAAGGCAGGCAGTGGAGCGTACAGGCATGCTGAGTGTGTGTAAGGATTTGACAGTTCCTCCACCTTTAGAGACAGATGCACCATGAAAAGCTTGTCTCCTTGTGCCGAGAGAGGGCAGCCCATGAGCAGGACAGCAGAGTCACAGTGCCCCAGCTAGAGCATCCACTTGCCAGGCAGAGAGACTCAGATCAGAGAGGCTGGGACACTTGCCTGTGGCCACACAGCAACTGAGCAACCCAATGAAGATTTAGAGCCCAGAGTCCCTGGGTTCTGGGCAGGACAACTCCCAAATGAAAGGAGGTGAGTATCCACACCACCCAGTTACAACTGGGTACATGTTCCAGACCATGAAGAAGCAAAGGGCACTGTTTTTTTTTTTACTTCTTAAAACTATTTTAATATCCTCTCCTCCCTCCCCACCCCAAATTGGGAAAGGCCAAAAGAGTCTGGGTGGGTTTAGTTACCCGTTGATACATATTTTTTGTCATTGTTTATTTTATTTATTTTTTTTAAATTTATTATTATTATTATTTTTTACTTTACAATATTGGTTTTGCCACACATCAGCATGAATCCGCCATGGGTGTACACGTGTTCCCAATCCCAAACCCCAGCTCCCCCATGGCAATAAGGGGTTATCCTTGGAAAAAGTGAAACCCATATTAACAAAGTACTCCACTTTGTGATGGAAGAACTCTGCTTAGTGATTTCACTGGCTACTTACGAGTCTAGAAAAGGTCACCATTCTGCCTGTTCCTTGGGGCTTATCCATGCTGTGGAAAGAGGACTTGCCCACACTGAACCAAGCCCTGAACCCAATACAAACACACGTGTCAGACATTCAGTGTGCAGAATGAGCAAGACCCCCTTCCCTGCAGGGGTCCCACCATCTGGTGCAAGAGAGCAGAGTCTCTGCTCCTCACCTGAGTTCCTCTCCCTGTGAAAGGATGTTACTGATGACCGTCCTTGTGCCAAAGCCAGGGGCCGATCAGCCTTGTCTACAGCCATCCCAGGGGATGGGAGCGGCTGCACTCTTGCTGTCACTGTCCCGCTTTTGCCTTCCCAGAGGCTCGCTGCGTGGGGGCTCCAGGGGTGCTGGTGGCTGAGCCTGCAGGCATTGGACAGAACCCCCAAGTCGCCTGGTCTCTTCTGCTGCAGCCAGCCCTGTCCCGGGGCGCCACTGCTAACTGGGGGGCTGCACCTCACCATCAGAGCGTCACTTTTCTGCAGACATGTTTGGTGTTCCCTACAGTCTGGGGCCTGTGGTGGGAGGGGTGGTGCCTGTGCGGGTCAATAGGGGAGGGGAGGCAGTGACACACAGAAGGGGGGTCCCCAGGGTGTCTTCCCACCCCATGGGGATGCTCTTCTGCCAGCATCCCGACCAGGGAGGCGAGGAGAACAGATGCAGCCTCTGCAGGATCCGGGATCTACGTTAATTCCAGGTCCGGCCCGGCCCCCCTTACTTCCCACTGACAAGGGGCTCAGTTTGCAAAGGGACACAGCGAGCCTGACTGGTGCAGAGCTCTAGACACCAGCTCCCGGGGCCTTTTAACAAGGGACAGTTCCCTTTGAGGGGCCCTCCTGGCCCCTCTGAACTTGTATGGCAGGGAATCTCCATGAAAACTGGTTGTGGGGCTGGGCAGGGGTCGGGGGGTGCACTGTTCACAGCAGTCCCCTTCTGTCTCCCAAGCTAGTGAAGCAGCAGAGAGAACTCCAGAAATGGAAAGCAGGTGAAGAGCTGAGTGCTGGGAGCTTGGGAGCCAGGAGAAAGCCTTTATCGTGGGACACTGGTGTCAAGAGAGCCATGGACGTGGTCTCCAGGTCTGCAGGGCTGTCGTGTCCCTGAGGGCTTCCCACCTGCCTGGTTTCAAACCACCGCTCCCTCCCACCCCCTGCACATCCTGTCCACCTTCCCAGCTTTGACTTCTCCGTGGCACTTGCCAACATTCAGACTTTATTCATCGTGTATCACTGTCCACCACACGCGACAGTGTAGGGTCCGTGAGGGCAGGGATTGACCCGGTACAGTCACTGTTAGATCTCTGGTGCCTGCAGCACCGTAGATGCTCAGTAAATCAATTTTGAATGAATGAATGAAGAAAGGAAGGACAGTTGCCACCAGAGTCTGCGTGACTTTGCATTATGGTGACATAGCGTGTGCCGTGGTTGGGGGTTCAGACAGAGGGATTTTCAGTGCAGTGGGAAGGGAATTTGAGATGCTTCTGCCATTGAGATCCTGGGCAGCCTTCATCCCATCCCTCTCTGAGCTCAGGGCTGTCACCTGTCCATGCAGGTATGAGCATTTGCTGCGCACGCAGCCGTGAAGCCAGTGTGCCTGGAAAGGCAAACGCACTTCCAGTTTTCAGTGTGGGTGCCTGGCCAGGGCCTGGCACATAGTAGGGCATGGGCACTCGGCAGTGTTCCTCCTTCTGTGTCCATGCCATTGGCTCTGGCCAGGACGAGCCAAGGCCCCGCAGCCCAAGGGGGAGGCCTTGAACTCAGAACCGAGCGCCTCTAATCGCGGGTCCAGTAGTTAAGTTTCTCGTCGAGCGCTTGAAGCGACACAGCAGCTCGCCGCCTTTGTGCCCTGGCAGTTTGCATCCCGTGGTCTGTTATAACTTTCTAAACATCCATTTGTCTTCTCTGTCAGCCCTGTGTTCTCTCTCAAGTGTGAAGTGCTTCCCCTCCATTTCCCCCCCCTCAAATTTTTATTTTCTGCCTTTTCAGTCTTTGGGTGAGTGGTGGGGCTCTTGCAGGAAATCACATTTTCCCTGCCCCAGGCCTCTGCCACTCACTCTTCATTGTGTTTCAAGTGTGTGTTTTCAGGGCAGGAACAGAAAGGCCTGTCACAGATCGAAGTCCCGGGGTCTGCTTTCCCAAGTCAGGGACAAGCACCGCAAGACAATCTCCTCTCTGGAGGGAACTGGAGCCTGAAGCTAAGGGGACTGGGTTGGACAATGCCCAGAGAAAGCCCTCAGAACGCCAAGTCTCTCCCTCTCTCCACCTCACTGGGGGACAAGTCAGGGAAGACAAGACCCCGGTTTAAAACCCTATCTGATGTATATGGAATCTGGAAAGATGGCACCAACGATCCTAAGTGCAGGGCAGCAAAGGAGAAACAGACTTAAAGAACAGGCTTTTGGACAAGTGGGAGAAGGAGAGGGTGGGATGATTTCAGAGAATAGCATTGAAACATCCATTACCCCATGTAATATCGATAGCCAGTGGGGGTTTGATATATGATGCAGGGAACCCAAAGCTGGTGCTCTGTGACAACCTGAGGGATGGGATGGGGAAGGCAGTGGGAGGCGGGGTTCGGGAGGGAGGGGTCACGTGTATGCCTATGACTGATTCATGTTGATGTACAGCAAATGCCATCACAATGTTATAAAGTAATTATCCTACAATTAAAACAAATAATTAAAAAAAACCTACCTGATGAATCAGTCCTGAATATTCCTTGGAAAGACTGATGCTTTTTTTAAGCTGAAACTCCAATAGTTTGGCCACCTGATGCCAAGAACCTACTCATTGGAAAAGACCCTGATGCTGGGAAAGATTGAGGGCGGGAGGAGAAGGGTATGACAGAGGATGAGATGGTTGGATGGCATAACCGACGTGATGGACATGAGTTTGAGTAGGCTCCGGGAGTTGGTCATGGACAGGGAGGCCTGGCGTGCTGCAGTCCATGGGGTCATAAAGAGCGACTGAGCAACTGAACTGAACTGATGAGCCTCAGGGATGGGACCATGGAGTTGCTGCCACCTGGTGGCAGTATACTCTGATTCCAGGTTCGGACCCAAGGCAAAATGGGCCTCTTGGCTGTTAGACATTCAAACCAGTATTTACAGAACTGATACTGACTTAGGGACATTGAAGATATTTTGGAAAAGATTGCAAACCTCACTGTCATGGGTGCTTGCAAACCTCACTCCTTGGGACTGAAAATCCCCCAAAGTTTTCCTTTCACTTTATTTGATCCTAGGTTAGGGTCATGGTTCCACCACGCAGATATGTTTTCCGCTCAGAACCAAGCAGGGGGAGGCAGAATCAGATCACACGTTGTTCTTATCTTCAAGGGGTTGGTTGACAGTCTCCTTGGAAAAAGACACAGTAAAGTTGGTGATGACAGCGGTGACGGGCTGTGTGGGGGCTGGAACGCACCTAGCTCAGGTGCCCTCCTTCCAGTCATCAGCAGACGCCTCAGGAACTCGAGGGGTGTTATCCACCTAACCACCATGTGCCTGCCAAGTCACCTCAGCCACGTCCAGCTCTGCGCAGCCCTATGGACAGAGACTGCAGCCAAGAAATGAAAGGACGCTTGCTCCTTGGAAGGAAAGCTATGACCAACCTAGACAGCATATTAAAAAGCAGAGGCATTACTTTGCTGACAGAAGTCCATCTAGTCAAAGCTATGGTTTTTCCAGTGGTCATGTATGGATGTGAGAGTTGGACCATAAAGAAAGTTGAGTGCCGAAGAATTGATGCTTTTTAACTGTGGTGTTGGAGAAGACTCTTGAGAGTCCCTTGGACTGCAAAGAGATCCAACCTGTCAATCCCAAAGGAAATCAGTCCTGAATATTCATTGGAAGGACCCATGCTGAAGCTGAAGCTCCTATACTTTGGCCACCTGATGGAAGAACTGACTCATTAGAAAAGATCCTGATGCGGGGAAAGATTGAAGGCGGGAGGAGAAGGGGACGACGGAGGATGAGATGGTTGGATGGCATCACCGACTCAATGGATATGAGTTTGCGCTAGCTCCAGAAGTTGGTTGAAGGGCAGGGAAGCCTGGCGTACTAGAGTCCGTGGGGTCGCAAAGAGTTGGACATGACTGAGCAACTGACCAACAACAAATGGTCTGTAGCCAGCCAGGTTCCTCTGTCCATGGGATTCTCCAGGCAAGGGTACTGGAGTGGGGTGCCGTGCCCTCCTCCAGGGCATCTCCCCCACCCAGGGATTGAATCCACATCTCTTACATCTCCTGCTGTGGTGGATGGGTTCTTTACCACTAGCGCCACCTGGGAAGCCCAGTTTAATATCATATGCACCTAAGATAGTGAATGGTTTTTTCTGTACTGCTTATAAGTCCTTAAGAGTTGCTTGTTGGTGGAATCAGAATTCCTGTACACGCCATGAAATGCCGTGCATAGCTGGGCACTCACTAAATTCTTCCAGCTACAGATTTACTCTTGGTGAAGGTCTGTGCTCTTTAGTCTTCAGCAATTTAGTGACGCCTTATTAATCTGTACTCTCAGTGCTTGGAGAGCTGCTGAGCTACCCCTTAAGAGTAGTGATACCAGTCACTGGTTACCATTTCTTGATGGCTGAGTCTGTATCAGATACTGTGCTTTACAAGCTTGTCATTTAATTTATCTAATTCACTCAACCAGAAAATAATCAGATGTTGAAAATTATTATGTTCCAGGCTCAGGAGCTACATGCTACATGTTGTATAGTTGCTAAGTCGTGTCTGAGTCTCTTGTGACCCCAGGGACTGTAGCCTGCCAAGTTCCTTTATCCATGGGATTTCCCGGGCAAGAAAGCTGGAGTGGGTTTGTCATTTCCTTCTCCGGGGATCTTTGTGATCCAGGGATCGAACCTGCGTCTCTTGCATCTCCTGCATGAGCAGGCGGATTCTTTACCCCTGAGCTACCTGGGAAGCCCCATGTCCGGTAGTTTTTGACTAAATATTGTGGATAATATGTTGTCAACATTCTGGATTTGTTATCTTCCTGTGAAGAGTAGTTGTTTTTTATTTTAATAGATAATTCAGTTACTGGCTGATCACCTTAAACTTGTATAAGTTCAGATTTGTTTTTTAGTGTGAGTCGGTGGAAATCCCAAGCTGTTTGTCAAGCTCCTCTAACTTAATAGGACTGAGTAGGGCTTAATGGGATTCTCAACTCCATCTCCCCTGTAGATCTTTCCAGGGCTTGGCTTTAGGCTTTTTAAGGGTGACTCTAGAGTAGTGATTACTCTAGAGTGATGGTTCTCAACTAGGGAAGTTTTACCTCCCAGGAGACACTTGGAAATGTCTGCAAACATTATTGGAGGTTGCAGCTGGATTTTGGGGAGGGACGGTTACTGGCATCTAGTGAGTGGAGGCCGGGGATGCTGCTAAATGTTCTACAAGGCTCAGGACAGCCCCTGAGACCAAGAACTGTGGGTCACAAATGTCCACAGTGCCACAGTACAGAAACCCTGCTCTAGGACATGGTTCTTTCCCCTAAGGGAAGGTCTTGCTGTGTCTCAGCCAGGTACCAAGGATGAATGAGTGCTTGGTGCTGGCCAGGCCTGTCCACTCCGGCAGGGCGGGAGCCCCATCCTCTGACTCTGCTCTCTCTTCGGCAGTGTCTGGCCTCGAGTGTGCTGCTGGGCTGCCAGCCCCAAGCAGTGCTCCCTGGGGAGCCTTGGTGGTCTCACCCTGGATGTTTGCAGCCCAGCCATCAGCCACAGCCTCTCAGGAGCCTCCACATGGGCATACGGGGCCCCTGCTCTGCCCAGCTCCCCCTTCCCTATGCAGCACACGTGTAGTGTCCAGTTACATCAGCTGCCCCACCCTCTGGCCCTGCCTATTCAGCGTGACGGGACTCTGGGCTCTGTTTGGGCTCCAGTTCTTGTCCCCAGGCAGAGAGCTCAGCATACCCCTCTTGGCATTGCCCCATCTCTCAGGAATAATAGTCTTGCCCTGAGTGTTATCTACTGCCTGAAAATGGTTCTGTTTTTGTCTGTTCTGATAGCTGCTTATGGCAGGAGGGCCATTCCTTTCCAGTCACTCAGTCAGGACCAGAAGCAGAAGTCTGACTCTCCTGCTTATAAGTCCTAGCAGCTTTTCCTTACACTAGAATTAGAATTCAGACTACTCAACCATGACTGAGGCTAAGGAACCCCTCTGTGGCCTGGTCCCATCTCCAACATGGCCCTGGACATCCAAGGCTCTTTCCAAGCATCACAGACCCTGTCTGTCTGGACCACTGTCCCATCAGATATTCCCGTGGCTGGCTCCCTCTCACCCTATAGTCTCTGCTCCACAGTTCTATCTGATCAGCTGGGCTCAAGCACTCCCACTAAACCTCATGACTTTAACCAAGCCTCTGTATGATTTTATGCATAGGGCAGATGGCTGTTTGAAGCAATCTTGTGTTCATTTGTTGAAGCTTCACTGTTAACCTCCCTGCATTAGATTCTCAGCTCCATGTAAGCTGAGGATGTGTTTGTCTTATCCACTGCGACTCCCTGGCACCTGTCAGAGAACCTGGCACATGTTAGGCTCCCAGTCAATGAGAATTGCTCCCAGAATGAGTAGGTGGGTGGTTGAATGAGTGGGTGGATAGGTGGATGAGTAGGTGAATTGATAGATAGGGGGATGGATGAGTGAGTGAGTGGATGGATGGATGGATGGATCGGTAGATGGGTGAGTACTTGAGTGGGGGGATGGATGGATGGTTGGGTTGGTGAATGGGTAGATAGAGGGATGGGTGGATGGATGGTTGGGTTGGTGAATGGGTAGATACAGGGATGGGTGGATGAGTGGATGGGAGGTTGGGTAGGTGGGTGAACGGGAAGATGAGTGTATGGTGTACAGTGATTTACATAAAGGACTGCAAACAGAGGAGACCAAAATTATTTCCAGTTGGATGTCCCAGAGAAGATTTTATGAAACCATAAAATCTTTTATTTGATCCTTGAAGTATGGGGAAGGGAAGACTCTTTGAGGGAAAGTCTACATATATGGAGGAAAAGGTAAGTAGTTCATTGTGGCCACGGGATAGATTTTGTGGCAGGGAATCACAAGAAATAAGGTTCAGACAGCAGACTGAGGCCCCTTCGTTGGGAACACCAGATGTCAAGCCCAGAGAGCTGAAGATTTTATCCAGTGGCCTACAGGGAGCCGTTGAGTGTTTCAGTACAAGGCGTTGACTGTCATGAACAGAGCTGGAACTTCAGAAGATTATGCAGATGAGAGGCTCAGCAGAACTCCATGACAAAGAGCTTTAGAGTCGCAAGGAACTTCATTTGATTGCCTGGCCCTTCTTCATCTGCTGTGTGACCTTGAGCAGACGGCTCACTCTCTCTGAGGCTCAGTTCCTCTCTTGTAAGCTTCTCACGGGCAGAGTCCAGTCTTTCACTCACCTCCTGCCCCCTCGTAGATGTGATAAGGGTAGATGAATCGGCACAAGCAAACTTCTCTGGGTACAGAGAAGGAGCGAGCAAATAGAGTAAGTGTGGAGACAGAGAGGGACGAAGTGGAGACGTGTACCCAATGACCTTGCCGTGGGGTGGGAGAGCGGCTTTGCTGTGTGGGAGGGGATGTGGAAAGGCCCCACCTGCTGTGATGTCAGAGATTCATGGGCAGTCGTGTGAGTGTGTCTGGCCATCTGCAGCAGCCCATGAGACAGGTAGCAGCAAGCATTCAGGATGCACCTACTGTGTGCAAGGCCTGCCTGTGGGGTAGGAGTATGAGAGATGAATCGGGCGGTGGTTTTGCCCTTGAGATGCCACTGGGAGGGGCCACAGCTGGGGCTGGTGAGAGCAACGGAGGATGAGGCCTCGGCTGTACCAGCACAGGAAGGGAACAGCTGTGAGCCCGTCTCTGGAGGGCCTTAGGCCACTTTTTTAGAATTCCTGTCTTAAACGTTTGTTCATCTGGCAGGTATTACTGACACCTATGCCAGGCATTATGCTGGGTCTTTGCTTTTAAAATGAATTAGCAGAAATGTACAAAGTGTCCACTCTTGTCAGACCTTTGCTGGGTTCTAGGGGAGTGGGGTGGAGTGGGTAGATGAGTGATATATTCTGGGACAGGAGTTTTGTCATTGCTGGAGGGTCTTTGGCACCCCCCCTCCAAAGTTAGATATAAAAATGTGTGCATTAAGCATGTTCTTTTTCAATTAATAAACTTTTTAAAAGCAGGTTTTACAGAATAATTAAGCAGAAAATACAGAGAGTTCCCATATATCTCCTCTCCCCTGGCCACACGTTTCCCTCCTATTAACATCCTATATATGTGTGGAGGGCTTCCCAAGTGGCTCATCGGTAAAGAATCTACCTGCAATGCGGGAGATGCAGATTCGATCCCTGGGTCGGGAAGATCCCCCGGAGGAAGGCATGGCAACCCACTCCCATTCTTGCCAGGAGGATCCCATGGACAGAGGAACCTGGCAGGCTACAGTCCATGGGGTCCCCAAAGAGTTGAGACTAAACAACAACAAATGTGTGTAGCCTTTGATGTAATCCTTGAAAGGTGAGATGGTACATTTGTTACAATTGATGAAGCAGTGCTGATAGTATTATTGGCTCAATAAGCCCATATTTGTCATTCGGGCTCACTCTTTGTGTCGCGCAGGCAGTGGGTTTTGGCAGATGCATCATGTCATGTATCGGCGTTACAGCATCATACACGATAGTTTCACTTAAAATTGCTCCACCTGTTCATCCCTCCCCCTTCGTCCCCAAACCCCTGGCAACCACTGATCCTTTTCCTGTCTCCATAGTTTTGCCTTTCCCAGAATGCCATACATTATGTAGCCTTTTCAGACTGGCTTCTTTCACTTAGTAATATGAATTTAACTTTCCTGTATGTCTTTATGTGTCCTTAAGCTCTTATCTTTTTATCTCTGACGAATATTCTGTTGTCTGGATAATGTGTAATTTGTTTATTCTTTCACCTATTGGTGGGCATCTTGGGTACTTCCAAGTTTGATCATTGTGAATAAAGCCACTATGAATACCTGTGGGCAGGTATTTCATTAGAATCTGTTTCTCTAAAAGAGTCCATTGACTTGCATAGAGATGCCCTGATCTTAAGCTTTCAACCAAGACTGCGGGTACAGGGTGGGGGTCCCGTCAGACTACTTGGATCCCATGGCTCATCTGCTTACTAGCTGTATGACCACAGGCACATGACTTGGCCTATCTGTGCCTTGATTTTGTCTTCTGTGAAAAGGGTTGTTATGAGGATTAAATGAGATAATACTCATTCATTGTATGCATAGCACTGTGTCTAGCACATAGTAAATGCTCAATAAATGTTGGCTATAATTTTATGCAAGAGACAAATTTGCATTTAATTTTATTTTCTTGACCAAAGCTTCAGGCATTTTTGTGGCACGGCACAGTATGAACTGATTTAACCCGTCCTGTTCTCATAGAGTATGCTTTTAAAAGTCTTTAGAGAACAGATACGGCAAAAAGATGAGATATAGATATTAATGTAAGCTATTATGCTAGCTGTCATGGCAGGTGGTGGTGGTGTCGTTCAGCCACTCAGTCGTGTCCAGCTCTGCAACCGCGTGAACTGCAGCATGCCAGGCTTCCCTGTCCTTCGCCACCTCCCAGAGTTTGCTCAAACTCACGTCCATTGAATCGGTGATCCCATGCAACCATCCCATCCTCTGTCATCCCCTTTGCCTCCTGCCTTCTGTTTTCCCCAGCATCAGGGTCTTTTCTAATGATTCAGCTCTTCACATTAGGTGCCCGAAGTATTTGCAGCTTCAGCTTCAGCTTCAGCGTGATATGTGTAGGCAGAACGAACTGGCATTTCAGGACAACTGTCTACAACCTTACTGCTCAAAGTGTGGTCCCCCGACCGGCAGTAGCATCAGTCTTACATGGGAGCTTGTTAGAAATGCAGACCCTCAGGCCCCATCGCCAGCCTGCCCCATCAGAGCCTGCGTCTCAGCAGTATCTTCTGCAGGTTTTACAGTGCGAGACTCTGAGGAGCACTGGTCTGAGAGTGCTCAGCGTTCAGCATTCTGAGACCTGTCAGACACATCAGCGAGGGGTGTGGTCAGGGAGGCAGAGATACTGGGGCCGAACAAGGTGGGCAAGGATGTCCTGGGTGCTGGGGTCACCTCCCTGCTCTCGCTCACGCTCCAGGGCAGAGGGTGGGAGAGACCTTCACCCGTCTCTCTCTCAGGGTGATCTGGGAATGGATCCCTTCAGGGAGTGCCCACCCTCTAGAACTATACCATCCAGCACAGTGACCACAAGCCACATCTAACCATTGACGTTGAAAGTAATTGAAATTAAGTGCAAGCCAATATTCAGTTCCTCGGTTTCACACATCAGACTTCAGGTGCTCAATAGCCACCTGGGCCTGGGTGCTCCCTTGCTGGACAGAGCAGATACAGAACGTTTCTATCATTGCAGAACATTCTATTGGACATTCATGCTCTAGAGAGAAAGAGGCCCAAGAAGCAGAAGAGTCTGTGGAAACTCAAGCTCAGATTGCACCAGGGGCCAAGTGAGCCCTGGCTCTCTGAAGGCCTGCTGTCAGCATCGTGGGTTTCTTTCCTCTACCCATTAGAGTGTGTTAGAAAGTGTTAGCCACTCGGTTGTGTCCAACTCTTTGTGACCCCATGGACTGTAGCCCACCAGATTCCTCTGTCCATGGAATTCTCCAGGCAAGAATACTAGAGTGGATTGCCATTTCCTTCTCCAGGGGATCTTCCCGACTCAGGGACTGAACCTGGGTGTCGCACATTGCAGGCAGATTGTCTACCAAGTGAGCCACCAGAGGAGACCTCTGCCCCTTAGAGGGCCTGGTTATTTCAAGAAGAGTTCAAAGACTGCACCTTGAAGAGTCAGGACCAGGACTGCTGCCCTGGGCAGAGAGGACTGCAATGACGGTCCACCCAGTGACATGTCACGGAGGCAGTAGTAGCCGCATTTGCAGTGGCCCCAGGATGGGAGGAGAGAATCTCCCCTCCAGTGCATTGGGAAGACAGAAGATGCAGGAGCCCGGTTAGTCACAGTGGCTCTTAACCAGCTTTGTTCTCTTTCTCAACAGGAAAATACCATGGAACACAAATTTCTTTCCAGCTCCACTCTCTCCCTATCCTTGTGATTGTTTTCTACCCCTTTAAAAAATCTGCTTTATTACCATTTAAAGTTGATATTTACTTGAATTTTACAAGGTGTTTACTGATTCCTTTCCTTCCTCTTCTCACTCCTTTCTAATGGATTAAATTTCCTTCTTATTGGAGTACATCCTTTAATAGTTCTTTCAGCAAGGCTTGTGAAAACCAAGCTGTCTTAGTTCATGAAAAGGACAGTAATTTTAAAGTGTCAGTTAATACTTGGATGCCCACCTTGCAGGAGCAGTATGTGATCAGCCCCATACCTGTTACTCCTAGATCGAGTCCTGGCCTGAGGCACGGAGTTTTCTGATGCGTCATTCACTGCAGGGCAACTCCATTCTGGCTCCTACGTTTTACAGTACAACCACTCAGCATCTGGTCATGCCCAGGGCTTGAAATCTTTTTAAAAAATATTTTGTTTCACTGAGGTACAGTCGTCGTACAGTATTATGTAATTTACATATGTAATTTACATAGTGGTTCGTGAGATAGCGATCTTTAAAGTTAATACAACATTTATACTTATTGGCCATATTACTGGCCATATTCCCAGTGTTGTATAATATATCCTTGCAGCTTATTTTATGCATAGGGATTTGTGCGTCTTAATCTTCTGCCGCTGTGTTTCCTCCCTCCCTCTCCCCACTGGTAGCCACGAGCTTGTTCTCTCTGTCTGTGAGTCTGGTTCTTTTTTGTCATATTCACTAGTTTGTTGTATATTTTAGATTCCCCTTATAAGTGATATCACACAGTGTTTGTCTTTCTCGGTTTTGGTTGTTTCACTTAGAGCACTATATCCTCCAAGTCCATCCATGCTGCTACAGATGGCATCGTCTCACTCTTTTATGACTGAGTGGTGTTCCGCTGTATAAATGTACCACATCTTCTTCATCCGCTCATCTGTTGGGGCACTTAGACTGCTTCCATAGCTCAGCAATTGTAGATAATACTGCTCTCAATATATGCATTTTTTCAAATTACTGGTTTGTGTTTTTTTTTCAGATAGATACTCAGGAGTGAAACTGCTGGGTCATATGGTGGTTCTGTTTCTAGTTAGTTGGGAAACCTCCCCCCCCCTGCTGTTTTTCCACGGTGGCTGCACCTGTGGATATATGCACTGTATCCCAACAGTATACAAGGGTTTCCTGCTCTCTGTATCCTCGCCGACACTTGTTATTTGTGTTTCTCTTGGTGGCAGCCGTTCCGACTGGTGTGAGGTGATCGCTCATCGTGGTGTTGATCTGCATTTCCTGATGATTAATGGTGTTGAGCTTCTTTTCGTGAGGCCACCTGTATGTCCTCATTAGAAACATGTCTATTCTGCCCATTTTTTAGTTGGATTGTTTGTTTTTTTCCTTTTATGTTGAGCTGTGTGAACTGTTTATATATGTTGGCTCTTAAAACATTATCGGTCATATAATTTGCAAACATCTC
This sequence comes from Neotragus moschatus, assembly GCA_006410615.1. Classification (NCBI taxonomy): domain Eukaryota; kingdom Metazoa; phylum Chordata; class Mammalia; order Artiodactyla; family Bovidae; genus Neotragus; species Neotragus moschatus. Next base: position 86,796 of record SJYA01002708.1, read on the forward strand.
CTCCCATTCAGTAGATTGTGTTTCCGTTTTGTTGATAATTTCTTTTGCTATGCAAAAGTTTTTAAGTTTACTTAGGTCCCATTTGTTCATTTTTGCTTTTATTTCCTTTACTTTAGGAGACAGAGACCAAAAAAAAAAAAAAAAATTACTGTGATTTATGTCAAACAGTGTTCTACCTAGGTTTTCCTCTAGGAGTTTTATGATTTCCAGTCTCACATTTGGATCCTTAATCCATTTTGAGTCTATTTTTGTATATGGTGTTAGAGAATATCGGAGAAGGAAATGGCATCCCACTCCAGTACTCTTGCCTAGAAAATCCCAAGGACGGAGGAGCCTGGTAGGCTGCAGTCCATGGGGTCACTAGGAGTCGGACACGACTGAGCAACTTCACTTTCACTTTTCACTTTCATGCATTGGATAAGAAAATGGCAACCCACTCCAGTGTTCTTGCCTGGAGAATCCCAGGGACGGGGGAGCCTGGTGGGCTGCCGTCTCTGGGGTCGCACAGAGTCGGACACGACTGAAGCGAGTTAGCAGCAGCAGCAGCAGTTAGAGAATATACTAATTTCATTCTTTTACATTTAGCTGTCCAGTTTTCCCATGGCCAGTTATTGGGAAGTCTGTCTATTCTCCTTTGGGTTTTCTTTACCAGGGCCTGAGATTTTAACTCTTATCATTGGGGAGGAATTTAAACCCCAGACACTCAGATATCTGTCTACTTGGATATCCCCATGGGTTACTGAGTCTGTTCCTTCTCCTCATCTTTTAGCTTTGATCTCTCTCATTCCTGGCATCTGGGGAAATTTTCTATCTTCCTTTTCAGCCAGGTTATGAATTTTCAGTGTATATTATATTTCATAATGACTTGTTTCCTCTATCTCTCATAAAAAACAAATTTGACCCTTGGCATTTGCTGCTCTTCATCTGCTGGTCTTGAACACGACACACCAAAAGTTCAAGCAGGAAATTAAAATTAAAGAAAGTCACCTTGAGCTATTCATGCTTAATTCAACAGTTCAGTTTTATTCATAAAGCCATGCATTTGTGAGGATGATTTCATATTTCATACTACCCATGATTAGGTTTTCTGACAGTAAATTTGTTTCTAGCACATGAAGTAAAATCATATTCACCAAGGTATTTGGCAGAAGTGCCCCTTGGGGCCCATTTCTTTGCTGTCTTAACAAGTTTGAGAGTCAGTTTCTAGATTCACATTCTTCTTTGATGGACAAGTCTGGGTTTGAGTCCCAGAGCAAGGAGATGACTTACCCCCGGCCACAGCTGGGAGAGAACTGGACGAGAAAATGGAGGCTCCAGCTGAAACATCTATTACCCTCCCACCCTTTGAGCCTGTTTCCTCAACTATGAAATCAAGAGGTGAGACCAGATGTGGAATGAGGTACTCACTCACTAGCTTCACGACCTTGAGCACGTCACTGAGCCTCTCTGGGCTTCTGTCCTTACAAGGTTGACCCTCTCCACCTTGGCTGACCGGTGAGAGTATCAAGGGGGCTGACCTGGACAGTGGTGCCCTGAGGAACACAGGGCTGCTGAGAGGTGTACGCCGTTCCTATCGAAGATGCTGGGTCTGCCTCGCCAGATGCCTCCTAGGTGAGGAAGGTGCCTGCTTTCTAAGGGCAACGTAGTCTGATGATTCCTGACCCAGCACAGGTGGGGGCAGGGAGAGCAAGGCTTTCTTCTGTCTGTGAGCAGCACGATGAGGAGGCTTTGATGCATCTGAGTTTGCTGGGGATTGTGACTTTTGGTGCTGAAAACTCACTGGAGTGTGAACCTCATGTTCCGCCTCCCTTCCTCCTCATGTGTAAGCAAGTGCTGAAAAGACCCCCAGGGCAAGCGCCGAGTCCTGCGGGACATTCACAAAGAGGGCGGACAATGCTCCCGCTCCTTGCTCGCATGGTTCAGCTCCTTCCTCTGTGCCTTTGCCTCCCTCTCCTGCCCACCGGAGGCAGTGTTGCCTAGTGGGAAACTCCCAGGCTCAGGATCAGGGACTCAGCTCCATCACTGACCTGGAAGGGCTATTGTCCTTCCTTGTACTGAGTTCCCTCAGTCATAAAATGAGGGCACTGAGTAAAATCAACTGATTTTCAAACCTTTCCATGTTCAGTGACCCTTGACTTTTCTTTCTCCCCTTGTGACCCGTTCTCCTGGTTTATTTCATGCTGACAGGAAGTTCCTATTACTGGTTGTTTGTGTGTGATCAATAAAAGGTGTCAGAGCCCAGAAATTACTCTTTAAAATATCCTCTGTGAAAGTAAGACTGAGATGGGAGATGATTTATCTGTGGGCATGTGAACGTGTTTATGTTATAAATCACCCACGTGTCTTCAAGGTTAGAGATGGTAGCACATTAAGAGTTCTCAAGGCCAGCGCAGGGAACTCTGTTCAATATATGTGACGGCCTGGATAGGAGGGGAGTTAGGGGGAGGGTGGATGCAGGTATACATGTGGCTGAGTCCCTTTGCCGCCCACCTGCAACTATCACAACTTAACAAAGTTGTGATATTAATTAGCTATACTTGAATACAAAATAAAAAGTTTAAAAATAAATCCATCATTTGAAAAAAAAAATTTTCAAGGCCATGTGAATATGTGGGGAGGGAGGGTTGGATGAATGTCATTCTAAGCAAGACTAGTTAACATCCCTAGAGAAATGATCTAAAATACACCATCCAAGGCCGCCCATGCTGCACTCGGGCCACATCTGATCCAGCCATACCTCCCCCATGGGGGCTGCCACGCTGCCCAGCACACAGGACGTGCTCACTAAATACCCGCTGTAGGAGGCCTTCATCTTCTCAGTGCTGGGCTGCTGCCTGGGACAGGGGCTACCATGCTCACTGTTTATGCCTCGAAAAAGGTGAGAGCGTAGAGAAGGCGCAAAAGGAGGCGATAATAAAGATCCTCTAAGGAAGATAGATGAGGACAGCAAATCAGACACGGCTTCTGAGTGAATGCCTCAGAGACAGTGTCGAGTGTATCCGGGCAGTCGTGCAGTGAGCGATGGCAGGGGGTTCGCCCTTGTGCGTTCTCGGTCACCACTCTTGCTCCTCTCTTGAACCCTGGAAACCTGTTCCGCCTCAGCCAGAAAAGAATCATGGCTGACAGTGAGGTTTAAGCCCTGCTCAGATAAATCCAACCCCGTCATCCTCTGCCACCCTCTTCTCCTCCTGCCCTCAGTGTTTCCCAGCATCAGGGTCTTTTCCAATGAGTTGGCTGTTTGCATCAGGTGGCCAAAGTATTGGAGCTTCAGCTTCACCGTTTCAGTGGACATGAACTTGGGCAAACTCCGGGAGATGGTGAGGGACAGGGAAGCCTGGTGTCCTGCAGTCCGTGGGGTCACAAACAGTCAGACACGACATGGTGAGTGAACAACAGAGAAATCCATGAATCACAATGGATGTGTTTTTAATTTTTGAGGTGAGGTCAAGGAGACTTGTAACTCCCAGGAAGCTCCTAGGTTTTCTGTTCGGGGACTGAACATTGGCTTTGGCTCTTGAATGTCACCTGGGCCGAGCAAGGATTTCCTTAGTTCGCCCGCAGTGTCTTGCTCAGGAGGTGTTGGTCACAGAGCACACGTTTTCTCGCAGACACGGTCCTCTTGGAAGTTATGGCCCTGTCTCCACAGTGAACCTTCCAGTCCCCTCTGCTGGGCTGAGAGCATCCCGTCCAGCGTCCTGTTGGTTCTACCTGCACAGGGAACACCCTCACTTTACCCACCACCTAGATTCTGCCTTGACATTTTGCCACGTTGGCTCCATCCAGTATCTTCCCAAGACTTGTATCCATCAATCCATTTTATTTCCTTGTATACATTTCAAAGTAAGGGTTTCCCTGGTGGCTCAGATGGTAAAGAATCTGCCTGCGGTGTGGGAGACACAGATTCGGGAAGATCCCCTGGAGAAGCGAACGAGGACCCACTCCAGTATTCTTGCCTGGAGAACCCTACAGACAGAAGAGCCTGGTGGGCTACAGTCCAAGGGGCCACAAAGAGTCGGACAGGACTGAGCGACTGACACTTTCACTTTCTTTCATTTCAAAATAAGTTGCAGACATCGGCACACTTGCCCCCCTAAACACTGCCACGTCCGTATCTTGATTTATTTTTAGCCTGGTCATCCTGGGTTTTGTTGCTCAAGCAGGTGCCCGGGGATGTCACTGAGGGAGGTCTGAGGGTGAGGACAGCCCCGTGTCGGGTGGCTCTGCCCAGGGCTGAGGCCACTGTCCTGCAGCATCAGTGGGGAGGGACTGTTGGGGGCACCTCTCTCATCTCCCGGCCACATGTGGCCTTACCCAGCCCTTCAGTTTTCCCGTCCTCCATGACCTTGACCTTGTTGGTCAGGAAGACAGCCTCAGCGCTTGTGGGCGAGGGGTGCTGGCCGCACACTGCCTGTCACCTACTCACCCGGTCTTCAGACCTGCTTCTGCATTCTTCCTGGGTGCCCTGGGCTTGCTGCCCTGTTAGTCAGCTTCCCGAGGATCTGGTGGCATTTAAAGCTGTCACTCTCCATTCAGATGAGCAGGGGCGAGGCAGTGCGGAGCAGATGGCCGTGTGACCACAGAGACTGGCTGGGACACGGGGTGGGGGGGTGGGTATGAAAGGAGAGTGTGTGAGTGGACAAGGCAGGCCCCAGGGCGCTAAGGGCCACATCCGCTGGGAAGTGGACGTGGGAGGAGCAGGGACCGGCAGCAGGCAGGTCGCCCTGGCTGCTCCCTCTTGGCTGAGACGGTGAGAGTCTTCGGGGGGATTGAAGGGAGGGGCTTTGGGGTCAACAGTGGGGTTGTGATCGTCCCCCTGCCTGCTGGCTGATCCAGGCCCACTGCTGTAGCCTCTCTGGGGCCTTGTTACTGTCATTTAGTCGCCAGGTTGTGTCAGCGCTTTGCGACCCCGTGGACCCTTGCTCGGATGACACAGGATGCCAGCTCAGAGCTCGGTTTGGCCCAGAAGCCCCTGGCCTGGTGTGCCCAGTGAAGGCAATTGGGTTCTGCAGCTCCACCACGGATACCAGCTCGGGCTCCCCACCTCCATGACTCCCCCGGGGGAGGTAGGACCACTACCCCAGGGTCATTCAGAAACATGGAGGTGTGACTCTGGCTCCTCTCTGATGGGGCAGTTCTGATGTTCAGAGAGCGGGACCCAGCGATGCTGAGCCTCCTACAGTGAACAGGACCAGCCTGCGTGATGAGTGTCCTGTCCAGAGTAGCCCTCTCTTAGAGGAGCACTTTGTGAGGGCAGAAGACGTTGCCCTAAAATGTAGCCCCCAAGGCCGGGAGGACAGTCCTGGGAACAGTTCAGAGCTGAGAACATGATGTCTTCAGGTCTTGCCCAAACTGCCCACTGCTCCAAACCTCCTCTGTTTAGTCCCATAGTAAGGTGGGGCTCAGAGCTTCCCAGGTGGCTCAGTGGTAACGAATCCACCTGCCAATGCAGGAGACGCAGGATGCTCGGTTCTAAAGATCCCCTGGAGAAGGAAGTGGCAACCCACTCCAGTATTCTTGCCTGGAGAATCCCATGGACAGAGGAGCCTGACGAGCTATAGTCCCTGGGGTCGCAGAGTTAGACACGACTTAGCGACTAAATAACAACAAAATAGGGGCTCAGTTGCCTCACACAGTGGGTTAAGGGGTAGACGTGCACAGCCTGAGGGTTCTACCAAATTCAGCACAGAAGTCGTTGCCATCGGCCCTGTGCCAGCAACTGCTTGTCCACTCCCTCCACACGGCTGTCCAGCCTCTGGGCAAAGGCCTGGCCCAGTGACCCCGCTGCCTGCTCTGCACGAAGGGGCCGCCAGGGTCAGGCGACACACCAAGGCTCCCCTCACCACCCACGGCGCCACCTTCAACCCAGTGACACCGCACTGGCAGGGCCTCTGGCTGGGCTCGAGTCGGCCAACAGGGCTGACTGCCCGAGGACAGGCTGGCACTGGAGCCAGAGGCCACAGAACGTGTTTCCAGTGGGGCTCCCAGGCCAAGAGCCTCTGCCCCTTCCCACCACTGTTCCCGCTGGATCTGCCCGGCTGCCCAGCACATTAGCATTTAAATACGCCCAGAATCATCTTCCCCCAGAGCCCTCTGGAGCCCTCTTCCTGCACTGAATCCACGGGGGAGGGGCTGCTCGAGTCTTCCCCAGCCCTGCGCTCCCTTCCCTCCGAATGGCCTGGCCGTACTGTATTCACCAGCATCTGTATGTGGCATTAGCTGAGCAGAGGAGACAGGGCGCCTAGCAACCCGGAGGGGCTGCAAAAGAGGTGGGAAGGAAGTGATTTTCATGTAATTATTCACTCCTACAAAGGCCGTTGTCAGGTACACACTGGAAACACAGCTGTTGTCTTATTCTCCTAACCTACTTTTAATCTTTTGAGAATATTTACCCATATAAACAGCCCAGAGAAAGAGCTTAATTTCAGCCCTTTTCTGCCGGGCTGTATGTTTTCACCTCAGTGGAAGGCTTCATTTACAGAAGTTGTGTTGTGTGTGTGTATTCGTGTGTCTGTGTGTGGCTGTCCGTCTGAAAGAGAAATGTTAAAGAAAGAAAAGGCTGTGGGTCATCATGGGCCCAAGACGGCCACCTGTCCTGGCGGCGTGGACAGCCAAACGCCACATGTACCATCGGGTCTGGTGGTTTGAGCACCTTCTTGGCCGGGTGCTGGGCGGGCTGGGGTGGAGGGAAAGCCCCAGGAGCCTGTTTTCATAGCACGTGTATTGGAGAAGTGTTAACCGCCAAGAAGAGGCAGAGTAAGGGAGTTGTATGGTGCTTTTGAACTGTGGTGTTGGAGAAGAGTCTTGAGAGTCCCTTGGACTGCAAGATCCAACCAGTCCATCCTAAAGGAAATCAGTCCTGAATATTCCTTGGAAGGACCGATGCTGAAGCTGAAATTCCAATACTTTGGCCACTTGATGTGAAGAACCAACTCACTGGAAAAGACCCCGATGCTGGGAAAGATTGAAGGCTGGAGGAGAAGGGGATGACAGAGGATGAGATGGTTGGATGGCATCACCGACGTGATGGACGTGAGTCTGAGTAAGCTGTAGGAGTTAGTGATGTACAGGGAGGCCTGACGTGCTGGAGTCCATGGGGTCGTAAAAAGTCAGACACAACTGAGCGACTGAACTGACTGACTGACTTGGTACCCCGCTGTGTTCTTTGCATTCACTGTGTCTCTCTTTTGTGGACAAGGAAGTTGGGGCTCAGAGAAGTGAAGTAACATGCAGATAAGTGGCAGCCTGGGTCTGCCTGACCCCGGAGCCCAGGCCCTGTCCACGAAGCCCCAGGGAGAGGGGGAACCAGGCACCTGGGAAGAGCCATCTCGTCTAACGTAGTCTCCTTTGCACGAAGCTTCAGTGCCATCTCCCCACAGCAGGCTGGGTTACAGAGGTTTGTTTGTCTCTTTAGTGTGTACATCTCTCCAAGGCTAAATAGACAAGAAATGCCCCCTTCCTGGGAGTTAGTTCTTTCTCGTGCATAGAAGGGGGGATAATCATTGCACCAGACTGCAGCAGTGAGTCTCACGGCTGTGAAGTGTGTGGAACTCCCCACCCCTGCCCGGCATGCCATCAGTGCTTCTGCAGGTGAAGCTGATGCCTGATTGCTGGCTCCTCTTGCTGGTACTTCCCTGGCAGGTGGGGTCATCGCTGGGTTCGTCAGTGACCTCGGAGCATCAGTGCGACGAGCACCACCTCCTCCAGGGCGCAGGGGAGGGCAGACCAGGCCCACCTTCTGGCATCGGCTTTGATCCCAGACAGAAGTGCTGCCCTTATGCTCGGCCGGGCCGCTGTTTGTAGAATGAAGGCAGGTTACTGGGAGAGCTTCTGTCTGCAGCCTGCGCTGCCTTAGACACGGCAGCAAGTCACGTCTGCGGCTCCCATCCCCTTCCAGCTGCCTGAGCAGCAGGTGCCATGCCCCTCACGGAGCAGAGCCCTGGCCCCTGCTGCCCTGTGCTCTGTGCCCCACCTCATGCCATCCTTCATGCCCCCCTGTCCACCGGATGATGTGTTCCGGGGTATCTGCCCGCCTTTGTTGTCTTTCTCTCCTGCTCTTAAGAGAGGGGAGGGCTGGAGCTCCTGGGACTTCGCCTGGCACATAGTGGACACCCTGCCTTGTGTACTGTGGGCAGAAAAGGGAAGAGAGGCTCTTCTCTCCAGATTTGTGAGGACTGCTGGATCCTGAGAGAGGATGAACATTGACTAAGCAACCTACTGTCTCTCGGAGCTCACGGCTGGGTTTCTGAGCACCTCCTCTGCACTCTCCGAGAGCCAGGCTTTGTGCTGAGTATTTGTTCCACACACATCTCACTGAGGGGCTTCCCCGAGGGCTCAACGGGTAAAGAATCCTCCTATAATGCAGGAGACATGAATCGATCCCTGATTCAGGAAGATCCCCTGGAGGAGGAAATGGCAACCAACTCCAGTGTTCTTGCCTGGAGAATCCCATGGACAGAGGAGCCTGGTGGGCTACAGTCCATGAGGTCACAAAGAATCGAACATGACTCAACAGCTAAGCACGGCGCATCTCATTGAATCATCTGTGCTTGAGAGAAAAAGGGAGGGACTCACCACACATGCACCATGACCCTCTCTCCGTCTCCCCAGTCGGGAGGTCCCTTCTCTCCAAGAGGGGAGAGAAAGACGTGAAGCGTTCCCCCTAAACTTCTAGGAGATTAGACACTCTGTTGATACATGTAAAAGTCAAGGTGGGCAGGCATGTTGCCCCACACACAGCGGTCTCTAACCTGGCTGTGATGATGCCCTCCCCGGGGCAGGGGCCAGGTCACAGGACGCGGACGATGCCTTGTACACCATAGAGTATGGTCCATGGGGACAAGGCAGCAGGAAGTACACGCCCAGCTTGACAGTGCACCTCCTGATCTTGAGAGAGGAGGCTGTGTCCTCATCCACCCATCCTTCCTTGTTTCTCCCAGCTGGGCCCCGCTGGTCCAGTGGGGAGGGAAGGTCACACCCCAGTCTGCTGTTCTTGGCACCTGCTATGCGCCAGGGCTCACTGAAATCAGTTGCTCCGAGCTGGTTGCCCCAGAGCTAGAGGGCGGGACCACCTCTCTTCCAAAGGGGCCCTGCCCCCCCAGATTCCCATGCAAATTTGTTCTCCAGACCTCTGAATGAAGACCGCCCCCAGCTACACGGCCAGAACGCCCCCCATTCACTGCCACAGATCATGGGGACTGATCCAGTTCTGAGCTGCTGACCCAGCTTCCTTAGGGTTTGTTTATTCAGTGGAGACTATTTCCCCTTCAGATTGTGTCAAGAACTCGGAAGCCCTTTGAGCTGAGCTTTTCCCTTTCTTGCGTCCTGGGAGGTGCCGATCAGTCGGTGGGGCTCAGTGGCCTGGTCTTCCTTTCATGGAGGAGATGTTGCCTTTGTCCTGTTGACCTCACAGTCACAGAGCTGTGTGAACCCCTGCTGAAAGTCCAGGCCTGCCCAGCACACCAGAACGTCCCGGCTTCTCTCTTCAAAATGTGGAGCCAGGGCACCTTAGGTTCACACCTGACCCTGTCCCTCATTAGCTGTTTGACCATCTATGGGTCCATTTCCTCTTCTCTAGAAATGGAGATGATAATACTCCCTAGTGAGATGGTTATGCAAATTATGAGATTGTCCCCCGAGAGCCTCGCATACACAGTAAGATTTTCAGCAAACGATCACTCAGGATTCCCACTTCCTAAGGCATCACCAGACTGGTCGAGGGTTCACGAGTGTCCTGTTGGCCTGCTCTGTTAGCCTCACTTTCCCTTCTGTCAGATCATCGTGGCAGCTTTACGATACTGTGTGGTTCTGCCACGCGTCAATATGAAGGAGCCATAAGCACACATACGTCCCCTTCCTCCTGAGCATCCCTGCCTCCTCCCACCCCGCCCCACCCCTCTAGGTTGTCACAGAGCACCAGGCTGGAGCTCCCTGCATCTTACAGCAAATTCCCACTGGCTGGCTGTCTCACATACGGTAACGTGTATGTTTCAGCGCTGCTCTCTCAGCTTGTCCCACCCTCTCCTTCCCCCACTGTGTCCACAAGTTTGCTCTCTGTATCTGTGTCTCCACTGCCGTCTCCTGCAAATAGCTTCATAAGTACCATCTTTCCAGATGCCATGTACATGTGTTAATATAGAATATTTGCTTTTCTCTTTCTGATTTTTATAATGAGGCTCTAGGTTTGTCCACCTCATTAGCACTAACTCAAGTGTGTTCCTTTTTGTGGCAGAGTAATATTCCATTGTATATACCAAGTTGTATGTATGTACCACAGCTTCTTGGTCCATCCATCTGTTGGTCCATCCGTCTGTTGGTCCATCCGTCTGTTGGTCCATCCGTCTGTTGGTCCACATCTGGGTTTCTTCCATGTCCTAGATATTGTAGACAGGGAACCATGGAGTCTTAACCCCTGGACCATCACAAAAGCCCTGCAGAGGCTGTAGACGCGGTGCTCGGTCGAGTGCTGGGCATCCTCACACCGCGCTCCCGGGATCTGACTTTGTTTCCCAGTTCAGCAGCAAGCCTGTCTTTTGCTTCTCCATAACATTTCCTGGCCTTCCTGAGGAGGAAAGGTGATCCACTGAGGTGGCAAGCAGGGAGAGTGAGGCAGAGGAGGACTTTAAAATATACCCATTTCTCTCTCAAATCTTTTTTTTTTTTTAATACTTTTTCCCTACCCTGGGTTGTTTCTTTCAACATTTAACTATCCTAAAGTTTCTACCATTTGGAAAAAATCCTCCCTGAATGTGTTTACTCTCATGGCTATCCCATCTCCCAACTCCCCTTTCTTGAAAAATGATTTTAATAATTCTTCCCATTTCCCCCTCACCATATCTCAGTCCACTATGATCTGCTAGCATCCTCCCCCACTGTGCCCAACTCACACACACACACACTTCATGAAATAACTTTCCCTAAGCTCCTCATTTAGCTCCAAAAACACTAAACCCAAAAGCTCTGTGTTACAGGGGGAAAAAAATGTATGCACTTTTAACGTCAAGCGACAGCATTGTGAACTTTGCTCATAATAAGTATTTATTGAATGATTTAACAAGGAAGCAAATCCAGGGTAAAGTAACGTGGGCCGTGTAATCAAATCCCCAGAAAAGAGGAAATAGTGATAATTTGCCTGGAAAAGGGAGTGTTCTAGAGGGTTCTTCAAACCTGTAAAGTGATGCCACATGGGAGAAGGAGATATGGCCTGGGTGGCCCCAGAGTTGGGAACTCAAAAGGCAGATTCCTCTCATTTTAAGAAGTGTGCTAATGGTCAGAACTCTTTGAAGAGGAAGGGCTGTGTCGAAAGTTGGTGAGCTCCCTGTCACTGGCGGTGATCGAGCAGAGACTGTCCTGTCAGAAACCCTAGAGGAGAGCCCTGCCTTGGGTGGGGGTTCACAGCAGAAGGCTCGGGAATTTCGGGGCTGCGTAGGCGTGCTTCTCTAGAGGCAGGTTTCCCTGGATTCATTTCCGCCGCTCTCAGCGGCGTGGTCTTCAGCAAGTTGCTCAACCTCTCTGCTCCTCAGTTTCCTCAGTTGTAGAAGGGGGCTAATAATAGCACCTCCTGCATGGTGTTGGTGTGGATATTCAAGTGTAATAGCGCATACAGGGTTCACAGCAGTGCCTGGCACGTCGGACACGCTTAGCAAATGTTTGCTGGTATTTGAATTGGTATAAAACCTTATTCTCTTTCTTTCTAATATAAGTTTATTTTAATTGGAGGTTAATTACTTTACAATATTGTGTTGGTTTTGCTATACATCAACATGAATCCACCATGGGTGTACACGTGTTCCCCATCCTGAACCCCCCTCCCTGCTCCCTCCCCATCCCATCCCCTGGGTCATCCCAGTGCACCAGCCCCGAGCATCCTGCATCCTGCATCGAACCTGGACTGGTGATTCCTTTCATATATGATATTATACATGTTTCAATGCCATTCTCCCAAATCATCCCACCCTCACGCTCTCCCACAGAGTCCAAAAGACTGTTCTATACATCTGTGTCTCTTTTGCTGTCTCGCATACAGGGTTATCGTTACCATCTTTCTAAATTCCATATATATGCGTTAGTATACTATATTGGTGTTTTTCTTTCTGGCTTACTTCACTCTGTATAATCAGCTCCAGTTTCATCCACCTCATTAGAACTGATTCAAATGTATTCTTTTTAATGGCTGAGTAATACTCCATCGTGTATATGTACCACAGCTTTCTTATCCATTCATCTGCTGATGGGCATCTAGGTTGCTTCCATGTCCTGGCTATTATAAACAGTGCTGTGAGAACATTGGGGTACACGTGTCTCTTTCAATTCTGGTTTCCTCAGTGTGTATGCCCAGCAGTGGGATTAAAAATCTAAAAGTAAGATCAGAAACTATAAAACTCCTAGAGGAGAACATAGGCAAAACACTCTCCGACATAAATCACAGCAGGATCCTCTATGACCCACCTCCCAGAGTATTGGAAATAAAAGCAAAAATAAACAAATGGGACCTAATTAAACTTAAAAGCTTCGGCACAATAAAACCTTATTCTCTAGATGACACTGGATTCTCAAGCATCAGTCTCATCAGCTGCATCTGGGTTGGAGCTGTGGCGTTTCCTGATGACTTCTAAAGTGGAGCTCAAAGAGAGCCCAAAGGAGTGTTAGGCAGATTACCGTAATTCCTCTTGCGTGTGTCACGCCATCCCCTGGTGGTTCTCTTGGAGGGACACTTGGAGACTGAGAAAGGAGTTTCCGCACGTGCCACACAGGAAGCCCCCAAGTAACAGCTCTCTGGAAGAGCGATCAAGAGGTGGTGCCTGCCCCCTTTCTTGTCCTTTCACTGTCGTCTGGCTGAGTGCACGTGGAGAAGCCTCCAGACCTGTAGGAAAACTGGGGGCTTCATTGCAACTGGGCCCCCTGGTGAATGCCCCCCACCCCCGCTAGACACTGTAAAACTCTGTGAGTTCAAAGACACCCGAGAGAGCTCCTCTCATGATGGTCTCAGCCATCAGAAGAAGAATGNTTTATTTTAATTGGAGGTTAATTACTTTACAATATTGTGTTGGTTTTGCTATACATCAACATGAATCCACCATGGGTGTACACGTGTTCCCCATCCTGAACCCCCCTCCCTGCTCCCTCCCCATCCCATCCCCTGGGTCATCCCAGTGCACCAGCCCCGAGCATCCTGCATCCTGCATCGAACCTGGACTGGTGATTCCTTTCATATATGATATTATACATGTTTCAATGCCATTCTCCCAAATCATCCCACCCTCACGCTCTCCCACAGAGTCCAAAAGACTGTTCTATACATCTGTGTCTCTTTTGCTGTCTCGCATACAGGGTTATCGTTACCATCTTTCTAAATTCCATATATATGCGTTAGTATACTATATTGGTGTTTTTCTTTCTGGCTTACTTCACTCTGTATAATCAGCTCCAGTTTCATCCACCTCATTAGAACTGATTCAAATGTATTCTTTTTAATGGCTGAGTAATACTCCATCGTGTATATGTACCACAGCTTTCTTATCCATTCATCTGCTGATGGGCATCTAGGTTGCTTCCATGTCCTGGCTATTATAAACAGTGCTGTGAGAACATTGGGGTACACGTGTCTCTTTCAATTCTGGTTTCCTCAGTGTGTATGCCCAGCAGTGGGATTAAAAATCTAAAAGTAAGATCAGAAACTATAAAACTCCTAGAGGAGAACATAGGCAAAACACTCTCCGACATAAATCACAGCAGGATCCTCTATGACCCACCTCCCAGAGTATTGGAAATAAAAGCAAAAATAAACAAATGGGACCTAATTAAACTTAAAAGCTTCGGCACAATAAAACCTTATTCTCTAGATGACACTGGATTCTCAAGCATCAGTCTCATCAGCTGCATCTGGGTTGGAGCTGTGGCGTTTCCTGATGACTTCTAAAGTGGAGCTCAAAGAGAGCCCAAAGGAGTGTTAGGCAGATTACCGTAATTCCTCTTGCGTGTGTCACGCCATCCCCTGGTGGTTCTCTTGGAGGGACACTTGGAGACTGAGAAAGGAGTTTCCGCACGTGCCACACAGGAAGCCCCCAAGTAACAGCTCTCTGGAAGAGCGATCAAGAGGTGGTGCCTGCCCCCTTTCTTGTCCTTTCACTGTCGTCTGGCTGAGTGCACGTGGAGAAGCCTCCAGACCTGTAGGAAAACTGGGGGCTTCATTGCAACTGGGCCCCCTGGTGAATGCCCCCCACCCCCGCTAGACACTGTAAAACTCTGTGAGTTCAAAGACACCCGAGAGAGCTCCTCTCATGATGGTCTCAGCCATCAGAAGAAGAATGACTCTTGGCTTCAGTAGTCCTGAGAGGCAAGTTTACTCCCTACTTTGCTGGTGGCGAGACTAAGTCTCCGAGAGGTTAAGTAACTTTTCCAAGCTCACACAGCTGGAGCAGGGTCCTAACACCCAAATTCTTGCTGCTTGGTGAACTACTGTCCAAAACCTCCAGAAATTTCTAGATTTAATTAAGGACATTTATATTTAATCACTCTGAGAATAGAACTTCTAAAAACCACGTTCCTGAGATGAGGACATTTGATTGTCCCTTTTTGGAGTCTTTTGTGGGGGTTGGGTGTGGGCAGGGGATTTCAGAGAACGGGGCCACCCCGCCTCCCTACCCCCTAGCCGTGCATCTGACTTCTCTCTCTGCCAACTTCTTTGTGCCCTCCTACAGGTCTGGGTAGATGCTGGGACGCAAATCTTCTTCTCCTATGCCATCTGCCTGGGTTGTCTGACCGCTCTGGGAAGTTATAACAATTATAACAACAACTGCTACAGGTGAGCATGTCCCCAGCCCTGCCCACCCACTCTCCGCAGAACCCGGGAGCCCTCCACGCTGCCTGGCTAGTTCCTTGTCATCTCCCCTCACCCTTGCAAGGCTGGGTGAGGGAAACAGGCCTGCCAGAGGAGGAGAGACACAGTGCCAGCCATCCAGGTGGGGCAGGGGAGGACCCTGGGCGATAGCCTCTGATAGCCTCTCCCAGCCCAGGGTCTAAGAGTAGTCCATCAGAGGAGCTCAGAGAATAACAAACATGATCAGAGCAATTTCCAGGCTTCAGAGGGAGTCCATGCCAGGAATTGTATTCAGGCCTCCATCCCACCCTCTCCAGCAGAGCTTTTTCCCAGGGCAGATAAGGGATTGGCCCAAGGTCACACTAAGGTCACACAGCCAGTTGAACCCAGGTCTTCCACAACTGAGGGCCTTATTCTGCCTTCTGGTCAGGAATTTCTTTCCTGCTTCCTTTCACTTGACTGTAGAGTCCTGTCCAGTCTGACCTGGAGTGGCCAGTGCCCTGCTGCCTTTTTCTTAATGGACCTTCCTCCCCATCCCCAGCCTCCTGCAACTGCTGCACTCAGTGTGGAGAGGGGACCCATGCTGGGGATGAGCCTGGGCTTTGTGACCCTGGCTGCCTGGTCCTCATGCCTGCAGCCTGGATTCTGCCCTGAGGCTGAGACCACAGAAGTCCAAGGACTTGCCCAAGGTCAGCCAAAAGTGTCTGGCAGAAGTGAACTTGGCACATTGGTCTCTAACCATGGGCCAGTGGCTTGTTTGCTGAGGTCTCTACACGTCGGATTCCATGCCCGTCACAGACGCAGATGGTGAATATGCAGGGCTGGGCAGATGGCACATCTCTGCCCCCAAGATCAAGAGCTCCTCGTTGTAGTGTGAAAACTCGTAGACTCATGGCAATGCTGTCCCTCAACACAGAGTCACTGGGAAAGGAAGGATTTTTCAGCAAATGTTTCTGAGCTAGGATGAGTATTTTGGTAGAAATAGTTAGGATGGAGCCTGATACTTTGCCCCACATATGTACCATAGTAAGTGCAGGAAAACTAAAGAGTTAAATACTTTTTTAAAAAAGGAAACCATCCTAAAATGAGGAGTAAAATACTGTTTTCATAATGAAAAAGATATGGAAACACCCAAAATGATTAGGTCAGGAAGGGAAATGACACACTGATTCACATAAATATCTAGAACTCAAATTTTCTAGAAAGACACAAGAAGCTATTAAAGAGCCATCTCTGAAGAGAAGCATTGAGATGAAATGATGGGCTTTTTCTACCTGTTCTTTCCCATACAGTTTAAATGTTTTGTCTTATCTTTACTTTTGAGTACATATAGATTTTATAATCCTTAAAAAGTCACATTAATACAAAGGTTATCTATATACATTCTGCATAACATCTCCAAACAAAATATGAAAATCATCTACAAAATTAAAGGACATAGTAACATGTAATTCAGTTCAGTTCAGTTGCTCAGTCATGTCCGGCTCTTTGCGACCCCATGGACTACAGCACGCCCGGCTTCCCTGTCCGTCACTAGCTCCCAAAGCTTGCTCAAACTCATGTTCCATCAAATCATCACTTGATGGCATCAAGTGATGCCATCCAACCGTCTCATTCTCTGTCGTCCCCTTCTCCTCCTGCCTTCAATCTTTCCCAGCATCAGGATCTTTTCCAATGAGTCAGTTCTTCGCATCAGGCCAGAGTACTGGGCCTTCAGCTTCAGCATCCATCCTTCCAATGAATATTCAGGACTGATTTCCTTTAGGATGGACTGGTTTGATCTGCTTGCAGTCCAAAGGACTCTCAAGAGTCTTCTCCAACACCACAGTTCAAAAGCCTCAATTCTTCAGTGCTCAGCTTTCTTTATAGTCCAACTCTCACACCCATACACGACTAGTGTAAAAACCATAGTTTTGACTATGTTTGCCTTTGTTGGCAAAGTACTGTCTCTGCTTTTCAATATGCTGTCTAGGTTTGTTGTACCTTTTCTTCCAAGGAGCAAGCATCTTTTCATTTCATGGCTACAGTTACTACTGCAGTGATTTTGGAGCCCAAGAAAATAAAGTCTGTCACTGTTTCCATTGTTTCCCCATCTATTTGTTGTGAAATTATGGGACTGGATATGCCATGATCTTAGTTTTCTGAATGTTGAGTTTGAAGCCATTTTTTTTTGCACTTCTCTTCCCCTTTCATCAAGAGGCTTTTTAGTTCCTCTTTGCTTTCTGTCATAAGGGTGGTGTCATCTGTATATCTGAGGTGTCTGATATTTCTCCTGGCAGTCTTGATACCAGCTTATGCTTCTTCCAGCCTGGCATTTCACATGATATACTCTGCATATAAATTAAATAAGCAAGGTGACCAATATACAGCCTTGACATACTCCTTTCCCTACTTGGAACCAATCTGTTGTTCCAGATCTGGTTCTAACTGTTGCTTCCTGACCTGTATACAGGTTTCTCAGGAGGCAGATCAGGCAGTCTGGCATTCCCACCTCTTTAAGAATTTTCCACAGTTTGTTGTGATCCATATAGTCAAAGGCTTTGGCAAAGTCAATGAAGCAGAAGTAGATGTTTTTCTGGAATCCTCTTGCTTTTTTTATGATCCAAAGGATGTTGGCAGTTTGATCTCTGGTTCCTCTGCTATTTCTAAATCCAGCTTGAACATCTGGAAGTTCTTAGTTCACATACTGTTAGAGCCTTGCTTGGAGAATTTTGAGCATTGCTTTGCTAGCATGTGAGATGAGTGCAGTTGTGAGATAGTTTGAACATTATTTGGCATTGCTTTTCTTTAAGATTGGAATGAAAACTGACCTTTTCCAATCCTGTGCCCCTGCTGAGTTTTCCAAGTTTGCTGGCATATTGAGCACAGCACTTTAACAGCATCTTTTAGGATTTGACATAGTGCAGCTGGAATTCCATCACCTGCACTAGCCTTGTTTATAGTGACGGTTCCTAAGTCCCGCTTGACTTTGCATTCCAGGATGTCTGGCTCTAGGTGAGTGATCAGCACACCTGGGTTATCTGGGTCATTAAGATCTTTTTTTGTATAGTTCTGTGTATTCTTGCCACCTCTTCTTAATATCTTCTGCTTCTGTTAGGTCCATACTGTTTCTGTCCTTTATCGAGCCCATCTTTGCATGAAATGTTCCCTTGGTATCTCTAATTTTCTTGAAGAGATCTCTGGTCTTTCCCATCCTATTGTTTTCCTCTATTTCTTTGCATTGATCACTTAGGAAGGCTTTCTTATCTCTCATTGCTGTTCTTTGGAACTCTGCATTCAAATGG
>SJYA01002709.1:0-32722 GCA_006410615.1 Neotragus moschatus
TCATGTCTAACTCTTTATGACCCCATGGACTGTAGCCAGAAGGCTCCTCTGCCCATAGAGTTCTCCAGGCAAGAATACTGGAGTAGGTAGCCATTCCCTTCTCCGGGGAATCTTCTCAACCCAGGGATCAAACCTGGGTCTCTGGCATTGGAGGCAGATTCTTTACCATTTGAACTACCAGAGAAGCACAAAAGAAGCTTGGAAAGATCCATAAATATCCACCTCTAGGGCACTGGCTAAATAAACGGTCATCTCTCCATATATGGCTTACTATGCATCTATGGGAACCAGTGAGGCCAGCCTGGATAAGCTGATAATAGAATGCTTTCCCAGAAGCAGTTTTTTCAAAAGAAAGAAAGGAAAGGGTGGGTAAGAGACAACAAAAGAAAGAAAGGAAGGAAGGAGAAGGCCAAGAGCGTGCAATGCGTATGCCTGCGTGCACAAGGGAGGAGTGCCAGGCGCTTCTGGGAATGAGTTGTGAGTGGGCTGCTGGTGGGACAGGGCTTGGTTTTTACTCTATTTTCTTCAGTATCATTTTTTCCTAACCCTGTGTATAAATCTATTTATTGCATGTCCGAATAAATAATAAACCAAGCAACACAGGAACACTTGCCACATGAGAGGGGCTTAATATAACCCTTCCCTTCCCCCTTACTGCACCTGAGTCTCCTCTCCTGCTAAAGTGGAACCCTGAATCCCAGCACTGCTGCCTTGCGGGGCCATTGTGAAGATCAGCACAGACATCCAAAGGGAAACTGCATGGAAGGTGTCCTGTGCTCAACCAGCAGTAGTAATAGTAACGATGTTGTTGTTATTCAACATTTCTCGGGGCATCCCACAGACCCGGTCTGCTTCTCCTGATGACTGAAATTTTTCCTCTCTGTGCTTCCGTTTTGTCGTCTGTCAAACGTGCCTGTCTGGGTCTCACATGGGTGATTCCTAGCCCTGGAGGTCTGGAAGGCTTCCTCCTCTTTCTGATGAGAACAGCCTATTTCTTCCCTCCTCCGCCCCCACCGTTTACTGGAGGCCCCTCAAGTCTATGCAGTTCCAAACCTTCTTCTTCCCAAGCCTCGGAGGTATGGAGTGGGGATGGAAGGGACCCAAAGACCTGCAGCAGCCCGCCCTCAAGGTCATCACTGTGAGCCCTGCTTGTTCCTATGATGTCTTTTTCTCTGCTGACTGCAGTGCCAGCAGATTTATTTAAGTAAATCAAAAGTGTTTCGTCTCCTGTGACACAAATAAGGACGTTTTTTAAAGGAATACAGAGGGAAACGAGAAAGACACATTTGGAAAGACAACTGAAAATACGTCTTTCAACTATTTTTTCTCTTAACCACAAAACATTATGCAACAGAATTACAAAACATTTGCAACATAGAAGCAAAAAAATAAAGAAAGAAAGGAAGAATGTCTTCAGAGATCTCAGCCCTTAAACACAACTCCTATTATAATTGGTATGTTTCTGTGGCTGTTAACATGGAACATGGTACACATTTAGTTTTATAGCTGCTCTTTTTCATTTAACATATGTCTTGAGTGTTTTCCCATAATGCTAAAGCTCCTATACCCTCACATTATAATAACTGCATAATATTCCATCAACTACTTGTGCCTTTGTTGACTTAATATTTTCCTGTTGCTGGACATTTAGATTTCATCTCATTTTATTTTTACTATTGTACAAATATATGATGTAAAGTCTTCCTGCATATAATATAGGAAACGGTTCTTTGAAAGAGCATTAAGACAACTCAGAAAATAAATACAAAAGGCCAGGAAACATTTTGGGGGAAAACAGCTCAAACTTCAGTGGTAAAATTAGGATCACCATGAAACATCACTTAACTTCATCAAATTAACATTCAGTTTTTAAAATGACAGTATGCAATGTCATTAAGAATATAATGAAAGCATAAGTAATATAGCTTTTATGAAAAGCAATTAAGTATATATGTAAGGTATAGTTCAGGCCGAGGCAGAAAAAGGAAAGATGACCTCAACAGAAGTAGGTTACCTTTATTCAGGTTAAGGAGGGGCGACAGTCGGCCTAAGGACCAGGCTGAGCTAGGAGAGGGATCAGGGAGGCTCCATATTTGTAGGGAGGCTTGTGGAAGCAATAAGGGAAACGTTAATCAGACAGGTATTCTTTAGCTGAGATGGTATTTGTAGTTGGGCAGGGGGTGATAAGTCTTCTGGGCAGGTGTAGGGGGTGGAAGGTTTCTGGACAGGGGTGATAAGTCCCAGATAGATGCAACCAGCCTGGAGCATCAGGGCGGGACCTGAAGTTCTGTTCTGTTTCCTCCAAAGTTAGATGATTCAGCAAGGGCCTTTGAGACTGTTGTTTGCTTTCCTAGGTCCAAAAGACTCCTTCATTCTAGACCCTGAAATCATAAAAAAAATTTTAAAAAAATGGGAAAAAGGGTGCCGTATCTCTCTGGCTACTTCCTTCTGGATAGGGGGCAATGATTTTGGGTCTGGAATGGAGGATTGTCGTAGGGCCCAGGGTGCTGGGAGCCAGCGTGAGGAATCCCACTCGTAACAAGGTCACATGACAGAGATTTGATGGGCAAGGATGGGTCAAATCTCAGGTTTTCCCCCTGGTATTTTCTGAGCATGTACTCCCCAAAATAAGAATCTGCCTGCTTTTCCACTCTTCTGACATTCTCTAGAAAAAGTCAACTCAGGGTTTTAGTCTTCTGATTTAAAGAGTGTTTCAATCAAAAACCCTCTCTGATGGCTTTCTAGCCTGCCTGCAGGACTCGTACAGCTGCGCATGTGATTGTTTGAGGCCTCCCGACTTCGGGAGGCACAGGAAGCTTAAAATATCCTAGGAATGTAGGAGCTTCCGAGGAGTCAAAATCATTAGAATAGGACTGATTAAAGGTTTCATTTGTTGAACCAATACTTGCTGCCAATTTTTCATATCTTTTATTTGTAAGATATAGTTGGTATATAAATAAAACAGGTAGTAGACCTGATATTAGCAATATTCGATCTTTGAGTTAAGAACTTTCTTAGTTATAACCCACTCCATCTTTGTTCTACAAAAATGTAACTTTATTTAGTATTTTGAGGGTAATACAGAGTAAAGAAAAAAAACAGTTCTAGGGAAAAAGAGTTTTCTGGTTGATAGACGATTGTCCAGGAAGAGAGCCACAAAAATGTTAACAGGCCTCTTGGCCAGAAGATAATATAAACCACCTAAGACCTTTTGTATACGGGAGGGTATGCAAAAAAAAAAAAAAAAAAAGCCTTGTCTCAATGAGGGTCAGGACTGCTGCCCCTGCATAACTCTGCATATTCCATTATGCACAAGTTGGAGTATATGGGCTGATTTTGAAAAATAGTTTTTGAAGTCTTGCACCGATGCTGGGTTTCCCCCATGTCTCCTCTTTACTCTATTTTCAGGCTGAATTCCCATCTGGGGCGTGGAGGCTCGCCATGTCTACTTACTTGTCCTGGCTTCTAAGATCCATAAGAGAGAGTGCCCAGGGCGGGGCACTCTCCGATATTCAAACGGAGGACGCTGGTGGCCTAACGTAGATGGTGCAAGCTCCTTGTCTGGAACTTTATTGGCTTTGCACGTAAAAAAAGTTATTCAGCCTCTTTTCTCCACTTAATTTTCCTACTACACTATTTCTTCCTAATCTAATCTTATATAAATTAATACGTTTTTTCCTCGCCAACTCCGTCTCCCCTTCGAGTTCCCTGGATCCTGCTGGGGCTGGACCCCGGCACCAGGGTCTCCTTTTTCTGAGCTTGGGGTGAGGCTCTCGAAGAAGAATGGTCTTGACCTGATCTCGAGAGATGCCCCGAATCCGTTCTTGGAGAAACCTTTGAAAGAGATTGAAGAGACAGGGTCTAAATAAGAGGAATAGAATGATAAGCGTCAGTGGTCCCAGGAAAGGGAGCAACCAAGGGAAGACCTGTTGGAGCAGGTTTGGGGGACCATAAAGGTTTTGTAACTCTTTTCTGCAGCGTTCAATTCTGTCTGTAAGCTCTTTGACTCTGCCCTGGACTATGCCCATTTCATTAACAAAATAGCAGCAGTCCTCTCCTAGGAAAAGGCAGGTCCCTCCCTTTTCTGCAGTGAGAAGGTCCAGGGCTCGCCTACTTTGTAGGGCCACAGAAGCTAATGAGTTAATTTGTCTTTGAATTGAAATGAAGGACTCCACTACCTGCTCCATGTCCTCATTAAGGCCTTGGGACAGCTTGTAGTAGAAATGGGCAGAGGTTTAGATGCCTCCAATCCTGGTGCCTAGGGCTGCTGCTAAGCCAGTCCCAATCAGGAGGCGAGCTATGACAGCTCGTCTTTTCCTGTGGGAAAGTTCCCCTTGGGGGTAGACTATTTGTTCTACCTCTTCTTCTTTGAAGAATGTTAGGCCCAGGGTGAGGAAGACCAAGATGCAAGGTCCAGGGGGCTCCAAGGGGAGACCTGACCATGCATAAGTCCCGCAGAGAATGAAGATTCCCAGGTTGGTGCAGTTATTTGTGCTGTTCCAGAGAACCCAAGTGGAACAGGAGGAGGGAGCGGAGTTTATAAGACCGGTGTTGCTGGGACTAGAGTAGTTAATACAGGTTAGGCTTGAAGAGGCTGAGAGTAGGACATTGTCAGAGACTGGCCCAATGAGTTGTGCAGTTTTCTGTTGGGAAGGGGAGATATAGTTGCCCTGTAACAGCCAGGCTGAGGGTAAAGGCATGGCTATGTACGGCGAGGGAGACAGTGGCATGCCTGTCCAGCACTGGGGTGTGTGTTGTGTGCACTGGAAGAACTGGAAGAGTTGAGAAGGCGGGTAAGGTGTTGGTTGCCAGAGGGAGGTTTTAGGAGAGGCCGTAATTGGGAAAGAAGATCTAGGCGTTTATAAGGCTCAGGGGTCGCCTGTAACCGGGAAATTATGTTCTTTATGACTTGTTCTTGTTTCTTTTTTCGATTTTGATCTAGTACCCCGCCCCTGTCTGAGTACCCCCAGTGGGTAATGGGATAGAAACATGTTTCTTCCATTTGGCTTATGGCAGGTATTCACAAAACTCTCTCCCTTTTGTACTTTAACAGTGAGTAGGGATTTGGACTTCTCGCCCCCAAGGTTCATGGTGCATGGTTTTTGGAACTGTCTTATAACGTGAGGAATGTACATAGGAATAAATGTCAGAGCAGGGGCAGGGAGTAGCCAGAGGGCTGGGGGGTGCAGCAAGGATAAGGGACAGGGGAGTCACGGGCTGTTAGTTAGGCAGTGCAGAGGAAACAGCGCCCTAGGAGTGGAACCCAGCTGGCAACGCAGGCGATACCCATGCAAAGACGGAGGGGAGGTGGCCAGTCCTGAGGGAGACGGTTACTAGGCCTATAGCAAGGGTTAAGACTGAGAGCGCAGTTATGGTCAGAGAGACGGGCAGGGGCCAGTCAGGGAGGGGAAGAGGCCCCGAGCTGGTGGTGGCTTGAATCTGAGGGGGAACAGTGTTCATTAGGTGTAGAATGATGTGGAGAATGAGAGTAGAAAAATCAGCTTCGTCTGGAGTCAAGCTGTAGAAGGTTCCCTGGAGCCACAGTTGCGACTCCAGTGTGGTCAGGCCTTTGGAGGAGGTTCCTGTCGGGGCGCTGGTCGGAGGTCTGGTGGTAGTTGGTCAGGAACAGTTTGAAGAGAGTCCAGGTCATTCAGCGTCTTCGATGGTTGACAGAGGTTGTCGCCGGGTGAATTTTAAGGAGGTGGGTCCTGTGAGGGAGGCTTGATAGGGGTCATTTAAGAAGGGCAGCGCAGGGTGGGAGGCGGCCCGCTTTAGGTGGGAGAGGTATACCCAGGAGGCGACCGTCTTGAGTTTAGCTGCAGTTGGGGTGAGGAGGATAATTTTGAATGGTCCCTGCCACTTTGGGGTTAGGTCACCCTGGGGATTATCAGACAGATAGACCATGTCCCCAGTTTGTAAAGGGGGCAGGGAGGCTTGGGGGCCAGGGGCAGGCAAGTTGTGGTTGATGCATTTCCAGAGGGCGCTGCGGAGTTCCGCCAGCAGAGGGGAGTGTAGGAAGCTTGCTATGGGAGGAGGTTCGGGGGGAGTCCAGGAGGGAGCATGGGCCTTCGTACATCACCTCAAAGGGGCTCAGCCCCAGGGGCTTTCTGGGCAAAGCCCATATTCTGAGGAGAACAATTGGCAAAAGTTTAGTCCAATCCAGATATACTTCGAGGGTTGCTTTGGTAAGGATTTCTTTGATTATTCTATTCATCCTTTCTACCTTTCCTGAGGACTGGGGACGGTAGGGAATGTGAAATTTCCAGGGTATCTGTAAGAACTGGACAAGTTGTTGGGTGACCTTGGCTGTCAATTCCAGGCCATTATCAGACTGTAAGGATGAAGGCAGGCCAAACCTGGGGATAATTTCGGTGAGGAGGATTTGGGCCACGATGTGGGCTTTGTTTGTAGTGGGAAATGTTTCTACCCATCCCAAAAAGGTGTCCACAAGGACCAGGAGGTATCTGACTCTCCGGACCGAGGGCATATGAGTAAAGTCTATCTGCCAATCCCGTGTGGGAGGCTGTCTCACGTTTGATGGGTTGAAAGGATGTTGGTTTAAGGTGGGAACTGGGGTTAGTACGTTGACATGTTTGATGGGAGCGGGTAAGATTATGTAAATATTGTTGGTCAGCAGTCGATATGGAGAAGTGGTTACGGAGGAACTGCTGGAAGGTCTTGGACGAGGGATGAAACAGTGTGTGTAGATAAGAGAGGATTTCTCTGGGGGTGGGAGGGTTGAGAGGAGTCAGAGCTAAGATGACGGGACTGGAGGGAAGGATGGGACAGGGCTATCTCCTTTGCCTTCTGGTCTGCAGCATTGTTGTAGGCTGATATGAGACTTCCCTTTTGACGTCCCCTGCAGTGGAGGATGGCGGCTCTGTTTGGTAAGAGTGCTGCCTCTAGAAGTTTGTGGATCAGGTCTGAATTAATAATGGGGGGTCCCTTTTGGGTTAGGAAACCTCTTTCTCTCCATATTAGGATGTTTGAGTGAAGTATGTTATAGGCATATTTGGAGTCTGTGTGGATGCTCACCCTTAGATTTTTAGCCAGAGTTAAAGCTCTGGTGAGAGCTCTCAGTTCTGCCTGCTGGGAGGTGGTTTGAGGTGGCAGAGGTGAAGCTTCAATAGTCTGGGTCCCACGATTGTGGCAAAGGTCCCCCTGGATGATGGCATATCCTGTTGTAAAGGGTGGGGATTTTTGAGAGCTGCCATCAACGAACCAGTGTGGGGTGTCTGGGTCTAGGACGGGCTGATCAGTTAAATGTTGGAAGGGGTTCGGGGTAAGATCTACTGTTAGGCTGCAGCCGTTGTAGAGGGCGGGGGTAATAAGCTGACGGGGTTAAGGGGAGAGCAGGGNTTTTGAGAGCTGCCATCAACGAACCAGTGTGGGGTGTCTGGGTCTAGGACGGGCTGATCAGTTAAATGTTGGAAGGGGTTTGGGGTAAGATCTACTGTTAGGCTGCAGCCGTTGTAGAGGGCGGGGGTAATAAGCTGACGGGGTTAAGGGGAGAGCAGGGGGAGAATGAGAGGTGAGGGTCGAGGAGAAAGGCATGTAGGCCTGTACCCTGGAAGGGGGAAGGGAGAGGAAGCCCGATGTGATGGTAAGTCTCGGGAGGTGTGTGGAGAACAGACTGTTAAAGGGGCATGTCTGGAGAGTTTGTTTGCTTCGGGTTCGAGGGCTGTGATAGCAGCCATGGCCTGTGTGCAGGGAGGCCACCCTTGGTCACCATGTCCAGCTGTTTTGACAGACAGGCTATGGGAGCCCAGGTGTCTCCGGCCGCTGACATAGAGGTCCCAGGGCCTGTCCTTGGTTGGAATGTGCAAAGAGAAAGAATGGTCTGGTGCGATCCGGCAGGTGGAGAGTTGGCACTCAGAGGAGGCTCTGGGTAAGCTGGCGAAAAGGATTGGCCAGTGAGGAGGGATTAAAGAGGGGCTCATCCAACTCTCTGTACAGAGTTGTTTTAATCGGTTAGCTTTGAGTTCAGTAAGTGAGAGTGGTTTGAGATTTTTGAGAACACAGGTCAGAGGGGAATCTTTGGGACAGATTGGCCAGACCCCATAATTGAAAGGCAAGCAGAGGCTCTTGTTGAGAGCTCGAGTCGTCACCCGGAGTCGCAATAGGAGTTATGAGGAGAGAGCTCTGTGTCGAGGTGGAGCGTCCCCCACCGTCGCCTACAGAGTGGCCCTGGGCCGGGGTTCCCGGGACCCGGAGAGGACTGAGTTCTAGGGTGCCTCTAGAACACCGTCCAGATCTTACCTTAATCTAGGGGCCGGCTTGAGCGAAGTGTTGCATGTAGAGCAGTTGAATGGCAAGAGTTCCCTGTTCTGGAGGTCGTCAGAGAGAGGGAGAGGGGGTAGAGCCAGGCCTGGGGGCACGCAAAGCATCAATGAAGCCTTAGCACATGGCTTGCACCGCTCACGAAGGCACTGGGCACCCCCGAGGGGAACTTGAGCCCTGGCAGAAAAGTGAGCTCGGAGGATGTTCAAGCTTCCAGACTCCCGGAAAAGGGAAAACAATGAGAGTGAGAGAGAGTGAGCCGAGTGCCTGGCCCTCTCCCGGGTTTCGGCACCAAGAATGTAAGGAATAGTTCAGGCCGAGGCAGAAAGAGGAAAGACGACCTCAACAGAAGTAGGTTACTTTATTCAGGCAAGGAGGGGTGACAGTCGGCCTAAGGACCAGGCTGAGAGCGGAGAGGGATCGGGGAGGCTCCATATTTGTAGGGAGGCTTGTGGAAGCGATAAGGGCACCGTTAATCAGGCGGGATGTTTTGGGTATTCTTTAGCGGAGATGGCATTTGTAGTTGGGCAGGGGGTGATAAGTCTCCTGGGCAGATGTAGGGGGTGGAAGGTTTCTGGACAGGGGTGATAAGTCCCAGATAGATGCAACCGGCCTGGAGCATCAGAGCGGGACCTGTTTTGTTCTGTTTTCTCTAAAGTTAGATGATTCAGCAAGTGCCTTTGAGACTGTTGTTTTCTTTCCTAGGCCCAAAAGACTCCTTCAGTATATAGCAACACCCTTAAACATGCTAATGCCTCTAGACCCTAGAATTCTACTTGTGGAAATTTATCCTAAAGAAATAATCAGATACATGAACAGATATTTATATATAAGAATGTTCACTGCATTTCCTTTTGAAAAGTGAAAATGAAATAAAAGTACAGTTCCTTTTATTAATATATTTTTTAAAAATTAGAAACTCCTTCAAATGTTCATGTGTAAGTTAAATGTATAAATTATGGTAAATCTGTATTATAGAATTTTTATCTAGCTTTTAAAAGTCATGTTTTTGCAGAAGATATAAGGACACAATGTCACGTTAAGTAAAAACTAGTGGATGCAAAGTCAAACAGCCAAAATAGTGTGTCTCCCTAATTTTAGAAGAGATTCATGTTACACATTTTATTTATATAATGTTACATATTGCCCTGCCAGGCTCCTTTTTCCATGAGATTCTCCAGGCAAGAACACTGGAGCAGGTTCCCATTTCCTCCTCCAGGAGATCTTCCCGACCCAGGGACTGAACCTTCGTCTCTTAAGTCTCTTGCATTGACAGGCGGGTTCTTTACCGTTAGTGCCACCTGGGAAGCATATACAGACATACACATACACAAACACGTACACACATATAATATTATTTATATAATTTATGCATAGATGAAAGGCTGGTAGGAAATATACCAAAATATACATCAAAATGTTAACTTGGGGGAATGGTATTAGGAATAATTAAGGAATACATCGGCTTTCAACTTTCTGTAGCAATACTTGTATTAGAGTAAAACAATGTATGTTTGTTTTTTTTTAAACCCTGATTGTATGAAAAATAATCAGGTCAAATAGGATCAGATCATCTTATAGTCTCATAAAGTCCTCTCGCTGACATCCGTTAGGAGTTACAAATGGGTGGGCCATGGACTTCAGCCAGGCAACAGAGGAACTTGATTTGGCTGGTCTGCTCACATTTCGTATATAATTTTATCTTTCCTGCTTCTCTTGAAAAAAAAAAAAATTCAAGAGATTTTGCCAGCACTGGACCCACACTCCCACTTGGCGAGCATGTCGGGAGCTGAGAGGCAGCTGGCTCCTTTGGTCGTGGCGTGAACGCGAGCTGTCCACAGCCCCGGGTCACCGGCCTCCACCCTGCCTGTTGTCTATGCCTGGCCTGCTGGCAGAGGCAGCCCTCCTGACTTCTGCTCGCCCCACTCCTCTGCTTGGAGAGCAAGCTCATGGCTTAGCCACCTACCTGTCCCCCAGCCCTCCTCCCAGCCTGCAGGCATGCTTATTGAAGGAGCTTACGGATGAATAAAGGGAGGCCCCGAGAGGAGCTTCCAGTCCAAGGTCAGCCAGTGATGTGTGGCGGAGCCAGGGCCAGAGCACATCTGGGAGTCCGGAAAGGAGCCCAGCAATCGGCGATTCCTTCCATGGGAAAGGATCTTTCCCGAGCTCTGCTTTCTCCACCCGGAACAGGGGGTGAGGTGCAGTCAGCAGCGGTGCTCAGGATTTCTCCTGTGTAGACGGATCCACATGCTGTCCTGACTCACAGTGATTTGAGTGAAGGTAGGGCAGGAAGGAGGACTTTGCAGAATGCCAGGGTCTGGGAAGAAGAGATGGTGTGGGAGGAACACTGCTGTTTTCGGTCGCTCAGTCACATCCGATTCCTTGTGACCCCGTGGACTGCAGCACTCCAGGCCTCCCTGTCCATCACAATCTCTCAGAGCTTGCTCAGACTCAGGTCCATTGAGTTGCTGATGCCATCCAACCATCTCATCCTCTGTCACCCACTTCTTCTCCTGCTTCAATCTTTCCCAGCATCAGGGTCTTTTCCAATGAGTCAGCTCTTCACATCAGGTAGGCAGAGTATTGGAGCTTCAGCTTTAGCATCAGTTCTTCCAATGAATGTTCAAGATTGATTTCTTTAGGATTGAATGGTTTGATCTTCTTGCTGTCCAAGAGACTCTCAGAGCCTTCTCCAGCACCACAGTTCAAAAGCCTTCTTTCTGGTCCAATTCTCGCATCCATACATGACTACTAGAAAAACCATAGCTTTGACTAAATGGACCTTTTCAGCAAAGTGATGTCTCTGCTTTTTAATACACTGTCTAGGTTTGGGTCCAACTCTCGTATCCATACATGACTACTAGAAAAACCATAGCTTTGACTCAATGGACCTTTTCAGCAAAGTGGTGTCTCTGCTTTTTAGTGCACTGGCTAGGTTCGGGAGGAACGTTGATCTACCCTTGACTTGTTTGAGGTCCATGGGCAAGCCATACTGCCTCCTTGCACTGACTTTCATTCCAGCAACCACCTACCTACCCCCAGGGTGACTTAAGGTTCCTGAGGAGGGTTGGAAATATTCAGAAATGCCAGTAACTTGTTATCTTTTCCTTATCAGTCTCATTCTCACTTCTCTTTCTTCCTCCTCCCAAGTGTAAACTCATGGCATAAACATGACCTGGGATTTTCTCTTAATTCAAAGGGTATTGGCCAGCTTCCTCACAATGAGCATTGTTTATAAAACTTCTGAAATACTGGTCTCAGTGGTAAACTGCATAATAAGAGTAACAAACATCTGATTAAAATGGAAAGAAAAAGAGAGAACATTCTTTCAGTTAGAAAATTATTACATCATCAGAGATGGCTTCTTTTTGACTCATGTCTTACTTTCTCTAATAACATTATGCTAAGCACTGGAGGAGAAGTAAAGGTCAACAAAATTTGACTCTGTGTTGCAGAAAGTTTGACTCCGTGTCATCTAATATTCCGTGTACTCCCCTACATTGCCCAGCCCCTGGCAGCCCATCAGGGCCAGTATCTAGTTCAGGATAGTCACGTCCATAGCATTTCATTGGCTATTGAAGATCCTTTGGCACTCACATCCCATGTGGTGTTAATCAGCTGTGTATCAGATGACAGAGCCTCTTTATCCTGCCTCCCGGAGTCACCACATGGAACAGAATCCCCTGCTGACCAGGACTGACCATTTAGCATGAGGAAGAAATTAACTTTTGCTTTGTTATACCTCTGAGATTTGGGTGTGTTTGTTTTTTGTAGCATAAGCTAGCCGAGGCTGACTAATATAGTCCTAGCCCTCAGTAAGAAGAGCTACTGTTTCTTGAACACCTACTATATGCCCAAGGACTTAACTTGTTTTGTTTCATTTAATCCTCACTGCCACCCTGTAAGAGAGCTGTTACCTTGTCCATTTCCCAGACAAGGAAGCATTCAGAGAGTCTTGCCCAGTGTCAAGCAGCTAGTAAGTTGCAGGGTCACGATTCAGCCTCAGGTCTGTCTGACTTCAAGGTTGCTGTTTCCTCCTAAACTAGTTTCAAGTTCAAGAGAGCTTAGACAAGAAAATGTATTCTGGAAGGGGAAGGTTGGAGTCTGGGCTCATGGGACAAAGGCGAGGTCCTTAGTTTCTGATGAGAAGGAACATCCAGGCTCAAGATCCCCTAGCAGAACGCCAGTGTTTGGGAGACAGAAGTGCCATTTCAAAGGCTGCTTGTGTGTTGCCTGTGTGCACACCGTTGTATCTGTCAGGCACGTCGCCAGTGTTTTGCTCCCACCAGCAAGAATTCCTAATATAAGCCATTCCCTGTTTGACGAGTATTTTAACCCAGAAACAGGGTCAACATTGTAAAACACTGGGATAGGAAGGGACCGCCTCTGAGACGCCCTCACTTTCGGGTGGAGGAGGGCAAAGCCCGGAGATGGGAAGTGTCCACAGTTCAGATTTCATGGTGCTTTCCTGGTGCTCCTCACAGCTGTTCCTCAAACACTGGGCTTTGGGCAGGAGCCCACTGAAGAAAATGTATCTGCTCCTAAGATCCTAATGCGACCTGAAGGCATGACTGCCTTGGACTCATCTATCTGTTCCAGACTCCATGCACGCATTTGCAAAAACTAAGTATTTTCCCATCAGTTACCTCTTCTGAGCTTCACAGGAACCCTCTGAGTGAGCACAGCAGGCCTTGTTCCCCTTGCACAGATGAGGAACTCTCAACGAGGCGGAGTAAATTGTCCAAGGTCACACCACTCTGTGTAACTGCAGCCCAGATCTCTTTACTCTCAGATAAACCTGTGATCCTTCCAGATTCAGGAGCTGCGCTCTTGCCGTAGACCAGCCCGGTGGTGACGGGCATGGCTCTGCACTCATAATCTGGTCATTCAACCCTTCTGAGACTGGGTCTCTTCATCTGTAAAACGGGGAGGCAATAGTACCTCAAGAAAAAGTCAGCTAATGCGTACAATGGTCTTAAAATAGTGCTGGGGGCACAGGGCTCCGTCCACATCAGCCAGGACCCTAATGGGACCCTGGGCAGCAGTAGATGGATTGTGGGCGATTCTCAGGGAGCTCAGTGGTCCAGGATGTGTAACAGCTGCTTGTTTGGCTGAAACAGAAGTCAACTACTTACACGGAATGGTGTTATGATGATAATTTAAAGACATATGCACCCCTTTGTGAAAAATGGCCACTAAGGGAATGAGAATAGGGAGAACCCATGTAATTGGAGGAGAGACATCAGGAAGCCTTTGCCTCTAGAGTGGCTGCGTGTAGGGAGAAAGGCAGGAATGTCTCTGGTGCCGTGTGGGGAACCGTTGGGAAATTGCAGATGCTGGTAGAAGGGTGTGATTCCTGTGGCGTTTAGTCACTGGCCCAGGAAGACCCACTCACGCCCCGCACACCCCCAGGGGGAACATAAATGCACAGAGGACGCTGAGCAGAGTGTCGTTCTACAACCGTAACTCCAGCAACGCACCTGGACCCCCTGGGCCCCCAAGTGAGCACAGTTAGACCAGAATGCAAGGCCTCTGTCCCCTTCCCCAGTCTTCACATGGGCCTGAGCTCTTCCTACCCAATAATGAGGAAAGACAGCCGTCACACGCTGCCCCAGGCCAGGTTGCCCCAAGCTAGGCACCCCGGGCCTGCGAAGGGTGGGCAGTCGGTCAGTCACATGGAAGGAAAGGCTGGTCTTAAAGTTCGTTGGTTCAGTAGAAGTTTGTTTTTGTTGTTCAGTCGCTCAGTCGTGTCCAACTCTTTGCGACCCCATGGACTGCAGCACGCCAGGCTTCCCCGTCCTTCGCTATCTCCCTAAGTTTGCTCAAACGCATGTCCATTGAGTCGGTGATACCATCCAACCATCCCATCCTCTGTCACCACCTTCTCCTGCCCTCAATGTTTCCCAGCATCAGGATCTTTTCCAGTGACTTGGTTCTTCACAGCTCGTGGCCAAAGTATTGGAGCTTCACCTTCAGCATCAGTCCTTCGCATGAATATTCAGGGCTGATTTCCTTTAGGATGGACTGGTTGGATCTCCTTGCAGTCCAAGGGACTCTCAAGAGTCTTCTCCAGCGCTACAGTTCGAAAGCTTCAGTTCTTTGTGCTCAGCTTCTTTATGGTCCAGCCCTCAGTTGCCCAAGCACAAATGCAAACAGATACGTAGTGTAAGTATATAGGTTGAGGTAAAATAGACTAAGCCCCAAACCTGGGGGCTTTATGAGGTCTCTTCTGAAAGACGCTTGTGTTTTCTAGAGAAGAGGGAAAATGATGTCTTGTTAAGGGTGATGTGTTGCAGGTAGGGAAATTGGGAGCCGAAGGTAAACAGCTGCTGCTGTTGCTAAGTCACTTCAGTCGTGTCCGACTCTGTGCGAAGGTAAGCAGACCTGTGTTCAAATATCCCAACCTCAGCGCTCTCTAGTTGTGAGCATTTGGCGAGTCTTCCCATTTCTCCAAGCCTCCTGTTATCAACTCTAAAATAGGAAGGGTAATTCCCACCTGCCAGTTAGAAGGATTAGCGAGGCCACAGGTAATTGTGATGTGGTGGCTGTCACCACGGGGCTCCTGGTCTCTGCGAGGTTCTGTGCCAGACGCTGGCCTTCGCTCCATCTCGGTGTCGTTGAATTTTACGACCTTGGCCTTGCTAGAGTACTAACTGCAGTACTGTCCCCTCAGTTACTGCACTGGCCAAAATGTTCCTTTGAGTTTTTCCATAAGACGTCACAGAACATTTTTGGCCAACCCAGTACTTTATAAGTTCACTCACTTTTTTTTTTCTGCCAACACATAGTAGTTTTTATTTTAGAAAGTTAGGTTGCAAACTTCTAAGCTGCCTGATGAAGTTTTCCAGTAACTTTTAAATTTTTGTCGAAGTATAGTTGGTGGCGCTAGTGGTTAAGAACCCCCCCTGCCGGTGCAGGAGATGTAAGAGACACGGGTTTAATCCCTGGGTCGGGAAAGTCCCCTGAAGGAGGGCATGGCAACTCACTCCAGTTATTCTTGCCTGGAGAATCCCACGGACAGAGGAGCCTGGGAGCCTGGCAGGCTACAGGTCTTGGGGGTCACAAAGAGTCGGACACAGCTGAGCGACTTGGCAGCGGCAGAAGACTTGATTTACAATATGGTGTTGGTTTTTGCATATGTGTATATATGCAAAGTGACTCAGTTACACATATGTATTCCTTCTCATATTCCTTTCCATTGTGGTTTATCCCAGGGTTTTGATTACAGTTGCCTCTGTTTTACAACAGGGCCTTGTGGATTATCCTCAACTCATTTTTCAAATTAAGCCTCATCCTGAGCCATACTAGCCATGAAACTGCGGGCTTGAGGTGCTTTTTTTCCCTAATATGCCTTAAAATATNCTTTCCATTGTGGTTTATCCCAGGGTTTTGATTACAGTTGCCTCTGTTTTACAACAGGGCCTTGTGGATTATCCTCAACTCATTTTTCAAATTAAGCCTCATCCTGAGCCATACTAGCCATGAAACTGCGGGCTTGAGGTGCTTTTTTTCCCTAATATGCCTTAAAATATGTGCATCACCATTAAAACAGCGATTTTCTTTGTGTGAGACAAAGAAGAAAAGAATCGCTGTGTTTACCAGCGTTTACCTTCCCAGCATACCTTGTTGTGCTTTGTGCTAAGTGGGGTCAGTCATGGCCAACTCTTTGCGGCCCCAGGGACTGCAGCTCGCCAGGCTCCTCTGTCCCTGGGATTTGCCAGGCAAGAATACTGGAGTGGGTTGCCATGTCCTTCTCCAGGGGATCTTCCTGACCCGAGGATCAAAGCTGGGTCTCATCTGCTGCGTTGGCAGGCGGGTTCTTTACCACTCACACCACCTGGGAAGCCCACAGCATACCTTGGGTTACCCTGAATATCCATATTTAATCCTCAAGATGTCATGTCAAGAGGAGAGTTACCCCATGTTCGAGATAAAGGAATGAATTTCCTGATTAACAAGACATCATCTTGGTACCTTTCAAAGGTCGGTTTGACATTCCTTCAAGACATTTTCTTTTCAAGGGGGATCTTTCAGATCCTGAATCTCCTCCCCTGTCACCAAAGAGAGCAGGACACTGTAACGAGTGGTTCCTGGACCTCGAAGCTTCCTGCAAGTTCATCGTTCCTTTTGAAAAAAGATTCACAGTTCCTCCCCGTCCCTTGTAAATCAAACCCAAGCCTCTGACGTGAGGAGAAACCGTGAACGGCTTTGAACGGGGCTGGCTGGACAGGGCCGGAGGTGGACCTTCAAAGCCTGGCTATGCTTCCACCGGGACCACGTCCAGGCACTTCTAGCCTGTGGTCCCTGGGCCGCCCACTGCCCCCATCTCCCCACTCCTGGCTTGGCTGTAACTCCCACCCCCGAAGCACAGTGGGTGGGAACCACCTCGTGCGTCCCTGCCGGAGCTCAGGAGCCTGCGTGGATTCTTCAGAACTTAGTGACTTTACAGTGTCACTGGCTCAAATTATGAGGTGTATAGAGACTCTAATCCTGGACTGCTGCTACAGGCTGGGTGGTGCTCTTGCACTTGTGAAAGCCTCAGGGCAAGTGTGCTGCTGAGCTCGAGGACTCTCAGGGTTGCAAGGAACAGAAACCTCCTCAACCAAGGAGCTCTTCATAAGGATACAGAGGCAGTCCAAGAAATAGGGGCAAGGCTGCAGAGGAGCCTTCAGGAAGGGCTGGAACCAGAAGCCGGAGTGCAGCAGAGGCCCCTCCCCGTCCTCCTCTGCAAGACCTCTCTCCCCCAGTTACTTCCTGGATGTCCGAGTCATTCCCGCGTGTCTGAGCAGACCGACCGTCCTGCTTCCAACGTCCATGGGGCAGAAAGCGGCCGTCCGTAGCTTGAGAGTTTTCTGCCAGCGAGAGAGGGACTAAATACTGTCTCTATCAGGCCCTGTGCCCCCCAAGGGAGGGACAGGCTTCGGCCCCTCCAGCCCATCCTTCACTGTAGCCAGAGCGATCTTTCCACAGTGCAAATCGGATTATATTCTTCCTCCTGGGTAAGACACTTCAGGAGCCCCTCACACTCTTCGCATGAAGGTGAAACTTCTCGAAGTCCTGTGTGGTCAGCCCCTGCGTAGGGGCCTCACCCCTCTGCCCAGCCTCTTCCTAGTCCCCTCGGTCCTCCGCCAAGCCTTTGCTCTTCCCTCCATCCCCCGTCCCCAGCCTCCCCAGCCAGGTCATGCTCCGTCTTACAGACTCTCACAACCTTTGTCCCAGGTTCGCGTCTGCGTTTGTGTGTTTGAGGAGTCTTTGATTTTTACTTGTCTCCCTCCATTCAGCTGCTCACGCCCGCAGGATGGAAACTTGTCTGTTTCCCCTCCTAGCACACAGTCGGTGCCCCTCAGGAACAGCAGCTTGCGCCTCATCCTGTCAGCCCTCCCAGCCTTTCAGAGCTGTTGATTTTCATTGCTGTTACTGTTCAGTTGCTAAGTCCTGTCTGATGCTCTGTGACCCCATGGACTGTAGCCCACCAGGCTCCTCTGTCCTCTGCTATGTCCCAGAGTTTGCTCAGATTCATGTCCTTTGAGTCGGTGATGCTATCGACCCATGTATTATGTTTGAGATGCTGCCCTTTTGAAAACAAAGATGATGCTGTTATAGGGAATTATATCCCAAATCACAAGCAGCCATTCAGCTACTCAAAGTGTGGTCCACGGACCGGCAGCCTCAGCATCACCTGGGGAGCTGGTTAAAAATACAAAATCTTGGACTCGACCCCAGTCCTACTCATTGAGAATGTGTATTTTTGTTTGTAAAGTCTAAGTCATTTTTAAAATTTTATTTATTTGGCTGCATTGGGTCTCAGTGACAGCATGTGGGATCTTTGTTGCAGGATTTTTCATTGAGGTGCACAGACTGTCTAGTCGTGGCACAAGGGCTTCATTGCCCCGAGTCACGTGAGTTCTTAGTCCTCTGACCAGGGATCGATCCTGCGTCTCCTGTATTTCAAGGTGAATTCTTAATACTGGAGCACCAGAGAAGCCTGGAGAATCTGTATTTTACGAAGTGATTCGTGTGCAATTAAAGTTTGAGAAGCACTGGATTAAGACACTTTTATACATTCCTGTAATCTCCCTTGACTTCTTTTCATTTCTCACTGCTTGTCTTCTGTACCATGAGCTTCCTGAAGCTGGGACCCTGCATGACCTCAGGGCCAGGTACAGGCCTGGCATGTTATAGGCAAGGATTTTCCCCCCTAAAATTATGCCCCAGGAAAGATCCATATAAAACCTTTCATTTTATAGGATGCTCTATAAATTATTTTGTTTTGAACAAAAAGTACTGTCTGGGAAAGGCACATTCTCTTAAAATGACCTCAGTGCTAGTTTGGATGTTTATAGCAGTCACCTAAACAAATGCGATCCAATTTAATCATCATTTCTGGAAAGCATGACTTCACAGGTGTAATTGCTGGGTATCACCCTACGGGTGCCCTTTGAAGATCATCTTTAAAAGTATTACAGTATGTGTTTATGTTGTGGGGTCACAACCTGCATCCACAAAATTAATTTAGAAGAAGACTGCTCCCTGAAGGCTTCCCTCATATCTGCACAGTTCCTAACCCTGCAGTGTTAGCCCCTAGGGGCAGAGCAGGGAGGCCCACATTGGACAGGCGACTGGAAAGTCTTTGCGCTGCCTTTATTAGCGGGTGGTTGCAGGTGAGTTTTCAACTCCAGTCCTCGTGATGTGCCTGGAAAAATGGAGACGTTCTCTGAGTCTGCTTGCCTTTCAGCATCATTTATCCCACTCTGTAGCTGAAGCCTCACTTACCCAGATACCCCTCAGGACCCTCGATCATTCCCCTCCTTCACTATCTGTAGCCCAGGGACCCGGGGGGAACCAAGATCTACATTTCTGCAAAGCTGTAGGTCCTGAGAGCTGCAGCTGGTCCCCTGTGCCCTCACACTTCCTGTTCCTGCACACCCTCCACCTCGCACACCCTAGCTACCTTGTACAATCTCCACCATGCACATTCTTCCATCTTGCACATCCTCTTCACACACCCTTCCACCTCACATATCCCATCCGCCCTGTACACCCTCCGCCTTGCATATTCTTCCACCTTGCACTCCCCATCTGCCCTGCACACCCTCCTCTTGCGTGCCCACATTGCTTGCTTGCTGCCCTCCTCACAAAGTGCCACCCAAACCAGCTCCCATTCCCCACCCTCCCTTTCCAATTCCTCTTGCTCCAGACATTTTCCCCTCAGATCTAATTCCCATTCTGTCCTGCTACCAGGGTTTTCTTTAGTGAAGGAATGGGAGGACAAAAGTAGATGAATCACTTGGAGGCCCGTCTCTTCTTATGCTAACAGTCGGCATTCTGTATTGGACATCTGGTTTTGCTTGGTTCTGGGGTGAATGTGCAGGTGGCTGGTGGTGGGTGGCATTCTCTGGGGTGGAGCAGAGGGGAGTGGGGGATTCCTACCAAGCTGATGGGGCATTCAAGGGAGATGCCACCGCTAGCTAGGTCCAGCCCTAATGGCCGTGGAGCCCTAGCAAGAATATGGACTGGGGTGGTTGCAGTCATGGATTTGGGGGATAGATGTGGGAGTTGAGGTTTTTGGAACCAAATTGTGAGGGGTCTTTCATGTCAAAGACAGAGTTTACCCTGTGGGATGTGGGGAGCAGTGAGGAGTGGACCAGGATGCTGGCATGATCCGATAGTGTCTTAGAACAATCCCTGTAACAACAACAAAGAGAAAGGATGAGAGAGGGCAAGACGGGAGGAGGGCAGACCAGTTGGGAGAGGATCATCGCACTCCTGCAGCCTGAAGCAAGGCAGGAACGGGGAAAAAGAAAGGAGAGGGTTGATGTGTAAGAACTTCACAAGGCAGAAGCGGGACGATGCAGAAAGAAATCGCCTGGGGAGGACTTCCTGCTTTATAGGTGTGCGGCTGGTGGGCGGGCACCCAGCCATAGACTAGGTGCCCCGGAGGAGGTTGGGAGATGCCAGCCATGAGGGGCCCTGTGGGAGGAGTTGTCCAGGTGTTTGGATACGTGGGCCTGGGCTTGGCAGATCTGGATGGATTGGGGGCTTGCCGCAGGGATTCAGAAGGTTNTGTAAGAACTTCACAAGGCAGAAGCGGGACGATGCAGAAAGAAATCGCCTGGGGAGGACTTCCTGCTTTACAGGTGTGCGGCTGGTGGGCGGGCACCCAGCCGTAGACTAGGTGTCCCGGAGGAGGTTGGGAGATGCCAGCCATGCGGGGCCCTGTGGGAGGAGTTGTCCAGGTGTTTGGATACGTGGGCTTGGCAGATCTGGATGGATTGGGGGCTTGCCGCAGGGATTCAGAAGGTTAGAGAGACGATGGTGAGGTGACCCAGAAGCAGTGGCAAAATGATCCGGAAAAGTGGACGGAAGTGAGAAACATTTAGGAGGTAGGATGGGCAGCACTTAGAGATGGTTGGAACGTGGCGGGTGAGATGGGGACAGAAATCACAGTTGACTTCCTGTTTGCCAGATGCCACAGCGTCTGAGAGGAGGGCAGGACAGTCCAGGAACGAGGAGCAGTTTCAGGGGGAAAGATGATGACTTAGTTTGCATTGTTCCCAGAGCAGACCTTGCGGTGAGGATTTGGAGTAGGGGGATGATGAGGAAGCTGAGTGGGAAAGGAGGATACTGATGAAAGCTGTGAGCACACAGGTTACTGCTGCGAGCAGGGGAGCCTGGGCCCTCCTGGGGACCCCCCCAGGGCACTGGGGATCGCGCCTGAGGTTGGTCTCAGGAAGCCGGTTGAGCATACGGCTGCAGGAGTGGTTAACTCTCCCATACCTCCATCCTGCCCTGTAGTGGTGGGGGGCGTGTTGGGGGTGGAAGGGGATGAGGGAAGTCAGGGGTAGAAGGAGTGGGGGGAGAATGTCCCCAGGAGGAGAGCCCCTTTGGAGATGCACAGTTATCTCAGAGGAGACCAAGGGGTCTGCTGAATTTGTGACAGGTGATGAGACAGCTCAGGTGGGTCGAGTTCCCGGCATCTGAGACTTGTCCCTGGAGATGTCCCCGAACAGACAGTGGTGATGCAGTAGCAGCCATCGAGGGGCCCTGGACGCTGTGCCCTGGACCCACGGGTGTTCCTGCTTGTTTAGGGCCCTCGTGGGCCCGTGGTCGGGTTAGACCCAGCGCGCGTGCTCTCCTCCCACCCCTGGGCTGACTGCAGAGCCCGCGTGACTTCAGCGCTTGGTTCCCTTCCCGCACAGTCGCCATCGGCTCTTTCTACACCTCTGCCCTCCCTCCTGCTCTGTCAGGAGCATCACTTGTCAACAGTTCCAGGAAATGGGGCTCGTTAAGCAAAGAGGAAGCAAGGAGCCTGGGAGGAGACAGATCCGTCCAAAGACAGTCTGCAGCTTCAAAAGCAGGAGAGCCAAGTGGGGTGAGGAGCGTATCCACGTGAGCGATACTGAGGGACTCCCTGGAGTCAGAGGCGGGGCTCGTGCACAGAGCAGCGTGAGCCGATGAGCGATCATGGAGCTGCAGCCGGACCCCTGTCCCCGTGCATCCTCGGAGCCACAGACCAGGCGGGCTCACTGAACGGGCCTGTATTTCTGCTTCTTTACGTCTGCAGTGGGATGTCATGCCGAGCCCAGCACCATCTGATATTGTAGAAATAAACTTGAACCACAAATGTGACGGCAAACATCTAGTGCTTCATGCTAAGTGGCTTCAGCTGTGTCTGACTCTGGGTGACCCTCTGAACTGAGGCCCGCCAGGCTCCTCTGTCCATGGGATTCTCCAGGCAAGAACACTGGAGTGGGTCTCCAGACCCTCCTCCCGGGGATCTTCCCGGCCCAGGGATCGAACCTGTGTCTCTTAAGTCTCCTGCATTGCCAGATGGTTGCTTAGCGCTAGCGCCACCTGGGAAGCCTCTCTGGTAGCCACGTTTTAAAAAGGAAAAAGAAATGCCATTCATTTCAATAACACATTTTACCTAACTCAGTATAACTCCCAGTCTTGTCATTTCAGCATGGAATCAACGTAAAGAAATTTGAATGAGCCGTTTTACATGGTGGCCAGGGAGCAAGGATTAATTCTTCAAACTCCAGCGTATCCTCTTCACTTACAGCAGATCTCAACTCAGACCCACCCCAGTCAAGGTCTCCCCGGGCACAGGTGGCCGGTGGCCGCATATGCGGTGGCGGAAGCCCAGGCCACCTGCCCGGAGAGTCCCCAGGAGAAGGCCAGCCCCACATGCCCCTCTGCTGAACAGGGAGGAGCTCAGCCCCACCCGCCTCCGATGTCAGCTCTTCACTGCAGGATCCAAGCCTCATAATAAGATAATTACAGTACTGGACTGTGGCGTGATCGTTATAAAGGCAAGGCCTTATTTGAGCCTCACACCCACCCTGTGAGATCTGTTTTGATGTTGTTACCCCTGAAGTAGTTCAGGCGCTAAAGTCTTAGCAGCTTGCCTGCAGCCCTGTTCCCGCTGAGTGGTGACTCCAGAGCTTGTGCTTATTCGTGAAGCAGACCGCCAGCCCTGGGGGACACTCACAGTCCCTCACCTCAGGGCCTTTGCACATGCTCTTCCCTCTGCCTTCAGTGCCCACACTTCCTCTCGCCCACATTTCCCTGCCTGGGTGACTCTCACTGTTCCTTCAGGTCACGGTTTGGACTATGCCTCCTCCAGGAAGCCTTCTCTGCTTTCACCCTTCCCGTCTCGGGCAGAGTGAGCCACTTCCCCAGCATCCGTGGCTCTCCCGTTCACCACCATAGCACTCGTCTCGCTGCGTGGCAACTGCCCGTTCACCTGTCTGTTCCCCTCCTGGGCACAGGACTGTCTATCTGGCCCATCACAACGCCCCCTGCCCGGCATGGAGCCAGGCCCACGTCAGGGACCCAGGCATAATTATAATTGTTAGGGGCTGCTGTGGATCCAGGACAGTGCCTGGCTGAAGACCTGCCACCATTGTTTGCCCCGTTTCTGATGTTCCCCAGATAAGGAACCCAACACACAGTCATTGTGGTCAATGAGTGTCATCGTTGCAACTGGCAGTCAGCCCCCTGGTTCCTGGCAAGTAGAACCCTCATTTTTTGAGTAACTAACCCTCGGGGAAGGTGACCCTGTTCTTAACTCAGCCACTCCCGGGAAATCTACCCCCATTGTTGGCGATTCACTCGTAGTGAGACATTAGGGCCTGAGACGTTAGGAAAGTTGGTGGGGCTGGGGTCCATGTGTTTCTAGGAAAGATTCCTTGATCTTAAGAAAGAAAGTCAGAGAGCAGGATGTTGTCATGCCTGGGTGTGACCTCCGGGCCTGGGCCACTGTCTCATAACCAGGAAGTGATCTGAGCACACTCCTTAGACACACTGGGCACAGCAGAGCCAAAAGGTGGCAAAGCAGTCCTTGATGACATCCTCGAAGAGCAGAGCTCACCAACCCTGGAGCTGTCCCGACTCAGGACTTCTTGTTAGAGGGAGAAGACACTTCCTTATCACTTCAGCCAAGTGAGTGGGGGTTTTCTGTTCTTTTTAGCCTAAGTCAGCCCAACAGTTACACCACGTGTTGGAGGGACAGTGCAGTCTGAGAGCAGGTGGACAACGCAGCGGGGCTGGGGGCTCCAGTTCTGGCACTGATGGTCCGTGAGCTCTTTGTGCAAAGCTCGGGTGCCGCTTCTCCAGAAAGCCTCCTCTCTCCCTCCTCCGGTTCTTCTGTCTATGTGTCTCCATGGTCCCTGCTTGTGTCTTCTCTCCCTGTGGCTTGACGGTCATCATTTCTGTAGCCCCGTGTTGTACCTTGCACATAGTAGGTGCTTGAAAAAGCATTGGACTTGAAGTGAAAAGATGCTGCTGCTGCTGCTGCTGCTGCTAAGTCGCTTCAGTCGTGTCCGACCCTGTGCGACCCCATAGTCGGCAGCCCACCAGGCTCCCCCGTCCCTGGGATTCTCCAGGCAAGAACACTGGAGTGGGTTGCCATTGCCTTCTCCGTGGAAAGATGGGTAGATTAATATTAGTATTGCTACTTCCCAGCTCATAAGGGAGAGGAGGCCTCCCCTAAAGCTGTCTGTTGGGCTGAGGAATTGTCTCCTGGCTCTGAGGCTCAGCTTCTTTATCTGTAAAATGGGAAGGCTGGGCTAGATCTCCAGCTCAAAGAGGCTCCATAACTTGATAGCATTGTATACTGAGGGCCTGCCATGTGCTGGGCTGTGCAACCCAGGGACTTAGACACATTTGTATTCACTGGGACTCTCAAGGTCTAGGGGAGAAAGCACTTACTTAGTAGATCGGGTTATATACTGAGGGCCTCCCCCAACCCCAGGTGGTGCTAGTGGTAAAAGACCCACCTGCCAATGCAGGAGACCCAGGAGATGTGGGTTCGATCCCTGGGTGAGGAAGACTCCCTGGAGGAGGGCATGGCAACCCACTCCAGTGTTCTTGCCTGGAGAGTCCCATAGACAAAGGAGCCTGGCAGGCTGCAGTCCATGGGGTCGCAAAGAGTCAAACACAACTGAGCAACTAAGCACAGCACAGACCAGGC
The DNA here is from genome assembly GCA_006410615.1 of Neotragus moschatus. NCBI lineage: Eukaryota > Metazoa > Chordata > Mammalia > Artiodactyla > Bovidae > Neotragus > Neotragus moschatus. The sequence goes on from SJYA01002709.1 coordinate 24,755, forward strand.
AGGTGGGCAGGGGAGATGGTGGAGGGCAGGGGAAGGGTGGAATTCTACGTGGGAGAGGAGCCTGCTGGAGGAGGCAGGGTACAGGGCACTTTGCTGGGGTGGGGGTGGGGTTTTCCATTTCCCGTCGGGGACAGGACAGGAGTGTCTCCAGAGGCTTATAAGGACCTAATGTCTGATTTGGGCTTCTGAAAAACAGGCTTTAAAAAAAAAAAAAAAAAAATGCAACCTCAGATTCTGTCGGTTAAGGGTCATCTGTAAATTGAAGATGTCACCAGGCCATCATTGTCCCCGAGAGAGGGAACCGACCACCTGGGGAAGAAAGCTCTCCCACCTAGGCTTTGTCCTGAGTCCGCTGAGCTGCTCACAGGGAGCCTGTCCTGGAAAAATCAGAGCAGAAACTTGTCCCTTTCAGGTAGTCACCCGGTGGCTGTAAACGGGGGCCCCTGCGCTCGGCCTCCAGGGCTGTTGTTAACGTTTCAGGAAGTCAAAGGAAATCATTTACCTGCCCTCCTCCATTTCTGCTGGATTTGCCTCAACACTGTGGCTCGGCTCTGCGCCCTCACATCATGAGAACGTGATGGAACACACCAAGTGTGCCTTTGAGTCGTTCAAAGCTGGGAAACTGGAGTCTCTCTTAATCCCTGGACTTTGGTGGTGGATGGAATTGTTTCGTGCAGGAAAGAATTTTTAAAGAGCCTTTGTTTGGGAACCAATTAACCAGATCATTTCTAAGCTTTTAGCAGCCCGACCCTTGGCGGTGTTGGCCACTTGGGGCTCCCTGCCCCCCTATCCAGGGCGGGGCGACTCTGGCAGCCAGCTCCACTCCTGTTCTGCGTCTTCCTTGGTCAGAGGGAATGGAAGGGTGGGGAGATGGCCTCTGGAGGACCTACTGCATGCCGGAAATCGTTCAATCATTTCCTAACACCGTGAGGGGGGTGGGGTCATGGTTCCCATTTGACAGGTGCGCTCACTGAGGCTCAGCGAGATGTGCCCATTCATCCATGTACACAAGTATGAATTACGGACCTACCACAGGATGAACCCTGAGCCTGGAGCTGGAGATACAACGGAGAACACAATGAAAGTGTTCCCCACGCTTGTGGAGCTCACTGTCTAGGAGGGGAGGGGGCCCTGATGCCATCACCCCGCAGGTAAATGTCGTTAGAAGAGTCTAGTCTGGGCTGGGGAAGGCTTCCTGGAGGAGGTGGTGTTTGAACTGGGGTGGGAAGCATGAGTAGTTGTTATCTGGGCAGAGGGAGGGGCCAGGTGATCTGCGCAGAGGGAACAGCACTCCAAAGCCCTTGAAGCAAGAAGGAGCATAGAGTTTTCCAAGGTTTCAGAGGTGCGTGTGGAGGGGGCCCGGAGAAAGAGAACACGCCGTGCGCCAGACGGTCATGCGTGTGATCTCGTCTGCTCCCCCGGGCCACCCATCCTGTTTACATGTGGGAAAACTGAAGGTCACAGAGGGCAGGTCACACCGCTGGTCAGAAGTAGAGCCGGGCAGCCCCGATCTACAGTCCAGGCCTCCCCAAACCCCAGCTTGGGCCTGGACCATGAAGCTGCCAGCGTCCCCGCCCAGCACCTCGACCTCCCCTTTTCTAGGTGCGAGATTTCCTGCAGGGAGAACCAGGACAGGCTCTCCTCAGCCGCAGGTTTTCGCTTCTGGTCTGTCTCAGTAGCATCCTTGCTTGAATCAGAGAGAGAAAACTTGGGGTCTGGTCATTGTATTCCATTAAGTCTCCTTAAGATGCAAATTTGTACAGTTCACGAAGAAGGCAATTTGGAGGCATTTTCGCCGGTGACATAGGACTCTTATCAGTTTCTCTCTGCTCTGTTGATAGGTCTGAGGGGAGGGGAAGTGTACGACGTGCTGGAACCCACCAAGCCCCATTTGGCTGGGCTCCGAGGGGAAGTGCTTCCTGTGAGGCGAGATAACCCACGGTGTGCAGAAACTGCCCTGGGCTCATGACCCCTGATGGAGGGATCACCCAGTTCTGGGCTCCTGCAACCCTCCTCCCCTCTGAGCCCCATGACCCCCACCTGCTAGCTGTGCCCTGGCCTCCACATGTGGGCCAGGAGGGGTTGAGGGAGTTCTCTGGAACCAGACCACCTGGGTTCAAATCCCACTCTTCCACTCATTGGCTGTGTGTCTTTGGGCAAGTTTCTTAACCTCTCTGGGCCTCAGTTTCCTCCTCTGTGAAGTGGAACACTGATAGCATCAGCTTATAAGGCTGCTGTGAAGATGAAATGAGATAATGCGTGGAAAGCGCTTGGTAAGCACCCAGCCCATTCCTGTTGGGCATTTTCGTTGGTTCTGCCAGTTCTCCAGATTCTGTGTGGGTGGTTCTAACCCCAGACCCTAGGTTCAGAGATCTCTTCTTGTTGCCGTTGTGGAATTAGACTTTCTCCAGGTCCTGGATGCCCTGCCCTGTGGACCACCTGTCTGTGAGGCACAAGTACAACCAATCCCTGCTTCTTTGCATGGGTAGCCACCTGTTGGTTGGCCTTTTTCCCATTTTGGATGTCAAACTTGGCCTTCCAGCCTGGACTTCTTTCTGTCACCTGACCCCCCACCACCACCACCATCTAAGTGGCCCCGCCACCTGTGGCCAGATGCAATTATTTGTAAATAAATGATTCAGCTGACATCATTATTATAGCTAATAATTGTGGCGACCTCTTTACCTTTGATTATGTTATCACATTCTCACAACAGTTTACTTATATAGAAACTGAGGCTCAGAGAAGTGGCGTGACTTGCCCAAGGACACACAGCTGGTACAGGGAGCAGCTGGAGCTCCGACCATGTCTGTCTGACACCTGACCTTCTCTGTAAGCCCTCTAGTCAAGCTGCTCTGCGGTTCCCAAGTGCCTGCTGTGTGCCAGGCCCTGCACCCAGCACCTGAGATGGAGAGACAGCTTTATCCTCAGGGAGCACACACAGGGACAGACGGGACAGACAGTACCAGAGCAGGAGGAAGTGTGCTGCTGGAGGGAACTCAGGGGAGTGGCGTGGAGGAGACTGTGGAGAAGACCGTTGTCTTCCCAGTGCAGAGTCCAGGGAAGCAGGGGCCTCAGAGGAGCGAGCACTTGCCTTGAGAGTTGAAGGAAGCGTGGAAGTCTCTGCAGTCTTGCAGCGGAAAGCAAGGAGGAAGGGGCAGGTGCAGTGGCTTGCAGGTGGGAGGCCCTGGGGTGCATTGAAGTGTAGGGACCAGGGATGGACGATAGGCGGGGAGCACCGTGGGAGGGGAGGCAAGACACATAGGTAGAGGCTAGGTCATTCTCGTTCACTCCCTTAGTCGTGTCCGACTCTTTGCAACCTCATGGGCTGCAGCACGCCAGGCTTCCCTGTCCTTCACTATCTCCTGGCGAGTGCTCAAATTCTCGTCCATCAAGCCGGTGATGCCATCCAACCATGTTGTCCTCTGTTGTCCCCTTCTCCTCCCCCCTTCAATCTTTCCCAGCATCAGGGTCTTTTCCAGTGAGTCAGGTCTTTGCATCAGGTGGCCAAAGTATTGGACCCTCAGCTTCATCATCAGTCCTTGCAATGAATACTGAGGGTTGAATTTCCTTTACAATTGACCGGGATTGATCTCTTTGCTGCCCAAGGGACTCTCAAAAGTCTTCTCCAGCATCACGATTCAAAAGCATCAATTCTTTGGCCCTCAGTCTTCTTTATGGTCCAACCCTCATATCCATTCACGACTACTGAAAAAACCATAGCTTTAACTAGATGGACCTTTGTTGGTGAAGTGATGTCTCTGCTTTTTAATACGATGTCTTGATTTGTCATAGCTTTTCTTCCAAGGAGGCCAGATCATGCTGAGCATCAAAGACCAGGCCAAGTCAAAACTAACTAGAGGTTTGCAGTCGTGGGTTCAAGAATCAGACGGACCTGGCCTGGAGTCTGAGCTTCTCCACTTACCTGCTGTGTGACCTTGGACAAGCCTCTTGACCTCTCTGAGCCTTCGTTTCTTCATCTGTAAAATAGAGGAGGAATAATCCGAAGGCCTCTCTCCTAGAGTAGTTGTGAGAAGAGGCACAAAAATGGAGGAGCATCTCTACAAGTGAACCCTTGTTCAGCACTGACTGCTTGTGCTTGCTGGGCATGAGTGGGAAGAGGGTGAGTCAGGAGCCACTGCAGGAGAGCTGGGTGCTATGAAGGAAAGCCAAGCAGGCTTAGAGTTAGAAATACCAAGAGAGGGGGCGGGGAGGGGAGTTAGTTACACCAGGGGGCACCAAGCCCTGGAGCCACGGATCGGCACTCACCGTACTTATAGCCGCTCCCCACTGCCTGCATTGCTGTCAGCTCTGCCCCCCGTTAGACCAGTGGTGGCGTTAGACTCTCACAGGGGTGTGAACCCTGCCCTTAAAGTCGAGGCTAAGGAGCCTGAAATTGCCACAAAATAGACATAAACTGTGCAATAAATGGAATGAGCTTGAATCTGTCCGAAACCATCCTCCCCACCACCACCACCCAAGTCTGTGGAAAAATTGTCTTCCCCCAAACCCATCCCTGGTGTCCAAAAGGTTGGAGACCCGTGATTTAAAACACACAAAATAGGCTTCCCAGGTGGTGCTCGCGGTAAAGAACCCGCCTGCCAATGCAGCATATTCAGGCTTGATCCCTGGTGGGGAAGATCCCCTGGAGGAGGGCATGGCGATCCACTCCAGTAGTCTTGCCTCTGGAATCCCATGGACAGAGGCGCCTGGTGGGCTACAGTCTATGAGGTCATAAAAAGTCAGACACGACTGAAGCCACTTAGCACGCACGACAAGGAACGCGGCATCTGAGCAGAGACTGGAAGGAGGTGGCATGCACCATGAGATGACTTTAATTAGCAACGTTGAGCCCCAAGGAGGCAGGTCACCAGGCCCTCAAACCAGCGTGTTGAGCCATGTGGCAGGGGTGCAGCCGGGCGCTGCGTCTGGGCTCCTACTCCAGCGAATGTTAACAGTGCTCGCTGAGCTCTTTTAACATTTCCAGCTGTTAGGGGAGTACCTATTGTCAACATGTAAATGTGACAAATTGAGACAGGACTTCATCATCACAGCTCGGCCTTTTGTTACCCTTTGTGATCACAGCAAGGTCTGGCAGCCTTTCCAGTCCTGGCTGCACCTGAGGCAGCTGCGAAGCCTAGGACTCGGGCTTTCCCGGGCAGGACCAGAGAGCAAGCCCAGGGCACCTCACGCCAGGATGGTGCGTGCAGAGGATTTAGGTGCACATCAGCACGGACTGTGATTTCAGGATTCTCTTCTGTCCTGATTTGTCCAGGACGGTTCACGGCCCTGCCAGGAGCCCAAGTGATCTGTTCATGGGCCGGGAAGGATTGGGGGCCACTATGTCCTATAGGCTTGATGTGGAAAGATTGGGTTTTCGGCACTACCTCTGTTGTTCAGGGTGGTGATTCTTAGACCACCAATGGCAGAATTATCTGGGATTCCTTATTTAAAACGCAGCTTCCAGCCCTGTCCCTGACCTGCTACATGCAGGCCCTTGGAATCTGCCTTCAACAAGCTCTCTAGTGGTTCACATGCACTGCAAAGTTAGGGGACAGTGGATGAGTAGGGGGATTTCCCAGGTGGGGCTAGTGGTAAGGAGCCCACCTGCCAAAGAGAGGTGGGTTCGATCCCTAAGTCGGGAAGATCCCCTGGAGGAGGGCAAGGTCACCCACTCCAGTATTCTTGCCTGGAGAATCCCATGGACAGAGGAGCCTGGTGGGCTACAGTCTACAGGGTTGCAAAGAATCGGACACGACTGAAGGGACTTTGCATGCACCGACACACAGTTGAGTGGGAGCACTGATCAGAAGAACATTTGCAGTCTGGATTGTCCTTGAGAGGCCCTCCCTTGGACAGCAGGGAGATCCAACCAGTCCATCCTAAAGAAAGTCAACCCCAAATACCCATTTGAAGCACTGATGCTGAAACTGAAGCTCCAATATCCTCATGCAGTGAGGAAGTGTGTGAGAAGGCTCTGCCATCCTTCAAATGAGAAGAAAGAAAGAAAAAGCCTGATATATGTATTCTGGAGGCAAATGTGTCACTTTCCAATGGAGTCTTTCCAGCCTGGACACAATTGTCATTTCTCTCTGGTGAGTCATCGCAGAAGTCGGCTTTTTTTCTCACTGCCTTGTATGAGAAAAGGACACATTTTCAGGGACAGGCTGAAACCTCCCCCGGGGACAGGACTTGGAAATTTACTTTTTACCAAGTTCAGCTAGTGAGTGGATTTACTGGGGCCATGACAGAGCCCAATTCTAGGCTGTTGGGGAGCCACGTAGACTCTTGACAACAGAGGGGACCGTCATGCTCCTCTTAAGCATCACCCATCCTTGTTAGCTCAGATCTGCCCTTTCCGAGACTGCTTTCAGACTCTCTGGCTGCCATCCTGCTAGTTTTAATGAGAAAACATTTCCAAGTACCTTTTGACATTCATTCATGCATCCCTGCGCCAAAGAATGGATGCTTTTGAACTGTGGCACTGCAGAAGACTCTTGAGAGCCCCTTGGACAGCGGGGAGATCCAACCAGTCCATCCTCAAGGAAATCCACCCTGACTATTCATCAGAAGGGCTCACGCCAAAGCTGAAGCTCCAATACTTTGGCCACCTGAACGGAAGAGCCGACTCATTGGAAAAGACCCTGATGCTGGGGAAAATCGAGGGCAGGAAGAAAAGGGGACGACAGAGGTTGAGATGGCTGGCATCATCAACTCAGTGGGCTTGTGTTTGAAGAAACTCTGGGAGATAGCGAAAGACAGGGAAGCCTGGCGTGCTGCAGTCCATGGGGTTGCAAAGTCGGACACGGCTTACGGACTGAATGACATTCATCCATCTGTTGTGTATCACACTCGTTAGAGCATGTGTTCCTGGAACCCTTCTCCGGTGGCTTCCCGTCTGCCTTGCAGTCAGAGCCAGAGTCCCTCCCGAATCAGCAAGGCCTTTGGCGATCTAATCCCGGCCACGTCTCTAACTTTCTCTGCCTCTCATGCAGCGTCAGCTGTACTAGCCTCTGTTGCACCCTCTCGTGTTTACTGAACACGTCAAGGGTGTATCCACCCCAGGACCTCTGCACAGGCTGCTGCTTCCTCCTGTAACGCTCTTTCCCCCAGATCTCTGTGAGACTCCTTCCCTCACTTCCTTTAGGTCTCTGCTCGGAAGCCACCACATTACCCTGGCCGTCCTGAATGAAACAGCATTCACCCCAGCCATCACTAACCCCCTGTGTTCCTCCAAGCGTGTACAGCGTTTGCCATGTTGTGTGTGTGCTTAGATGTTGATATAGAGACAACTTGCTCAGTCGTGTCTGACCCTCTGCCACGCCTTGGACTGTAGGCTTCTCTGTCCGTGGGATTTCCCAGGCTAGAATACTGGAGTGGGTTGCTGTTTCCTTCTCCAGGGGATCTTCTGACCCAGAGATCGAAGCTGCATCGGTGGACTCTTTACAACTGTGCCACCCGGGAAGTCTTTATATAGTATTTATTTACTTCCTTTGGTTTTTTTTTTTTTTTAATCTCTCTCTCCCCACAAGAATGATAGCTCCCTGTAGATAGGAGCTGTGACTCGGTTACTGCTGTTTTCCCAACATCTAATACATGTTATGTGCATTGTAGGCCCTTAGGAAGTAATGATTGGTGGATGGAATGAATGAATGCCTGCTTTTTTTCCTTACCATCTGTGTGACCTGAAGCTCCTTAGCATTCTGAGCCTCAGTGACCAGGCCTGTGAAATGAACTTGTCATGGGGGTTTACGTGTTAAAGGGGACAGTGCATGTCAGTGCCTTGCACGGTTACTAGCACACCCAAAGTCCTCAGTAAATTTTGACCTACCTAAGACTCTTCTTACTTAGACCATCAAAGTAAGACGGAAGGTGCTAACGAAAATGAAAAAGGTTTGCAAAGGGCCATCGTGTTGAGAGCTGGCAGTGGCTCCAGCCAGGTGGCTGGAATCAGGAAAGGCTTCTCAC